>KZ505648.1:867867-1092221 GCA_002844005.1 Limosa lapponica baueri | reverse complement strand
GGTGAGAGATATTCAGCTGGTGTAAATCGTGATAGCTGTGTTTAAACTGGAGATTATTTTTTTTTTTAAACTTATTGACTGAACTGGGGGCTCAATTGAGCCCCTTATGAGCCTATGGGAGCTTCTTAAAACCTTCAGATCCTGTTATTTGTTTAAATCTTAGAGAAATCCTTTGAGCCCAAGAACTTTTGGTACAAGTATGAACAAGACTTGCTGTATTTTTCCAGTTTTCCAGCCTTCCTTTCCGTCCTGTTGCACTTAACAGGACATTGATAATTGCCTGGGTGGACTGTGTGTGCCCCTTGTATCTGCCACGAGAAGTTGCAACTGCTCTTTTAGCCCTGCTGAAGGGCCATTTTTATGAAGACCTACCATGCCAGGTTCCTGTAGCTCAGCTGGGTGCCCTCCTGCACCATTGGGACAGGGGGTTCAGAATTCAGTAATGTGTCTCCCTGTAATTTCTGAGCAGTATTGGTGTTCAGCTTGAAATATGCAGGCCACAAACTACTTTTTCTCCCCAGTAGGTGCACACAAAAGGTAACAGGCGTGCACAGTCCCACCGGGCAGATCAGGTAGCTTCATCGTGCAAGGATGATGCATTTTGCAAGGATAATGCAGCAGTGATGACAAATGGGTGCCTCTATTTAGAGGGTGCCTGGAAGGCAGACAGATTATCTCAGAAGCACCTCAAGCTAATCCTGCTCAAGAAAACCAGTTCTACTTAGCCTCTAATCTACCTGCTGAAACTAGGGTGGATTTGGTGTGCCTTGTTTTGGAAGAAGCGGGAAGTAAGATGACATGCAAACTGGCACTTCAAGTCTGTAGATTGCTTGTTTGTCTTTGGGTGTGGAAAAATTGGAAGACATTTAATATTCATTGACCGCCAGTCATTTTTAGTGTGTTTGTGAATATCCTCCTGTGCACCTGGAAGTAATAGGTGTTGATGAAAATCCACTGCCACAAGCACTGCGTGATGCTTTTGTCAGTGAGGGAACTGTGTATTTTTCTGCACTGCTTATGCTTTGTGAGAAGTTTGAAATGATTCAAACTTTTCTTCTTGGCTTCCGTTTTGAGCACAGTGTCAACAAAAGTGTTAGAAGTGGTGTGCATATAACTAGGAAGACATTACAGGAGGAGGCTGTGATTACAGCTGTCCAAAGGGTGGCAGATCTATCTCCTGTTGCTTTTTTGAGATGAAAAAACTACTGTTCTGCACTGGAACAAACCCAAAATGTTTCACTTCGTTTTTCCTCACAAGATGGAATGTCAACAAAATGTCCCTTTTGGACTGAAAATCTTGAGGTTTTCCATTCCCTCTGGCCACTGTATGAGTTTACTGAAACATGCAGTTACTTATCCCTACTTCTTCAGGAACAACTACACGTGGCCATCCTGGCAGTGGGAGGTTCAGCTGCACCTGTGCAACGTTGCCTAGATCCCACTGAACTCTCCTCTGATGACACTGATGCCTTCCTGGGTGAAGCTGTAGCCCAGTTTTTGACAGGATTCTCCTTCTTTGTGGATGAACCCATTAACTGTCACTTAAACTCCCAGTCTGCAAAACATACTTTAAGTAAACATCAGACTATTTCCCCTTCACTAAGATAAATCTTCAAGGCACTCTAGCTGGCTCATTCAGGGTTGTTGTTTTTATCGTTGCTGGGTTTGTTGTCAGGTCATGCTAACCTGACCATAGATGTAAATTTTAGTTGAAGGAAACATGGGGCTGATTCTTCAGCTAAGGTTCATGGCTTAGTTACAGTTGCTTAGCTACATCAATTTACTTTAAATGAGCATCTGTGACTTTTTAAAATGACCGGATCCCTAAGGAAACATTTTCATGAAACAAGGGCTCTCGGACAAGCCTGGGCCAACCTGTTGAGGAGCAGGAAATGGGAAAGAAAAGGAGAAGAGAGAAAAAAGCTATAACCTGCGCTTTTGCAGGGCTCTCTGGTAATGATGTTACCTAGGACTGTTCTGGTGCTTTCCCCTAGTGAAAATCTAACCACTTTATTAAAAAAAAAAAAAAGAAAAAAGATAAATACCACCATCCCCATTATAGAGATGGGGAAATGAGGCAGAGAAAGATGAAAGGACCTTGGCCTATTTATCCCACCAGGAAAACAACATCATCCAGGTCAGCCAAGTCCCAGTCTTTATGCTTTAGTCCTTAGGCTGTGGCTTTCGAACTACCTTGCACCTGTGTAAATAGGGAGGCAGGTGCTGAGCTGCAGAGAGCAGCCTGCTGAGGTAGCCATCCGTCAGGAAGATGTCTATGGTAAGAGATGTTGTTGGAGAGGGTAGTTGAGTAATGTAAGTGTATCCTTCCTTAGCTCTGCTGTCTGTCCCAGACAGTATGGCTTGTGTCCTCCCAGAGGAGAAGGCATTGCTCTTGCAGTGTGAAAGCATGTAGTCAGCACGAGAGATTTCATGCTCTGTCTCTTGAAATCCAATATGAAGCAGTTGCCTTCTCTCCATCCCACAGGCTCATTACACAGCTCAGTGTGTGGCCTCTCCCCATAATTAACCTGAGGGGGTTACTTTCCTTTTCTAATTTGTAGGAAGTGGCTCATGACATCTGTTGCAGCCCTGAGGCTCCTTCCTGCAAACCTTTAGCTGTTTTTCATTGAAAGAAAAGGCAACACAAAGACGTGTAACAATTAACCAACTTGAGTCCTGGCTTTGAAAATAGTATCTTCCAATTGCTCAATAAAAACCTACTGAGAGCAGAGGAGGGGAATATAGCTTTTTAAAGGGAACCATTGACTTAAACCTCCTGACTAAATATCTTCATTTCTCTTCTTGTTAACACTTCAGGGGAAAACAAACAACAAAAAAAACCCCAACCTGGGAAGAGTTGTAATGTGTTTTGCTTTATTTATTCAGTTTGCTTCATGGTGCAAAGTTACAGTAGTCCTCTTCCTGTCTCACCCCTTCTCCTTTGCAGATTTGCATTTATCTGTCACATCTCGCCTTGAGACTTGGCACTGTGGGGAGCTCTCCTATAAAAACCACTATAGAGTTTGATCCTAAAACTTAAGCCTCTTGGAAGCAAGAAACATCTTTTCTTGGCTTGAAAAGCAAAAGGGATTATTTGGATTCTCTTATCATAAATAAGCTTTTCAGTTTTTCCATTGTATTTTGGAGTTAGGTGGTGTTTTGGCAAGGAAAAAACCCAAAAGAGACAGAAAGAGGCACCATCCTGTTCTATGGGAGGGAAATCACTGGGGCAGGTGGGAAGCTGGTTCTCACCAGACTAGCCAGAGGTGGCATTCTCCCAATCTCACTTCTTGGAGCTCTTGATTTTTATAAAGTCAATATTCCTCAGGCCAGAAGGAGAGGAAAGCTGTAGAGGTGCATCTGTGTGTGCACTGAAGCTGTCAGAAAATATGTAAGTCTTGTTCTCACTGATTTATTACAGGGCTTGAGCTGAGATTTTTGTGATCTAGTCTGTGGCTGCTCTGGGAAACATAAATTTCCATCCTGGACCTAAAAAGCTTTTTACAGTATATCAATTTTGATATACTTCCATCCCAAATTTGCACTCTTCTTCAAATTGGTATATTCTGACTGAAATGCAGGCAGCTGGAAAATGATTGTGCTATAATTCCATCCAACCTCTTGTATAATGTGCTTCACAAAGTCTCACGTGGTAATTTCTGTGTTGTTTCTGTTGGGCAGAGAACATAAGTTGTATATAGATAAAAAAACCTTTTAGAAAGCTGTCTATTTTGTGTTTGCAGCAGGCAGTTGTAGCATGAGTTGGGCAGCTTGACCTCCGCCAAGGCTCGTGATACCTTAACAGCAGTTGTGTATGTGTGTACCGTGGTAACAGCAACTGAATGAAAAAGTCTTTGAAGTTCCTGGCTGGCTGAGGAGCAAAAGTCCCTTCGTCTTTCAGCACTAGTCGTGCTTGCCAGGCCATCCAGCACTACTGAAAATCCCCCTCCCTGGTCCTGATTGTGAACGTAATGAAGATGACTGATAACCAAAGTGCCGTTTGCCTCCTGCTCTATGCAAACAGTGAAAGTAGCCTGGTTGGTTGGTCCCGCTGAGATTTGTACTCCTGTAAAGGCTTTTTAGGTTTCTGATTATTATTGGGGACTTTTGTGGGAAAGGAATCTCTTCCTTCATGAACTGAACTGCAGTCATGTGAGGGCTTGCAGATGACTAATGCCTGAAATTTTGAGTTTTGTGGAGCACTGTGTGCCAGCTTGGTGAAATTATGGTCCTTCCTCTGAAGCGGTTTTACATCCAAGAACAAAGACTCTGCAGAGCAGAGCACGTCTCCTGCAAAATCCAAAGGCCATTGCGATGAACGCAGGCCTAAAATCCTGTTGTCTCATGACTGTTGGCTGAATGGGGTGAACTGTGTCATGCCAAATACAGGCCATTGGGTTGTCCTCGTGCATTGGAGTGATAGCAGCAATGTCACCATGTGGCCCTTGGCTACCCATGAGTAAGGACTGTTGCTATACCTATAGTACAATATATAGCAAGAAGAAACATCTCTCTGCACAACACTGCACAATTACAAGAGCCCTTTTAGTTTTAACACTATATATGTGAGAGGTCTGCTTGGCAAAGAGCTGAATGGCCCCGTGATCTGTACGAAGGAGAAGCATATTTGGCAGAAAATATATATCTCTGTTAATAAATAACAAGGTATAAGTGCATACTGTGTAGGGGGCTGCAGCAGGACCAGGCTGCGTGGCTGCAGAGTTGAGGGCTCTCTTCAAAGAGAAGGGAGAGCTTTTGTGTGGCTCAGTGATGCAGGGGTGTAACAAAATGTGTAAGGTCCCAGTTAAAAGCTGATGGGCATGGGGGTTGCTGAGCTGGCTCTTCTGGAGAACGGTAGTAATGCATACATCACTTGTAGCCACAGAAGCCTGGGCTCTGCAGATACATGTGTGAAAAGGCTCAGAGAAGAAGGTGAGTTCCTGCCATATCCTTTAGCACGTGTCATGCTTTGCTTTGTAAATATCACAAAATTGTTTTGTGAGTTCCTCCAGAAGTTCCTTCTCAAGAAGCCACTTGCTTATGTTTTGGGAGGAGAGGAGAGGGTAGGGATGAGAGGGTCAGGGGACAGTAAAAAGTATAGGTAATGTGTTGTCTGCAAATGACCTGTGACAGCTTTAGCCACTAGAGCCCTGACCTGCCCAAGTGCCCATTTGTTGATCTCAGATTTGCACTGCAGTGGCTGTGTCAGCATAGTTGGCCTCTTGCTAGAGGAGCTATAGTTGGGGGCCTGCCTAGGAATTGCTGAGAAACATTGGTCAAGCCTCCCCTCCTCTTCTTAAATTAGCTTGCTGTGTCCCAGGTAGAAAATGCTCCTTCCAGAGCTTGCCCTTACTGACTAAGTGTTAGTTGTCACACTGACATTGCCCATCTCATTCACTCTCAGGTTACTCTACTAGTATATTCTAGGCACTAGAATAACCTCATGATGCTGCAGTGAGACAGAGATTTAGATTTAGACCTACTTCATAGGGAAGAAGTAACACTAAGAAATTTGGGCCCAAGCCTTCAAACTCGCATATTTAAATATAGATGCTTAAATCCACTTACGCACCTAAATGTGTTGCCTTGTCCTGATCCGTGAAGGCTGGTAAGCACTTGTAATTTTATTAACTTAATACCAGTCTAACAGGCAGGCATCCCTTGCTACTCGCTGAGGACCATCCCTTCACAGAAGAGACAGGGACTCAAAATTGTTACAGAAAACCTCTGATTTTATCCTAGTCAAGTCCTGCAGCAGATGATAAAGATGTAATGTTGCCCTTCCCAGAACTATGACTCAGTCTCCAACACTGAAGAGGATATTGTAGGGTTATTTTAAAATTCCCATTTGGGCTCTTGTTACTTCTTTTCTGGCTGAAGGTTCAAATTCTCAAGATTTCCACAAGCTTGTCACCACAACAGCTAAGAAATTCCTTAAGGTTCATCCTTTTGTGTTATCCCATGACTACAGAAGCTGAGAGTTCAGGAAAACATGCTAAATATAATTAGCTCAGGATGAAAAGAGCACAGTTGTCATCTCGGAGAGTTTTATATAAGCCCTAACATTTACAAGTTAAATGTTAACTTGTCTGACTCTGCTCTGAGAAATGGGCTACAAGTGGCACCTTCTTGTTCAGTTGACTCTTTTCAGGAATTTTGTAAAGTCAGCAGAGCCAAGGGAGGGTGAGGTCACTCCTCACCCGCCTTGTCAACAATAAAAGCATGTAAGCATTGATTGTAGATTTTTCTTCAATTGGGTGAGATGGTTTGGAGAGAACCAGCTGTTATTCGCCTCCCCAGAGAAGCTTTTGGGCTGACATAACCCAGCAGCAGGGAAAGTGGATAGATGTGGGAGGGAGGTGGTAAGGGAGAGCAGGCGTTGGGTCTCACGCCTTCCCAAACCGAATTACACGTCTGTCACTATCAGGTCTTGAAGCGGACGGCTCAGAAGGCCGTTGACATAGGTTAAGCGCTACAAGAGCAGCAGAAGTACCATGGCAGCGCACGTCACAGCAGGGATGCTGCCACAGCTGCCCCGTTTGCTTGAGTTCAAGCAAGTGTCACCATGGGGGCTGTCTTCTTGCTCCTTGTTGCACTCGTATCACACCCCTCAAGGCTCGCCGGTGGCAGTGAATGGACCTTTAGCATCCTGAAATCAAAGCACGGCTGTGGAATAACCACAGAGCTTGGCCCTGGCTAAGCCCTCGGTGGTTGGTAATGAAATTCAGGGAATTCCAGACACAAGTGCTTCTTCATCTCCCTCTGCTTTTATCTGAATGACCAAAGTAATTTGTGCAGAGGAACGGAAGATCTTGAAGGCCATGCCAGATAGCTCGCTGCACAGGGTGGCCTCCCAGATGCTTGCAGGCAGTAGGTCACTTAGCAAGCGTTTTACTTTTCCTGGCAGGGATTTGAGAGATAGGGGCATACCAGAGGGGAGGGGTGCCATTACCGATGTGTTCGTCTGTCACTGCGCACGAGGGAAACGATAAGGTGCATCTGGCACAAGGTCTCGGTGCGTTTCTTCCTTGCTTGCTGACACGGCGAGCTAGTGTGCTGCCCAGCGTTACGGCTCATTGGCTCTGCGCGTGAAAGAATTCAATTCATTTCATCTTTCATTGACATTGCAATGTAGGGGAAGGAGCTACTTTTGCTTTTTAAAGTTGAACGTGCATCTTATGTATTCTGTGTTTAAGAAGAGTAGCTAGTGGCTGTGCCGATGCACAGCTGCAGAAGCCCCATGGAATAACATACCACCCATGAACTGCTGCGAGACATGGAAGTTTAGGATGCTGCTATATCACCCTCGGGTCTAGCTGAGAGTTTTTGGAGGTAACATTTTTGGGGTGCAAGATGCTAGCTCAGCATAACTGAAATTTTAAGGAAAGGATTGCTTTTGGTAATTTATCAAGTTCATTATAAAAACCCCAACACACCGCTATTATCATGTTTCACAACTGTGCCTGGGGGACTTTATCTTGGATCAGGACAGGCTAATTGTTGTACAAATAAAGAATGGTAGGAATAAAATCATCTCTCGCCCAGGGAGGTTGTGATTGCAGTTTAGTTTCCTCAAATGAAAAGCAACATTTTCTGATTTGGAATAGTTTGAGTTTAATCTGCGATTTAGGTTACTTTTTCACCAAAAAGCTTGAAAAGATAAAAAACTAATAGCATCTGCCAGGATTGAAATGAAACACTCCCAAACTGCTGATATAACATCTGACCAGATAGAAAAATGTTCTTAGATTAATTTTTTGAGAAAACACTGAGGTTCTCACTTTTCATTATTATTTGTTACCCCCCTTTGGAATAGAATTTTCCTTTAGAAATTTCAGAAAAATCTCTGGGGACAGGAAAACCATTTCCCCCTTACTTTCCTTGTGGCTACTGCAAATAGGCTATTGTTAAGAGGGGGGTGTCAGGGTGTGGAAGTTTTTCCCAAGGTTTTTTCTAACCCCACTCTAAGCAGAGTTAGATGATCCAATACTAAAAACAGCTGAGTCCAGTCTTGCATTAGAGCACTGCTGTTGCTGCTACTGGCTGAACAGCACTTTTTTTTTGAATTACGGGGCCAGTTTTTGCAGTGTAGACAAGGCTGTAATTATTCTCTGAGTGTGGGGTGGGTGATGTCATGCTGTTGGAGAAAGTAGGCTCTGCATGCGGTAAAATCACCATGCATTTCAAGATACAGAGAGACAGCCCTTGTGGCTGTGGGGCAGCATCATAAATTGCATTAATACAATGCTGTCCCAATTCTACTTTCATGAAATATGTGGCAATACTGGCAATACACACACATGCATTTTTTGTGTGTGGGATGATGTCATGTCCTGATCTGCAGAGCTGTGTGATAAAATGTATGTAGGTCGTATGTGCACACACATGTGTGTGCTTGTGTGTGCTTATGTGTTCTATTCATGTGTGCATGTATATACATATGCAGAGGAACCAATTATAAGCTGCTAAGTTTTACAAAAATCTTTCTTTTTGATTTGGAAAAATAGATTTTAAATAATTTTTAATATCCTTGGTCATTTGCTGCGTTATTTAAACATCCCCTTTCCCCTCTGCCCTTTCGCCTTTGTCTCCATTCCCAGCAACAGTCACCATTTTTTCCCATAGCAGGGATAGCTTGTGGGGCACTTCCAGTGTCAGAGGAGTTCAGCTGGGGGATTAGCAGGAGCGCTCAGGCTGTGCAGGCAGCCGTGGTGCTCTTGCTGCGTGGGTGTCTCAGCAAAGGTGTATCGGCACCAGCAACAGCCAGAGAACAGTGGACCGTCCTAAAGAAACTGGGAGGGTGAGATAGAAGGGATATGCTTTCTGCCAGGCTTGTTTTTTCACCTTGGACACCAGCCAGAGGTCCTCCAAGGCACACACTTTGGTTGCTAATCTGTGCAGAAGCCCTTTCCACCACGCTTTTGTGGGCGTCTGTCTTACTGCTCAGTTCAAAGCTCAGAGATGCATGATTTTCTGGACTATGCAGAGCCCTGCACTGCAGTTCGAAGGCTGTCATTGCAAACATTCACCATCCACAAGGCTGAAGCTGGGTGTGTTTAACGTCCCAGGCTTGCAGGATGACACAGGCTTACTCACTGTGAACAGCGTGTTCACACAGGAATGCAGGAACAGAGTCACTTCTATATGAAATACTGAGTCCCGTGGGTTATGTGGGCTGCTTCACCTTAAGGTTGCTGCACAGAGTTTCTTCCAGCTCAGCCTGCTACCCATTAGTCCAATCTGGTTCTTGCTCAGAAGTGGAAATAGAGGGTTTCTTGTCCCAAAACAGCAGCTGAGTTGGTGGCCTCTGTCGAACTCACCTCCCAAACCGCCCCACCAGAGTTGGCACAGCAGGCCCTACTTTCCTTACCCATTTAGCTGTGATACGTCCCGCAGCCTTCCTCTGCACTGCTGCATGGGTCTGGAGCTCTGCTGTCCTGCATGTCATGGGACCCTAAGCCAGACAGGGCTGGCCTCTTTGCATCTTTGTCCTCCATCCTATCTGAGGACAGGTTCCCCATCATGACAGGGAAATGCACAATCTCTGTCCAGATGTGCTTTCTTCCCTGCTGTCAGTGATACGAGTTCTGTGAGTACTGAAACCCCCCTGAAATATGTGTAACTAAGAGAATAGGCTTAGCTCTCAGCAGTATGTAGAGCCACTGGAAGTTTTCTTCTTTACAGAGCATGGAACTTCTTCCTTCCTTCCTTCCTCTTTGCTCGTCTCTTAAGACTGAGTATTTTCCTTTTGCTCTTTTCCATTCCCTTCCCCTCCAGGAAAAAGGAGTGCCCTACCTGGAGGCTGCAGGGCCACAGAGTCAGCCCCTTCCTCCTGCTGGTACATGATTATCTGCCTGAGGGGTTTCATTTAAATCAGAGAGGATTAGGTGTGTGAGCAACTCTCACTGGTGAAAGGAAAGTTCATAGTCCAGTCCTGGAAGGGGGGTGGGGAAAGCAGCTTTACATTATTTAAAAAGTTACTCCAAAGAAATCCCTTTCACTTGTGTAATGATTTCTTCTCCTGGGACATCTCTGCAACAGCTGTCCTCTTCCTTTAAGTGGTTACATATTGAGTATGTGATATCCTGCCAGCAGAACCTTGATTGCTCTACTTAGGCTAAATGAACTGAAAAAAAGAAAGAAGCTTTATAAGATTGGTGCTTTCTGCTAGTTGTTCTGCAGAGAGGCTTTTGCTAGCTCTAGTCTTTGTGCCAGGTGAAAAACGCACTGCACAGTATTTCTTTCACACTTCTGCACTGGGAGATGTTTGCAGTAATAATGTCAGGACTGCTTATCTTCTCCGATATGTCTGTGAATCAGAAGAAGGACCACTGCTGTTTTTAGAGGAAGAGCAGGTGTAAATCTTGCAGGGGAAAAAAATATTATTTAAATGTGGCATTTTGAATTGATTGAACTCTTCATGCTGAGATAGTGCCGGTCCTTGCTGTAACCCCTAGAGTTGCAGCTGACATTTGGTGCATCCCTACGTGACTTTGTGTCATGTTGCTGAGTCCCTAGCTACTTAAAATAATGGCGTTTCCCTGTTTAACCATGATCTGCCATGCTGCTGCTTCAGAAATCAGCAGTTTCCTTTTCCTCCTTCCACAAAAGCTTCTCACTGGAAATTTTTTTGTCACCTATTAACACAGTATTTGAAAATCACGAGGCTTGCTGAGCTCCTCATGTGTGGCCAAGGTTTCACAGGAGGGAACATGTCCTGGAGAGGGGAAGCATCACCTGGTCTTCACAGTAGAACACGGGGTCAAAACTGAATTCCTGATGCTGCCGCTACAGACTTGGAGGGCAGACTTGGGCAAGTTGCTCTCTCTCTTTCTGTACTGGGCTGCATTACGCTTGCAATGCAGCTAATGTGAAAAGGGGCAGAGATGCCAGCAGGGATCCTGGCAACAGTCGATGTGTTCCCTTGTGTGGTGTAGATGGACCCAATATTTTCTTCTCCGTGAAGTGTGTGAGACTACCAGTTAAAGCATTTTGAAGCCTTTAATTCATAAAGTATCCTGTGTCGCCTTTACATTAACAGGCAACTATGCAAAGTATTATTAGTCCTGATTCTTGTATTCCTGAAGGAAATAGTGAGCAAGAGCATCTTCTAGAGAATTTCCCATGCACAAATGATGTGGACAGAATGAAACTGTTCGCCTTCAAGATGGTATATCACTTTCTACCCTAAATTTTGATTTTTGTATAGTTCAAACCAGAACTTTTTTATTGTTTTGCCTTAACTTTTTTATTTAAAACACTGGAGTACTATACCTCCTCTGTGCTGGATGTGCTCCAGTCTAAACAATCTCTATACTGCTTGCCCAAATTCCCTTCTATAGTTTCAGCTGAATGCGAAATTCTTTTCTGCTCCTCCATCTAAACTGCCATGTGCCATTCCTTGGGGCTGTGGGACAGCTCGTGTGTTCCTCCCTTGAAGTGGCAGCATCTCGGTAGTGTGTGAAGCGGGGTCTGCGTAATCCTTCGGGATCTTTCAGGATAAAAAGCTACTCTATAAATACTATATCATTTTCATTGTCAGTCTGGATTCAGGAGTGAAATGATCCCACTTAGTTAAAGCAGGATGAAGTGTCTATTTTCATATTTGTTTAATTGAACCACTCAGCGTGTCTGATAGTAATGGCTTTATTTGAAGCATGTGGTTCTTATGAGCTGTTAAGATACCAATAGCATTTGGATTAGTCTTTCTGCCAAGAAAGCCAGGTCAATTCTTCAGGAAAATAAAAAAACTAAGGCAAACTTTATTTTAACAGTGTCTTGAGTTTCACTTTAGGTTCCATAAATATTTGTCAGTGTTCCTTTTGTAAGACCCATGCGAGCCCTTGGCAAGACATGAGGTCTATCTCCAGAACACGGAATATAAATAAATTCCCCAAACCATGCCGGGGAATTGGAGGTAACTTTAGCCCATGCAAGGGACCTGAAGCCAAGGGAAGGGTTGATCGTGGTTCTTGAATTACTATTTGTATAGAGGAGAGGGAATGGGGGAAAAAAGGAAAAACACAGAGAGAGGAAAATCTAAACATTAGTAGAAGGTATGTGGGAGCCCACACCATTCTCTGCAGAAAGGTGGAGGTCATTTACCAAGGCAATGACAGAAATGTGACTTCTGCTTGGATTCCACTTGCTGTCTGCTCCTAATACTTCCAGAAAAGTTAACAATATTTTCTCATGCCCTAGAGGATAAGGGAGGAAATTTTGCATTCTTGATGAGGACTGGTAATGCCATCTACTTCAGAGGATCAGGCCAAAAAAGCTCTGTGGAGCCGTCCTATGTGCCCCCCTCCTCCAATTTCCTCTGAATACCTTTGATATTCCTGAGAACTTCGTTTAGTTCTGTGGTTTTCAGAGCTATATCTAAGAAAAAAAAAAGCCCATGATGATTTCAAAGACTTGCCTATAGTTAAGTACTTAACCAGAGGTTTAGGGTACAGGGCTTTTGATTTAAGAGCAAGCCCTGTTCTGTGCAGTTGATGGGGGAAATAGCTGAAATTTTATCCTATCCCTGACCACAGATTGAGATTACCAAAGCAGTACAAAAGCAGGGAGTCAGAATGAAGGAGGTGTATTGAAGGAAGCGGGACCTTGGCTTCTAGCAATGTGCTCTGGTTGCTGGATCAACTCCAATAAAAATTTAAATTCAGACGAGCTGAATGCCTTATTTGTCTGGTTAAGGGGGAGGAAGGTGGGGATGGGTGAAGTTTTTCCTCTACCCCTGAACATTAAAATAATGGTAGTAGGATGTGAAAAGTACATATTCCTGAAGAATGTACTATCATAATATCAGATAGTTGGCAAATGAGTTTTTTCCCTTCTTTATGTGCATAAATTGAAAAATTACAAAACATGAATAAATAGAGACATGAGAGGGGATTGCTGGAGGAGAACTGTTTTATAGTGAGATGGGAGCCTACCTGTCCATAGATTTAGAATTTTCTACAAAATGCTGGACAACTTTGATCTCCCTTTAAATTAATGGGTATTGAGTGTTGCTCACACTTCACAAGATCAGGCTGTCTCTTTGCATGCAGAATTTCCAGCAGTGATCAATGATCTCCATGCCAGTCCTCAGTTGTCTGCAAGTACTAAAAGAAAAATATGAAACAACCATTAACCCCATGTTTTCTGCTTTCACAGACAGCTGTCTGGGGCCATGTAGTGGTTGATACTCTATAGCTTTCTATTCCTGCCACACGGTTCCTACGTATGGTTTTGGAAGCAGTGACTGAGGTTTGCTAGCAGTTCCTTAATCTGCTACTATGGATGTTAAGGAAAGAAAAATCAGGTAACAAACTCCATCTGCAAAACCACTTCTGGTTTTGTGACTGGGTTTAATACACAGTGAGCATAGTCAGATCATTTTTTATTTAAAAATACCTTCTCTCCCTCACCAAAACAGGAAGCATCTTTCCAGGAATGCTTGGGAAAGTGTTTGACTTTTATGTCACTGACATAACTGGAGGAAGTTTTAAACAACTTTCAAGCTAGCAAAGGTTTAGCCAGACAGAAATACGAATTGAACTCTTACAGGCATTGGAGCTGTCTCTTCCTTCTTTCTAATGTGAGACTGTGTTCTCCTCAGTGTATGTGTGTGTATCTGTCCATCTCTACAGGAACAATTATTGGACCATAAACAATGGTTGAAATGCAGAGTGTGTCCCTGCTTGGGAGCCACTGCCCAGGGTCACGTCCTGATCCTGTCACGTATGCACTATAGGTTGCAGTGGTCTGTCCAGGGTACCATACCTTATGCCTGTCACAGATAGCAATGTACACAAATTAAGTGAGATCAAAGCATCTAGACTGTTGTAAAGTCAACACCTACCTTTGCTCATTCTTTCTTATTCTTAAGATGCTAACATTTTTCTTTCCAGGATTTCAGTTATCCTTGCTAAGAACTTGCTAAAAAAAGCTTTGCAGCCCATTTCTGAACCCTATTCCATTGCATAGCTCATGCCAGTGGTACCGTTTGGCAACTTGCTCTTTGCCTTTCCGCACAATGTCCAAAGAAGTGCAGGAGGGGCAGAGCCACTCTTGGTGTATGCTGGCAGGGTGTACACAGGCATTTCTCTGCCTGCGGGCCGAGGAGCTGCATTACTTAGGAGACTGTGCAGCATTTACAGGAGCTGCTGCTGAGTACAGGCTCCCGGCTAACGGAGGAGGCAGAGGAGGAGGGGAGGATGGGATGCTCGCTTTGCTCCTGCACCGAGGGCTATGGTTTACACAGCTTCATTGTATCGCACAGGGCTTTCCGGCCCTGCAGCTTGACTTGCTCCGTGACAAATTATTCCTTAATTGCTGGATAGCAGAAGAAAAGCTTTACAGCCCTGAGGTTATTCCTAACAAATCAGGTTACAGAAGCCTTGAAAATTATATTGAGCAGAAAAGAAGCACCATGAGGTTTCCTTGGGTGCTCGGGCTGTGTTAAGCTTGACTAAGGCAATGTGCTAATGAAGCTTGTTAAAATGCAATTATACTTTAATGCTGTGGATGCAGAAATGAGCATAATCAGCGGAGAGGTGCTAGTGAAGTGGTTGCGATTCGCGTGATTTGTGTGTGTCACTTCTGTGCTCAGTGCCTTCATTCCACTGTGCAAGGTTGTCTGAACACAACAAGAAGGCTGTGCCCAAAGACCTACCTGGGGGAACGAGATGAAGGACTATGGCAGGAAGATGGAGAGATGGGTTGAGCAAAGCAACAGTGAGATGGTGCTGAGCATGAGAACCAGCAGAAGTGTAAGGCTTAGCTGCTGACCTGCAATCCTGGGTATCTGGTGCAGGAAAGCTTTAAGGAGGGGTGCATGGGGAGAGGGCTGAGTGCCTCGGCCAATGCTGATGGGGAGCTGCTCCCACACAAGGCAGGCAGCTTGGCAGAAAATACCTATGATTTTCTTGGAAAAATGTGAAAAAGAGAGTAGAGAGCCTGGACTTCTCTGTCAGTTGGAAGAGGCTGGACCTCTGGTAGAGAAGAGGTGATAGCAACAGTGGGGAGAGGCCAGGAGGAGCCTTGACAAGCGAAGAAAAGTAGCAGCCGTTTGATGTGGCAGGGAAAGGGAGAGCTTTGCGAAGAGAAGCAGATGTGGCCAGAGCAGTGCCTAGAAAAAAAATGAAGCAGGAGTGTGTTTCATCAAGGCTGGAGCAGAGGAGTCGTGATGAAATATGATGGGAGCCTGGATGGACAGCCAAGGCTGCGGCTTATCAATGAGCTGCAGAAAGACTCTGCAGCTCACGGTCCGAGCTGGGATGTGGAGAGCTAGAGGGAGAGCAACATAAAAAATAACACTCAGGCCGTAAGCCTGAGCGACAGTCGGGACGGTAGCGGTGTCTGCAGCAATTAAGGAAGGAGATGGGGAGGGGGAGGAAGATTAAGAGCTCTGAGCTTGAGCTGACAGCTCGACATCCATGAGATGTCAGGGAGACAGGCAAGGTTTTCGTCTGGACAGAGAGAGACAGGCCCGGATGATCGGATCAGACAACTGGGGGGACTGATTTATGTGAGAAGATTAAAAGAGCTGCTTGTAAATACATGTATAGCTTGGCTAAGTGACACCTGAGGGGACAATAACTGTCTACAAGTGTACGAAGGGATTGGATACTGGAGCCAGGAGGAGGGGAGGGGAAGAGTTTAGCAGCGCAGATGAGGACTTTGACTGGAGGCACTGGAATCAGGTGGAGCAAAGCGAGCTGTATTGCCTGTGTAGGGAAAACATCCTTCTGCAAGACCGGGAAGTGATGTTTCTTGTTCATTTAAAACAAACCTGCTTATCCATCTAGGTACCCATTGGCACCCCCCTCATCACAGGGTGCCTGGCAATCACATGTTTGTCCTCACAGCACCCCACGAGAGGGAGATGTCCCTGTGTGCACTTGTGGCACTTTGGTACCCTGTGTGACCCTTGATATCTGACTTTAATCAAGGACCTAAGAAAGTATCTTAATTGTTATGTTCTCTTTCCTTTTACTTGTCTCTGTTGTAAAGGGTTGGTCCTGTTGATAGTATGGTGAGATGGGTGGGAAGGATATCTAATGGGGCTTCGACAGTCTACAATTTTTGAGGTCTTCTCTACACGTTCTTTATAATTTTTTACTCCTTATTAAGTTTTACTCCTCTGTGAAGCCAAAGGAAGAAGCAGCAGGTATAACTTTGTTGCTTGTTCCTACATGAGCTCCTCCAATCAGTGCAAGAGAGCACTTTTGGGAGGGGACCACTGGAAGTGGTGTGTTTATATAAGGGAGTGTTTTGCCCTAAACGCACCCAGAACTGATCAGCGCCCTGGGTAGCAGTGGGAATAAGGTGCATGTACAGTTGTACTATGTTGCCTGTTCCTGTCTGGTCACCCCAACCGTAACTGTCAGCTGTGTGGTTTATTTTCCGAAGGCAAATGACAGACTGGTCTAATTCAGACCAAATGGCACCATTTCTGCTCCAAGAGTGCTGTTGTGGGATCCATCAGTTTAGGATCTCAAAACATATATGCAGTGCTTTGGACTAGATGATCTGAAAGGTCCATTCCAACCTAGGCAATTCTATGAAAAAATGACTCAGTTTCCCAGCTGGTGTAATAGAGGCGATCTGATGTCAGAAAGAAAGCACATGGGGGATGGAGGAATAGTATATATCATGCCTTTTGAATCCCAGTCCTTTGCTGGGCTCATCTATGGGCTGTGCAGACCAGTGCATTGTCTCTGCCTGTGGCCCTTTCAAGTGTTTCAGGAGATGCAGGGCATTTTGCAGGCAGCAGCTCCAGAATGAGCTGTCTGTTGGTAGTCTTGTTTTCCTAACGCTGGTTACAGACTGCCTCATATTTTGCATGATCTGGGCTTCTGTTTCTTCTGAGCAGCCCTGGTTAGAACATGAGAGGGTTTTTTTCTGTGAAACTTTAACATAAGCACCAAGAAAAGTAAAAGTAATTAGGAAAAAAGTGGAACCACCCCAACCTTTGTGATCTTGATTTTCTGTTGAAGGTTCTGCTGTGATACCAGATGGGGGGTTATATCTTCAGGGGAAACTTTCAAAGAGCTCTAATTCCGAAGTTAAATAGGTAACCAACTATCTCCTTCTGTCTGAGTGCCCTTCCTGGACCTATCCATATCTGGCTGGTCTTTTAGGTTGGTGTCCTAAGGAGATGAGATCCATGTGGCAACTTTTTTGGAGGTTTGTTCCATCACCATCTGTTCCAATAGCTTTCAGACCTATTAGCCAATTTAAGACATATCTGTTTGAGAAGAGATGTAGCAGATAAGTTCTTACAAACTTTTTGAAAATGGGAAACCATGTAGACAGGAGTGGTTGTAATAGTGCTGCATCCCACTACCACCATGCCTCAGTCAAACATGGCTTCAGCCTTTTCTAAATATTAAAGAGATGCACCAGCAACAAACAAATAAATAAATAAAAGTGTCAACAGGTTCTTGCCCCATAATAGGCACTGGGAAATTCAGCCGCAGAATCCAGCTGGGCCATTAGAAACAAAGCATTGTTAGTCCTGCTGCACTTTTGGCATCTCTGGTTGGGAGTCCCCAGCAGCAGGTATGAAAGAGAGACTATGTATGGTGAATAAACGGCCTGCCACTGCAAACTGCCACCTCCCTAGAGTGGGGTTGTACAGGCATCAGTGGGAGACTGCAGGAAGATGTGAATTGCTGATGGCTATTTCACTTCTTTCTGTGTGTGAGGTGCCCAGGGTGTCATCCCTTACCAATGCCAATCCAAGTACCCCAGCCTTGCTGTGCATTAGCAATAAAAACAGGTGGGACCCAAATAATACAGAACCAAGATCATCTTTTGTGGGTCTTCTTGCAGACTTTAGCTGCATTTTAGTGGTGTAGAACTTCAGCAGAGACCATAAGTCTACTTCTTTTTTCCTGCAAGGAGTTAATTTTTGACCTTGGCAGTCACAGTTAAAAGCAGAGCTCCCTCCTCTGACTTTCACTTCTGTTTCAGCAGGACCAAAATCTGTGGGGTCCTCCTGAATATTTCCCTCCTCACCCAATATTGCCGAAAATGAGCCTGATGTGTTGACAGACAGCAGCACACTCAGTGTGTAGGAATCCAACATAAACAGACTTGCTGGTTGTGTACTTGGACATGTTAAACGAGGTCTCTGCTTTGATCTTCCCTGCACTATCCTAAAGCCCAGCAAGCAAAGGCTAAGTAAACAGACCTTTGATTTCAGGGCTGTTTGGAGCAGAGGTCTTGTAAAACTTTTATCAATGGCAGAGCTGAACTACTGAAGTCCCTCGTGGACTGTAGGTGCTGCAAGAGTAGCAGCATGGTTTTATTGACCCTAACGTCCCTCTTTTTCCCCTCTTCCCATAATGACAAACATCTGGGGATATGAGCCAGCTTCCTGTTGATTGTAGCATACCAGTTTCTCTGGGAAAGACACCTGCTTATAATCTCCTCTATGGTCAATGGAGCATAAGCTATATTAGATCCTACAGCTATTGGATCCCACAGCCAGTGTAGCTTTTTGTTAATGCATGTCATAAAGATGCTTAAATAAATCACATGGGACACATCCGTGGGAAACACGCACGTTACTAAGCCTGCGTGTTCAACACTCCTGGGTCAAACCCCAGAAAACCAGTACTCTGGCTTAAATAGCATGAATGTTACAACAAATTGGATTTTATTTATTTGGTTCCTGTTTTTAAAGCATTTAGTGATTCCCCATGATCATAAAGGTCACAAATTTCCTTTCAAGTTCAAATAAACAGGAGATTCTCCTTCAGGATTTTGCCCTCAGAAATGACACATTAAGAAACAAGCACCTAATATCACAAGGTTTAAAAATAAAATTATGAATGCTGGCAAATTCCCCTCAATGGATGAAATACAGGAGTTAGATTGGCCAATGCTTTCTTTTAATTTAATAATTTTCTCTATCTTCTGGTGGGTTACATGAAGGAGTCTTTGGCTTTCCTTCTACACACTGTAGAAAATATAAGAGTGAGATCCTGCCAAGATATTCTGTTTTTTAAACTGTTATCAATTTTCCATTGTTTTCAAAACTAAGAACCACTCTTCTCAGCAACGATGGAGCCCAGGCTGTTCCTGGTGAGCCAGAGCTACGGTCCCTACTGCTTGGGGCCATTTCAGCCCAAAGCTTGATTGAGCTCAGGACCAAAAGTTGGAACATTTTGCTCAGTTCTACCAATGATTGTTGCTTCTCATCAAGATAAACACTGAATGACAAATTCATTGGCCAAGCGTTCCATGCCAGCACTGTTCCTGCTGTACCTTGTGGAGGTAAAGCTGAGATCATTGGCTGAATCTGAGCTCTGCCAGTAAATTCTGAGCCTAAGTGCATCTAGTGTCTCTTGTCTTTTGCCCTTGCACTTTTGTAGTATGGCCTTAAATGATGACCTTTCTGCCGTAGTCACCAACCGATTCTTTACTGTATGTAAAACAATGCCCTGATTCTCCCTTTAGAAGTGAATTTTGTCTTTTGTCAAATACTCAAATCCACTATTAGATAAAAAGCGTTTTTAACAGCCCTGTATTTGTTGGTATTTGATGGCGGTTCTTTGATCCCTGAAGGGGTGTGCAGTGCTGTTTGTGATATATAGCAAATTGATTTTACACAATTCCATCTTTTATCAATGAGTCTTCCAATGGGATTTCACTGTAATCAGATTGGAGATTACCATGGCACAACCATTGGAACGGGATTGGAATTTACATGCAATAAAGATTAGGGGATTAGCGACTGATTAGGAAAGTGCTGATTTATCCAGCCACAGGTACAGCAAGGGGCCTTGTGCATCTGCTTTTTTCTGACCTTGCGTTTTGACCTCTTGACTCCTTGCTTAGAAATGCCAGCGTGCAGCACAGAAGTGATTTCTGATGTGGCTTCTCTCAAGAACAAGTTCAAGTCATTGCAACAGTAAAACCTCCCATTTCTGGGAACGGAGAAGCTCAGAAATCTTTATGCGAGTGGACACTTTGCTGTACTGTGCGTTGGCGGCTGGGACAGGCTGAGCAGGCAGGCTGTGGCAACACTTTAATCTGCAGTCAGGAATTCCTGCTGACAGCTGATGTGATGTGCGTGTGTTGGTGCGCGCACGCGCGCGATGGGGGATAAAGCGGCTATGTAATCACGCGGCGAGACAATATTTCTCCATGCACAGCTTTTCCTAGATAGCTGTTACGCTTTCCAGGTTTTTTCCCCCGCGCGCGCTTGCGGGAGGGTAGCTGGAACTCTACATTTCCAGACTGTGAGGTAATAGGAGTGCACGTTAATTGATATACCAGTGTAGCTCTATCTACCTGATGGATGCGACGTTACATACCAGTGCGCCAGTGGAATGACGTCATTTGAAATTGCAGAGCAATCGATGTCAGCAAAACTCCCGTGTGCTCTGTAGCTGCTGAAGTTTAGGCAGCTCTAATAAAGCAACTGCACTGGCAGTCACAGGAGGTTGGTAGTTGGCTTGTGTATCAGATAATAATTAGCACTGTCTTTCTACTCATGCAGATTTATAGAGATAAAAGGCAGGCAATATGGGATCTTCAGCAAAAGAGAAATATTTCCAAATCCTTTGGTTAGTTTGGGGAATTTAAATGGATTTATATTTTAAATATTTATTTTTAGTGTTTAAATTTAGGCAGAATACATCCACTGTTAGGTGCTGTTTTGGTAATACCATTCGTCCTCAGATGTGCCAGACTGGTGTGCAATAGAAGTATAGGAAAAATGCCTTCCTCCAGATGAAGTGAAGCAGCTTTTGAGCAGGAAAGGGTGCAGCAGAGCTTTGGACATACCAGATGAAATGCACTGATTTTTTCTGATCTTAGAAGCTGAACAGTCCCAAGACTGTTCAGCAAAGCACCTGGCAGTCGTAGGCACAAACCATGGTGGCGCGATCAGACATAGTAAGCATAACAGGACGAGTCTTTGCTATCTCCTGCTAGGAAAACTAATAAACGCCACTTTAAAATGCACTAACTCTGTTGTTGTGAGAAAACCAGCATGTAGAAAAGGAGGAGCAGAGGAAGTGGATCTGTTTGAAGCCCTCCCAGTTGTAGGCAGGCTGCAGAAATCTGGACTAGCCTCTGTCCAAGGCACTAGCTGAGCCCTCAGACTGTGCCAATGATAACTTGGGTTTTTACAGCCAGAAGGTCACTTGTGCATGGGCTTGTGCAGGCATCATCGCATGCTTTAACACTGTGCTGTGGCACCAGACTAAGGTCAATCCATTTGCAGGAAATATTGCGTGCTTTCCTTTGGGTATGGCCTGGAGCTGAGGCTGTTTCCTGTGTGAGAGCTGACAATATAATATTCTGCAAGTATGAAAGTTCCGTGCATTAAGAAGTCCTGGCTCCTCGTGTGATTTTACATCGGTTAGTGTGTGCTTCAGTGTCTGGGGAGCAGGAACCAGATGTGAATGCTATAAGACTTCAGTGATGGTTTCCCTGTTTTCATATGCAGGCAACTTGGTGTCTCTAGAGTTTAAATGTAAGTTTTCACTGCATCAACCTTGTGAGCACTTTCTTTTAAAATGCATTTAAGTATTTTTGCCTCCTGGAAGAGATGTACAGGTGTGTCTAAGTT
Source organism: Limosa lapponica baueri (assembly GCA_002844005.1). Taxonomy (NCBI): domain Eukaryota; kingdom Metazoa; phylum Chordata; class Aves; order Charadriiformes; family Scolopacidae; genus Limosa; species Limosa lapponica. The sequence continues at coordinate 1,070,644 of KZ505648.1, read as the reverse complement.
ACCTTGTAGAATGGCACAACAGCAACAAATCTTTAAAGTGAAATATTTGGTGCTGAGGAGGTGATGCTCACACTATAGGCATTTTGGGAGTTTATTCTGGATTAGCTCCATTCTGTTTGTGTAGATAGAGTGCTCGTTAATGGAAATCCAAGAGCACAGCTTCTGCTTTTGTTTTACCAGGGACCCAGCTAGAATTGCTAGCTCTGTCTGCATTAGCAGCTGGTGAGGATTGGTAGGATTGGATCTGTAAAGCAAAGCATTTGGTGCTAAGGACCTGACACCACCGTTTCAGAGGGGTGTTTCACTTCAGAACAGTCCTAGTCTGGTCCTGTGAACTAAATCCCCATCCGAACTGCAGTACCACTTGCAGCTCAATTTCATATAAAAGCTACTCCAAAACAGTAGTGCACCAAAACTGTTTCATGATATGAACCAAAATATAATTGGTGGGGATGATAAAAAAATTCACTTTAAAGCACACCCCTCATCCAAACTAAAACACTGATCTAGGCACTTGTAAGGTAGACCCTTATGATGACAGCTGAATTTAGAGAGAGCTGGGTAGAGCACTTCCATCACACCTACTGGATGTTTTGGTAGGAAAAGAGTAAATGGTTTCAGGCAGAATTTTAAAATGCTGCTGTCTTAGAAGATAAAAGTCAGCTCTGCTTTGCATTTTTCTTTTGGAGCAAGACAGGATTTTATATCTATCTATATCTATATAGATATATTTGGGGTTTTTTTTGCCCTTGAGATTTTTTAATATATTTTAATTTATTTGTGTCCCAAATAAAAACTTTTTTCATATTTTAGGGCTACAGCAACCCATTAAAAAGGTTACAATTGCTTAATCACCATACTTTTAAAATACCAACTTTTTTGTTTGTGTGTATTTAATTTTAATTTACCAAAATTATGACACAAAAGATTTCTCAAACTGAAAAAAAAGAATGTTGAAAGTGAAAACTGGGCAAAGTCGATTGTTCACAAAAATGTCATTTTCTGATACAAAAACGTTTCTGCAGAACACTCCATACCAAGTCTGCTCTGCAGCCATTCAGCTAGAAGTGCTTTCTGTTCTAGAGAAGCCTCCAAAAATATCTTCAGTTCATAAATACCACAGTGTTTATCTCTTTGTGGTCACCAACAAACAGTTGTTACCACGTTTTTGTGGTGACCAAGCTGAGAAGCCCTCAGTGATGAGGGCAGAGCAAAGAGAGGTCTGAGAGCAGCCTTGCCATGTAGGACACTGCCATTGATTTCCCAATAGCAAAAGGCTCATGGATATTTTGGCAGTGTCTCCTGTTTGAGAATGAATGTTCAAGATTTTTTTTCTTTTTTTTGAGTCCTTAATGCCCTAATCACACCTTTTCCATCTTGGGTATTGGGAAACACCAGTAGGAACCAGCACTGGATGGAAGAGTTTAGTCTTCTCCAATTTCATTCCTTAGAGAGAAATTTGTTTAAAAAGATTTTAAAGAATATTTTGAGGAAAACCAAAGTCTTGGATACAAATAAAAAAGGCTCCTATGTTGGTGTATGGCTGAAGACTCACCACTCTGGAATAGCAGGAAGGCAAACCAACTATTTAACGGTCTTTGTCCACATCATTCCTGAATATGGCACGGAGTCAGCCATCGTGGTTTGTGTTTCCCTGCAGACATAAACAATGACACTTACAATTTCCTGCTTGTGCAGCTCTCACACAAACGTCTGTCTATAAAGGAAACGGCTAATTACTTATTAAACCTTGTATTGTGCTTAGACTGGGTTAAACATTGACTACCAGAGTTCAAGGGGAATCCGTGTCACCAAACGTGAACTTGGGCATCCTATTTCCTAGGAGCTGTTCAAATAAAATGATTAGGTGACAGGATGCTGCATGTAGGCAGGAGACACAAAGAAGGGAAAAAAAATCAGAGCAGATAGATTGGCCTAGAAGTAAATGCCTTCCTTTGAAGCCTTGGGTTTTGGAACATGATTGCAAGTGGTGGCTCGAAGGGGAGTTTTGTTACAAAATAAGTGAATTAAACTGAGATTTGCAGAGTCTCTGGTTTGTTTCGCTGAAAGTCTTGGAGATGGTCGGCGATTTGGCTGGGAAATGCACTGGGCTTGTGAAGCAGGATTTGCATGGTTGGGAAGCAGTTGGAAGGGCAGAATGCAATAGCATTTATGTTAAAATTGGGGTAGATTAACCCCAGAAGTTAATTCAGGGCTGCCTGACTGGATTCTTTCCCAGAGATTATGGGAAGCAAACAGATGCCTTATGTTGGCAGGAATGGTCCCTGTGTGACTTGTGGTGGAGATGCTGGAGGTTTGGTGAGAGCAGGCTGGGGCTATGGGGCAGGATTTTCAATTGGGTTCTGGTTCCTCCTGCCTCCCTTGAGCTAGGAGATTTCTAACTTTCTTCCAGAATTAGGCAGTTTGTCCTTCCTGGAAACAGGAGCCATAAAAAAAAGACTTTTAATTTCAGAACCTTGAAAACATGTTTTAATGCCATTTCTTTTGGAAAAAACCAAACCAAAACACAAACAAACACAACAAAAACAAACAAACAAACAAATTAGAAATGCCATTATTCAGATGGGCTTGCCTTCTTGAATGGGAATGAAAAAGGTAGATTGTGTGGATACGTCTGCCAACACACCTTTGTTGTACTTATCTCTTCTCTAAAAAAAGTTTTCTGGTTAGCCATTGAACTGCATACCTGAACTGCGCCGTCAGTATAATTTTAGCCTTAGAGTAGAAATATTCATCCTCTCTTTTGGCCCACGCTAAGCCCACTGGCAGCACTTAAGAAACAATAAATAATATCTTTTCTTCCACGCTAGAGGAGAAATCTTCTAGCATACAAAGTCTGTTTCTTCAAAAGTAATTTGAAGTAATCTTAACTCTCCTCTGTGTTTGCTACCTCAAAACCTAAGGGATAAAGTTACTATTTCTTGCTGCTGAAAAAATGTTCGGCAACACTTGAAATTGAATGTCACCCATGCACATTTAATTTAATAAGATGGTAATTTCATGTTAAATAAATACCAACTGATTATTGAAAACATATGCTCAAAGGATTTAAAAACCGTGTAAGAGATACGTATCTCATCTACTGTTGTTGAACTGCAATAAATCTACACAATAATCAAGTGCCAATTGTTTAACATACAATAACTATTTTATTAAATCTCGGTGAAATGTGTATGCAGGCCACTTAATTAAATGGAATAAGTTCCCAAATATTCTATTTTTCTTATTTTTGGAACATCTAGAATAGAAAATTTACTGGCAGCTTTCACCCAAGGGGCTAGTTATTACTCATGTAAAAATATGGCAAGCACTTCTTGAGCTATCAATAAATATCCATTTCATCAGGAAAGCAGCTCCTACCACAGAGGTAGGGAAGAAAGAGAAAATATGTCACTTCGCTTGCTGTAAAATGAATCCACAAAGCTGTTTTCTCCATCACTTCGTTGGGCTCAGCTGTGCAGTCCAAGCCTACAACTTGCTCTTGCAAACAGTCTGCTATTCCCAAAGCTAAGCCTGACCAGTCACCACAGTTGGTCAGCAAATACTTGTGATGTTTTTGTGTTCCTCTCTAAGAGTCTTTGTTGTACAGAGATGCTGTTGTTTTTTTCTTTAATCTTTTGATTGTTTTTGATAAGCATTGTTTTTGTCTGTGGGCGCCTATGTTTTCAAGCCAAGAAGAACCCATTAGCTCATCTAATCTGATCTCCTCATGTCACATACCAAAGCATTCGGCCCTATGCTGACCCCCTACTTTACTTGGCTAATGCATACCTTTTGGAAATGCGAACTGTTTTGTTTTGAAAATATGAAAAGATGTTGGATTCACCAGTCCTTTGCCCTGCTTATTCCAACAGTTAATGGTATACATGGGCAAAACATTCATCCTTTTATCTCTCTCAAAAGCACTTTTATCGGTTCATAGAATCGTTTGGGTTGGAAGGGACCTTAATGATCATCTAATTCCAAGCCTTCTGCCATTGGCAGGGACACTTTTCACTAGACCAGGTTGCTCAAAGGCCCATCCAGCCTGGCCTTCGACACTTCAAGGGATGGGGCATCCAAACTTCTCTGGACAACCTGTTCCCGTGTCTCACCACCCTCATACTGAAGAGTTTCTTCCTAATATCTAATCTAAATCTACCCTCTTCCAGTTTAAAACTGTTACCCCTTGTCCTATCACTCTACTCCCTGATAAAGACTCCCTCTCCATAGTTCCTGGAGCCCCTTTAGCCGCAGAGCCTTCTCTTCTCCAGGCTGAACAACCCCAACTCTCTCAGCCTGTCTTCACAGGAGAGGTGCTCCAGCCCTCTGATCGTCTTTGTGGCTCTCCTGTGGACTCGCTCCAATAGGTCCATGTCATATGTTGGGGGCCCTAGAGCTGGACACAGTACTCCATGTGGGGTCTCACATGAGCAGAGTAGAGGGGCAGAATCACCTTTTTTTGATGCAGCCCAAGATTGGTTGGCTTTCTGGGCTGCAAGTGCATGTTTCTGGGTCATTTTGAGCTTCTCATCAACTAATCCCCCAAGTCCTTCTCCTCAGGGCTGCTCTCAATCCATTCTCTGCCCAGCCTGTATTTGTGCTTGGGGTTGCTCTGACCCAGGTGTAGGACCTTGCACTTGGCGTGCTTGAACTTCATGAGGTTCGCACAGGCCCACCTCTCAAGCCTGTCCAGGTCCCTCTGGATGACATCCCTTTCCTCCAGTGTCTCGACTGCACCACACAGCTTAGCGTCGTCAGCAAACTTGCTAAGGGTGCTCTCAATCCCACTGTCCATGTCGCCAATAAAGATGGTGAAGTTCTGCTGTGAAGTTCTGCTGTAAAGTTCTGCTCTCTGTGTAATGGCTTTGCACTGCGTGGAGAGCCAAGAGTTCCTCTCTTTGAGGAACACCTGCTCATATTAATTGAAACTCTTGCCACCATTGCTTTGTAAGCCCTTCCCTGTGGGAATTATAGCCCCCAGCATAGCAAGGCCTCTATCTATTAATCCATAGTTATAGTTTGAATGCCAATACAAATAATGGTAATAATGATGTGCAGAGAGTGTAAGTGTATAATCTTCATGTTAGTCTTGCAGAGAGGGTTAAACTTATTGTAGTAAGGGTTAAGCAGGAGTGTAAGCAGTTGTCATCCAGCCCAGTTTTCTGGCAATGGATATCCCAAGTTAACCAACTCTGGGAACAAGTTTAAAACATGACTTTTAGATGGTCCTTTCCAGCCATCCATGTTCATTCTGAAGCATGGGAGAGGTGAAAGAAATCACCTTTGGTGTGAGCCATCCTTGTACAAAGGACTTCGGAGGATCAAATTTTACAGTGAGGAGTACGGTGAAGGCCAAATGTTGCCTCAAGTGTTGGTGTGAGAGACTGTGTTCACATGGAACAAGTGGTTTTGTTAGCGGCCGTTGTCCAACTCCTTCATCTCACTGTCACAATGAAAGCTTACTGTGCTTGGCTGAGTTCTTCTTGTAGGACATATATTGTCTGTGGTACCCCAGTCCCTGATGTTAATTCCTTGCACGTGTTGATGGGTTGTTTGGGTGCTTCATGGTAAATGACTTTGCTAATTTGCTAACATAGCACTTCAAAATAAATCTTATCTTCATGGAAATTGAATGTGTTTGGTATTAAATAATAAAATATACATAACCCATGGGGCTCCTAAAACTTATTTAAATTCTTTATAAACTTTACAATACAGTATGTGGATATTATAAATTACTTTCCATTCCAAGAAACTGTCCGGGCTAGTTGACCTTCCTTGGAATTTCCTCTTTGTAATTATGTTTAATGTGTTAATAAAGTTCACTTTGAACTGTATCATGGCAAATGGTCTCTTAGGACGTGGGTCAGTGCTGGTGTGTTCACCATATGTGAAGCTTGACGTTAGTGTGCAGTTCAGTTGAAGGAATAACAAGGCTAAGTCCAAACAATTGTAGAAGCAGTACCTCCTCCCCAGGTTAGCAGTAAAAGGGGTTCATGGAAAGTTAGGAATGTGGAGTGGGAAATCATTTAGCTTTCACTCCTAGGTGTTACTAAATTATAGCTCTAGGTTCGAGTCACTATCAAAACACCATATATCTAGGAGGTTTTCACGCAGAGCTATAAATCATGTTTACTACATGTATGAGTTGAATGAGTGCATGAACTTTGCAACGCAGTCCAGGAAAATATAATTACACGTGTGTGTATTTTTGACTGTGAGAAATATGGACAGGAAGCTCCAGGCTATTCCACTGTTGTGTCTTAAATACACTTCTAGAAATTGTTTTTACTGCTTCCCGGAAATAGCTATTTGATAAAGCAAAGAGGCTTTCTTGGGTTTTACATAACTCCTTTTGCCAAGAAATGGCAACCACCAGCCCTTCCAAGGCACTGGTGGGGGGGAGAGATCAGGAATGCTTATAAAGCAGCGTCAGCAGCAGAGCAGCAAGTGGGGCTTTTCTGTGGTATAGGATAGTGGAGAGCAGTATTGCAGGATATAAATTGAAAATTGCCCAGCTGTTCAGTAAGACAGGTGTAGGATCTGTCTTTTATATAATGGAACAGAATGGAGATTCCAGTTGCTTGTATTCGTAAATGAGGCAAATAAATCTGCACACTTGTCTGCATGTATATGAACAGAAATACTTAAAACAAATGAGGTGGTCATGGCATTTCCTTGTTAATGTTGGACTAGGCTTATATGATTTTGAGCAGAAAACTTGGCATCTGACTGGGATTGTTGGTTTCTTTCTGGGTATACTTATATGTATTTGCAGATGGGGAAACTACAAGCAAGAAAATAACTTGATGGAAAATGCAGGGTCTGGATTGTTTAAATTATATTTTAAGCCTGATTGCACCCCGGCCCTTGGAACTCCAGGCATGATCCCTTCTAGTAACTAAAATGATTTGAATGTTATGGGGCAAAGTTATATTTAGTTTATATTTGGAGAAAGAATAACAACCAGGCACGGGGGGAGGCAGCTGCATTCTCGTCACTTCTTCCCAAGTCACATCCACAGATGTCAAACCCCACCCTTCCCCCTCAGCTGAAATATTAAGAAATTATCCTCTCAAACTATTGGGTTGAGGACAAGGGGAACTGAAGGAAACCTGCCCCTGCTGGCTTTGTGTCGAGGTAGGGCTTAATTTGTTGTAATAGCTCTTTCTGTTCTTCCGGGCTGTGAAGTCAGCTGCATCCTCTCCAGCGTGGGGTGGGTTAAAAGGGTGTTTCTCAGCAGCGCCCTGTGGCTGTAGAGAGCTGCCTTTGCCTAATGGAAAATTGCAAGAGTGGAAGCAAGAAACGGTGATTGTTTTTTCTCCCCACCACTCATTTCCTTCTCCCCTCCTGACTATAAAAATGTGTAAAAATCTGTGTCACCAGCGTTGGTGGAATATCTACGTGGGGCCTTGGTTTTGGCTGCTTCTCCCACATCTCATAGCAAAATGCTGTAGGAAGTTCTCTCTTTCCAGGAGCATCAGAGGTTGCAGGTTCTCAGTACTTACAAAGGCTGATTTTTCTAAGAAACACTGCCTAATGGCTAAGACATGAGTAGGGGTACGGCTTAGGGACATCCCCATCAAGATTTATACCCAGGGCGAGAGCAGTGCTCTCCCCGCTCTGTTTTCAAAGGATCCAGTCTGGAGCTTTGGCTCCATGGGTGCAGGCATCTGGCAATTTACGGGACCCCCCCCAGCCAGAAAGTTGGTATATATTGGCATTAAAAAAATTGTGTTAATAGATATATAGATTAAAAATTTTAACAGTCTGGTTTAACAACATAATTTCAGGTTTCAAAACAATCCCTTATGGCATTGCTATCCAGCTCGTGTGGTGTTACCTTGAATCACAACCTACAAACAAGGCAAGAGCGGCACTACAGGAAGCAGCCATAGGGCATTACTCTCAAAATACATTAGATCATTTGTGCTCACATACAACACAAAGCTGGAGTCTAGGAAGGCTGGGATTGAGACACGGGCTGCTTGAGGAGTAATTGCATCTGCTTTTTAATGCTGCATTAGAGCACAGGACAGAAGCCGGCAGCGGCAAGGGATGGGAAGTCAGCAGCAGCCAGGGTTCACCCTGTTTTTACCTCGCTGGCAGCTGTAGGTGAAACAGCAGGTGCTTTCCTGGGATTTTGCCTCCCTAAGCAGCTGTCGAAATGTATGCAGCCTGTAGGGTGGTGGGCTGTGCTCTGGGCTGTGCTCCCGTCCCACCGCACTCAGCTGCGAGCCCAGGCGTGCTCCAGCCCTGCCGGAGGCAGCCACCAAGGGACACCCCTAGAGCAGCGTCCTGGGAGAGCTGGCAGCTATTGGGAACTCTGCTCTCGTGGCCACCCTCGTGGCATATTATGGGCCAGATCTGCAAGGTGTGGAGCTCCCTTCAGTACCAGTGGTGCACATAAGAAATTGGGATGCTCAGAATCTTTTTATTACATCATTTTGCTCTGTTCATATAATAGAACTGCCATAGAGAAGCCCTGGAAATGAAACTCAAGGGGAACCTGGAGCTTAATGTATGGATTCAGAGGGGAACCTGGAGCTTAATGTATGGATTCAGAGGGGGACATTTCTGTCTGGACAGTGTGGGATTTCCGCGGTAAGCCATGTGAGGCAGCTCTGTGTCAGCAGCACCCACTGCACAGGGGATGTTGCAGAAGGGCCTTTTTGCAAAACACGCTTTCCCCTCTCCACCGCCTCCCCTCCAAATAGTGACAGCACAGAGTGGCGAGATGTGCCAAAGTGTATCTTGACTTGAAAAGCATCCATCCGTCACTGTTGCAGTCCCAAGGCAGGGCTGTGCAGATATGTAGTGAAATAAGACCCAGTGGATGCCTGTACATTAGAAACAGAGACAGAGATCCGTGATGATATCAACATTTTATTCTTGCTGTAGCCTTCTACAGCAGGTCCAGCTATCATTGGCTTGCCAGGGTCTCTGAAGCCTCTGGTGTATGTGAAGGCACTGATTCCAGAGAGAGAGAGTACTGCTTGCACAGAAAGTTATTAATGCAAAGTTGATAGATAATAAAATGGGAATATTTACAGCACCAAATAAACAGAAGCAAGGTTTTCGCATCTATGTCCTGAGGCTGTACCTCACTGAGAAGTGCATGCAGCTGTATCCAGCAAAAATCAGAGCAGGAAAAAGAGTGGGGGGAAATTTTTATTCCTCATCGCAACAAAGTCGCTGGAGGGGCTAATGAAGGGCTGCAGCAGACCGCGCTCGTGTTTTTCTTCTCAGGCAGAAAGGTTTCAAGAAACGCACCCTTTTCTAAATGTCATAAATGCCTGCGAATAGATCCTGTGACAGACAGCGATCCAGCAATTCCTCAGAATGAAAGGTCAATCAAAGGAAAATGGCATTTAGGAGGACCAAGCTTACTGCTGAACCAAACACGTGACAGATCCAGAGGCAACTCTGGTGCTATCGGGAGAGCTTGTGCAGTCTGCCCCAAGGAGGCACATGACGTGACTGGGAAACTATCTGATTCCTCCAGGTCTCAAAATTCATCAGGAGTCAACCTGAATGTTGGAAGGAAAGGGATTTTGAAGGAGCTACAGTAGGTTTCCAAGTTGTGAGGAGGGCACTCTCCACTGTCCCTGCTTGCCCTGCGCCAAACATTTTTCCCCAGTACTAATTATAGAACTGTTTTTGCCATTTGAATATGCGTGGAGTAGTATCCTGGCTCACAAGTAGATCGCAATGAAGCTACTCTTAACGTTTAACTTGGTTTGGTAGGGCTCTAGGTCAGTAAGGACCACTCCAAGGGCCAACCCAGAATTTAAACAAGGCTGTGGATTTGTCTGGACAGTTCTGCTCCTTTACACTGAGGAAGGTGCTGCAACATGTAGGGAAATGTAGCAGAATTTGGGGCTGGATCCTCACACAGTGTTGGTGAAATCTGCTTTATCAAAGCCAACACACACGTGCCCTTCTGATGGGTGGATTTCCTCTTTAAAAGATTCAGCAACGCGGCTTGTGTCAGATCAGCATTCAAAGGATCTTGGGATTATCTCTCCATCCACAGAGCTGGTTGGAGGTTTTCCAGGGAGAAGAACATTAACAATGTGGTGCTTAGAAAGACCTGGACAGGCAGGATTTCTCATGGTGTTTTGCCCGTTCCCTTGCAGTATGGGAGGACACCCTCACGTCTGAGCCACTGTCCCACAGGTGTCTGCAGAAGGTGTGCAGGGATGGGTGTTATCTTTGCCAGGGACTCACTGTTTCAGAGTAAGCACTCTCAAGATCCCCACTTTGGGTCTTCAGCTGTTCATCAGAATCTGAGTGTGTCTAAGACCCACTGATTTAACCAGGTTCTTAGTTAAACTAATTGATGAGTTTCAAGCTAGTTCATGGCTTTTTTTCTCAGCTTGAGCAGCACTTCTGTTCACCAGCAAAGCTGCGAAATTCGTAAGTGCGATTCAACATGAGTAACTGCAACAGCAGCTCTGTAGTCATTCATGAGCTGGAGTGTATGTGTTGCCTTAGTCATGCTGGGGAAAATTCAGGCAGACAGGAATAATAGGAATTAGTCATGAGGAAGTGCAAATATGACCTCTGTAGCTTATCCCATGTGGGTCCAATCCTGCAAAACACTAGGAACAGCAATAAAATATGAGGGAACAATTCCAAATCCCACAAACATCTTGTGGGTTTTGGGTGCAACTCAGCATTAGCAATCCTTAGCAAAACATTTTGTCCTTATGCAAGAGCAGGGCACTTATTATCACACCCATTAATAGACTATTCTGGGAAGAGCATTGCTATTGCAGTTTGTGTGGGGAACTTCTGCAATTAATGCAAAGGCGGAAAAGGCAGAGGCAGGGAAAAGACTCTGCTTCAACTTTTCATAGCCTTGGGAAGAAATTCCCGTTTGAATTCATTGTCACTGTTGGAGTTTTTACCACTTCTTTTTTCTGAGTGTTGGTCTGTCCAAGTGCATCCTGTTATCATGTGGCAAACAGTGTGTTCACTCTGTGGCATTCCAGGGACACTCTGTTTTGCATGGAATGATCACCTTTTACAAAGAACAAATATTTGTCAGTTGGGTCAAACCAGCAGGGTTGCCAAGGCAATTCATAAAAATATCCTCTTTTGGACTATAAGTAGCGCTAACATGTCAGGCTATGCTGTATCTTTCAGTAAAGTGCTACCCAATGAATGCTTTATGTCTGACAACTGCAGGCTTATGCATCTCAGATAAAGCCCATCTGGTGACTATTAAAGGGAATTACTGTACAAACAACATGAAAGGATTTTAACTTTTTGAGGGGGGGCAGTGTTTTGTTTTAAGTACCAGTGCTGTTATTAATTTTGCCTTCAGGAGAGGTGTTAAGTTTAAATCAACTACAGTTGCTTTACCAAATACAGCTGAACAGTTTTTTATGGACTCCTTGCTATAGGATGAGGGTGCTTTGGAAAAGCAAAAGAGACTCAGAGCCAGCCTTCCCTGGTGGGTTATCAGGAGGTGATGATCATGGCAAGGCTAAAGCTTCAGGTCTTGCACAAACCAGTATCTCTGTTGTTGTATCCCTCTGTAATTGCCTGCATTTTTTATCCTTGGTTGTAAGTGATTTTTGGTAAGCACCTTTCACTGTATCTCTGTGGAGCAGTCAATGTAACTCCCTATTTGATGACTTTAAATCAGTGCTATATCACTGGCAAAAGCAATAACAGCTCTTCTTCTCTCTGCTCTTTCTTAGGTCCCCCAAGGATTGCCGATAAAGTGATCCACCGTCAGTCTGTGAGGCTAGGGAGGACCATCAAGCTCCTGTGCCCAGTGGAGGGCGACCCCCCGCCTCTCACCATGTGGATGAAGGATGGACGCACTATCCACAGTGGCTGGACAAGGTTCCGAATCCTTCAGCAAGGGCTGAAAATCAAGGAGGTGGAAAGTGAAGATGCAGGAACCTACATTTGCAAAGCCACCAATGGCTTTGGCAGCACCAATGTGAACTACACCCTCATCGTGATTGGTGAGTAGAGCTGCAGAAAAGCCAAGTCTCATCTTTCTTTGTGGGGAGAGAGGGAGCTTATTTCTGTGTAGCTGTCAGTGACTGCAGATTTGCTTTGCTAATCATTTACTGACCTCCACTCTTAACTGGCCCTTTCCAGTGTTTGAGGATTGCCAGAGCTGGCGATGTTGCTGCACATCTTCTGCTGCAGCCGGCTGCAGGCAGATAAGATTACTCAGTGCCAAAGGTTACAAATAAACAGAAATGATGCAATAGTCACTAGGGTCCAGATCACAATGAATTCCACACAGGAAAGGCTGTGCGATAAGGAGAGGTCACACTGATCTTTATGTTTGCTGTTGGAACAGGATAGTTCTCAAAACAAATGTTAAGGCACCCATATAAAAACGCACAGCTGGAAGATCCATGTACTGAGCTTTTGCAAAGCATGGTGTCTTCAGGCATAATAATATTTAGATTGGAACAAAGCTCAGAGCTGGCATATGACTCAGGGATGCTCAATTCCTGAGAAATCCCCTTGTTGGAGGCAGGATTAAAAATGATTCAGATGCCATCCTGGTGACCATGGGTTCTCTGGCTGTGCTTTTGACGGTCTTCCAAGGGCTTGCTTGGCCTGGCGATGGGATTTTGGGGTCACCTGCTGGGCTGAGCATTCCTGACAGCCCCCAAAGTCACTTCTCTGGGTATTCAGAGATTCCTCTGCTGTGGCTGCAACAGAAATATGCTCATTGCTCCTTGTCTGCGAGGAGAGAAAGAGCTGGAGGAAATTTGGCATGCTGGAGGATGCTGAGGGAGCAAAGAGGAGGATTACAAAGCAGGGGATGAGATCAGGTATCTTGCTCGCTCTATTGCCTGATCAGCACCCCCGGTATCTCGTCTATAAAGTTCTGTTTCTCTCAGACAGCAGAAGTGAGGACAGAATTTAGAGTAGATTCCAGCTGCCTACTGGTTGGCACTTGGCCTGGTTTTGTTCTATTTCTTCTTCTTCACCTTCACGGTAGGAGGGCTGCTGTGGACTCAGAGCTTCTAGCAAACACTTGGTGCTGCTTGATGGAGGATTATCACCTGATAACAGGATGATTCTTGGAGAATGCACTTTGCTGCAGAGCCAATATGGGAGAGAGACCAGAATATAAATGTCTTATCAGGAAAGAGATGCTTAGGTGAGGGAAACCCTCTTGCTATATGACTCCTGCAGCATCAGTGGGGTAAAGCCAGAAAAGCCGTCTTACAGTTTACATAGTCTGTGGATTTGGTTTTCCTTGTTCACCCCTTTCCTATGCACATTCACCCATCTTTCTTTGCTGCACTGAGCAAAAAGGATGAAGTGGAAACAGTTTATAAAGAGTCATGTCTATAGGGACTCCTTTTGGACACGCTTTCCAGACTGTCTGGTGTGGAGAAAGGAGTGTTATAGGAGCTTGCTTCAGTCCTGCTTGTGCTTTTGCAGTATGTGGAGGATGCCAAAGTCTTTGATCTTCTGTGTCATCCAGTATCTTCTATAAATCTCAGGGTCCAAGCCAGCTCCCATTATTCCAAGGCAAAGAGGCATCGAGACATCTGTGAGTCAAAGAAGGCTCTGACTATTCTTGGTAGCACAACAGAAACAAATAAAAGGGAAAAGCCAGGAGGCACAGGGTAAAAGTTGGACTAGAATTCAGGAAAGATTGAGGCAAGAACTCCAATGCAGTTGCTCAGGGAAATTGGATTATCAAATTTAATTGTGTTAAGAACAATAGCGTTCATTATATTTGGCACTGAAAAGCCCTGGGCACAAACACTAGTTATTTGGAGCCTCATCGGGCAGCTATGGAAGGAAATGGCAAGCTCCTACTGGCCTCTGTGGGTGTGAGATTGAGCCCCGTGCAAACAAATATTGATCACCAAGCACAAAGAAAAGGGCAGCATTAAAATAAATGTGTGGCAGACATATGGGCTGAGTTATCGTTCATCTCCATGCATCCTTGTTCTAATGCTTGCTAAAACCAGTATTTCTTAGCCTCTTTGCACCTTCCTTCCTTGTCTCACAGCGTACCCTTGTGCACTGTTGTTGCTCAGACCATTTCTGACAGATTACTTATGTCCCTCGTCTCCAGTGGTACAGATGTGTTCACATAATGTTTCAAACCAATTGCTCTTCACTAGAACAATTTCCCCTGAAAACAAATGTTCCCCTAGTGTCTTTCTTCCCAAGGTCTGCAAGTAAACACAAGGTATCACTGACTTGTTCTTTCAAAGGATCTAAACATTTAATGCATTGGCCAGATGCTCACGTTCATCTTGGTGAAAATGCTTTTGGTTGAGAGCAAATCAATCCTTTGTTGATTTTTGAGAAGGAGGCAGTGTTTTAAGACCAACTGCATGTCGGTTTTGAGGGTGAAGATCAAATTGATGGAGCTGTTTTGTTTGTGCTCTGGAAAGCACAAACTTCATTAAGCAGAGCGGCCTTTTGAACCATATGGTCTCTCTATTCTCCCACTCCTTCAAAAGAGAAAAAGCCTTCTTATTCCAGCTTTACTGCTGACACCAAACATGTAAAAACATGCAGGTGTCAGACATGGGCAAGGTGGTTAAGATATTAAATCAAGAATAGCATCAAATGATTTGTTAAATGTTGGGACTTGAAAAAATAATATCCATTTTGACATGAAAACATTCAGGGAATTTAAACAGTAATATCTGGAATCCATACAGTAGCTTATTGGAAGATTTTGGAGTTCTGCTATATGCTTTTAACTGAGCTCTGCCACACCACTGGCAAGTGAGGAACTGCCACACCTGTGTTATATATATGTACACCACAGCAGGATAAGGTGATGGTTTACCCAAGGTCCTACAGAGACCTGAGACTAAAATTCAGCTGTCTTCAACCACTCTGGCTGCACTCAGTGCTACGTAACTCTTATTAATCTTAAGTCTTATTAGTCTCTATATTCCATTAGAGTATAGAAAACCAACAAAAGTCTGTGACATTGTACAAAAGAATAAAAAAGGGCAGCGGATCCACCAACATCAGTGGGTGCCAGCAGACATAGCAGAGGTGTGCTCCCTTGTCTACATTGCAGGTTGGTCTCTGTGAGATGGAATAATTTTGGTATAAGCCTGTTCGAATGTCTCTTTGCAGCTTTCGTGACAGATATTGCTTGCAACCAGCTAGCTCAATGTACAAGCAGAGCAAACTTAGGTCTGCCTCTACATGTCTGGCAGATATACCTACATGTTGCCTGGCTGCAGAACTTCTCAGTCTGTAAGTGCGGATGAGACGGATTACTGTGATTTTACAGATGGTAACTAAGGCAAAGAGAGACCAGGTGATTAGTCCAAGACCACATAAAATATGAGCTGTGGCTTACAGTTGAATCTAAACCTCTTAAATCTCACCCTAAAAGACTATTCCTCCTTCGTAACACTTGGTAAAATCTTTTCTTCCTAATTTAGCGTCTTCCTGCTGCTGTGTTGGAAGGGAGTCTTCTTTTATTCTAGGTTTTTGATCTTGCTTCTCAGACAAAGGTTTTGCCAACCCAGATGGTAGCAATTGATTTCTGCCCTGCTTATTTCCCCATCTTCTCAGACTGCAGGACCTGGATCCCAAAGATCCAAGGAATCCTACTCTAATACACTCCTGCGTGAAATGTAAGCCAGTAAAAGCAGATAACCAATATAAGTCAAAACTACAATTTCCTTTCTTAGCCAGCCTTAATAGTTTTTGTGGCTTACCACAAGATTTGGGATGCCAATTACACTGCAGACAGATTTACAAATGCTGGAAGAGGAACTTCTCTTTAATCAGTATTAAATCAGCATTGCAGTTATTAAGTACAATGGTTCCTTATTGTGGAGAATTATCGGTAGCTCATCAAAACAAATGTGCTGTACCATCCCAAAAATTTATTTGTACAATGATGCCTATGAAAATTTTATCTTTAAGGTTTTTATCCCAGCTGAATCAATTCATAAGAGCTGGTTTATAACCTACAGGTGTGAAGAGTAACTTTATTTGGTTTGTAGATGCTTGGTGGAAACCTACAGTTTCTTTACTGCAGAATAAAACTTCCTTGCCAGTGTGCTCTAAAAGGAAGCCTAAGGCCAAAGAGGAAGAAACAAAATGTTGAATAGCTGCTTATTATGTGAAAACTGTCCACCTTGTGTGCTGAGTGGAGGTATGTTCTGCAGAAAAAAATTAGCAAGTGGTGGTGTAACTGAAGCCCATATCAAGCTGTGGCCAGTCTGGAGAAACTGCGTGGTTGCACACATGGAGCCATCACGACCCAGCCATCAGGCCCTCACTGGGAAATTTTAGGTCAAGTGGGTGAGATTTACCTGATTTATAAATAACTGAAAGCAAAGTCTTCTAACAAGGAAGTGCTGGACAACCTCCATTACCGTGTCTTTCTGCAATAATAAACAGTATCACTTGTTCCAGCCGTCTGGTCATTCTCTGAAGGGAAAATTGTTGGTGAATAGCTGTAGGAAGGACTATTAGTAAATATTTATGCTGTAGCATAATGACCTCTTTCACTAATGCACAACACAGAGGACTTTTCACTTTCAGAATGTTATGGGCCAAATCCTGCAAGGTGTGCCGGCATTGCAACATGCGGTGCTATTGCTACAAGTGCTGCCAGTAAATACTTCATCTTGCATCAGTTGCTCAACCCAGTGATGAAAGATCAGGCTGTCTCTATTTTTGCATCTGCATGCATGTTTCTTACTACCTTCTGTAGAAAAGAAAAAGGAAGCAGTAGCAAGAGTGGGGTTTAGGATTGTATCTGCACTGTACATTTCTTGCTTCACTTGGAGTTTGTACATTGCCAAAGACATATCTTGCTTGGGTGCATCTCCTCACACCATCAAAAATGATCAACATTTAAGTCCAAAGAACAGCTGTTGCAGTATTTATCTTTCTTGCCCCCCATATCTCTGACTGCTGTAACTGTTTATTTCTCTTCTTTGGGTTTATTTGGTGAAGAATCCATCATCCATCCAGTTCATGCCCTGCTATGGTGCATGGCCCTTTGAGTGACCAAGACACTTGGCCCCATTTGAGCTGCTAAGCGATAAAATCTTGATGCAGAGAGCAGTTTGTTGTCCTAAACCTCTGATGGGCTGTTTGAGCTACATCTTGTTTTCAAAGAAATCAAATTTACTATTAAATGTCTGCTGTCTGTCTGCTGCAATTGATTGCTTGAGAATCTTCCCTGACATCAGAAGATTTATCTTTAAAGTAGCTTTTTCCTGCTGAGCCAGCTGCTATTTTATGCTTTTTTACAGCTTGTCTAAAGACAGCTCTCTTTGATAACAGGCATGTGTGAAAAATTTGCATTAAAATAACCTTTTTTTTTTAAACAGTCAGCATAAGTATCCTGAAAAAAAACCCATGGCAGTGTCTGAATGGATATTTATTCTAATGTGCTTTTTTCTGCCCATAGTAGTAGAAAATGCTGTGTGAAAAAAAAGAAGTCAAGTACAGTAAAATATGGTTTGCATTACAGTTCTCCAATGAAGTCATCAATCTGTGTCTCAGAACTCATTTATAGTGCAAAAGCTGAGAAAACATTTGTAGTCCAGAGTCAGGTGCCACCAGCCATCTTGGAAAAGCATGACAAATTCATTTATGTTTGGTTTTTGGCCTCTTAATAAACTCTGGGGACCAGAGAGAGATGTGCTCAGCAAGAAGACGTGAATCAACATTGAGTCAGCAACGTGTGCACCAAGGGACTGCTAATGCTAAGCAAAAACTGGAATGAGTCAATGCTTAAAAAAAGAAAAAGAAAAAACATTGCAACATTTGCATTTGAGAACAAGGTGGTGTGGCTTGTGCTGGTCACGATATGGAGTTTGCAACCCATCTATAGTGCATTTACTTCAACATGAAGTGTGAAAGGCAGCCCATCCAGCGTGGGACCGTTAACACAATCACAGGGCATATAATCATGACTAATGAAGATTAGTCAGTTGTTATATGGAAATGAAGAATTCCTTGTGACAATAAACAGTAACAAAGTTCTCATGTTTAATTTGTTAAGGCCCCAATCCGGCAGCTGGATCTACGTTGGTGGCCTCCTGTGCATACGCAGTGTGATTAACACCAGATGAGGATCTGGCCATAGTCACTGATGCTTAGTTGCTTAGTAATGGTTATGTTGCTAATTAAAGCTCAGATTGTTTTTAGCCTTTGGGAGCTGAGCAGAAAAGAGGAGCCATAGTTTACTACTCAAGGTTCAGTAATTGCAATCATTGCACAAGGACTTCTTGTCAGCATGTGGTGTGGTGTCGCTGGGTCACAGTAACTCCTCTGTGGAGATGCAGGTTGGGCTTTGGTTCATAACAAGGCCTGTCTTAGTGGTGTAGCCAGGTGAGGGGGTCCTGCATGCCAGCCTGTGGGAAGAGACTGTCGATCTGCATGAACTGATACCGTTGACTAAATGAGTCAATGAAATGCTCGGTACATAAAATGTGAATATTTTCATGTTTCAGTGCAAACTCATAGCTAAACACTGTTCATTTGGAAATGAAGCTCCTTTTCCACTGGAAGTGACTCATCATTGACTAATGATGCCCTCACCCAAGCAAGGGTTCTTCCTTCAGAATGTTTATTAGTGTAGGCATAAAGACACACACCCTGACCGAACTTGGTGTTGCTCAGGGACAGCACAAGCATGCTAAAAGAAATCTAAAAGCAATCAGGTATTCCTATCTTCTGAATTTCAGTGGTGCTTCATTTCGTCCTTATTTGGGGAATGCTCCTCAGAGTTAAACAAACTCCTTGTCCCCATGTGCAGCATGTTGAGTCCTGGAAAATGTCCACTGTCCTGCGAGAGGAAAGTTGGAGAGAGAAATACTCCAAAATGAAAAGCTTACTATTCCGGTATTGCTGCAGAAAGATGATTTCACTAGTTTTAGTCATTTTGATGACTGTTAAACTAGATTGATGTCATAACAGCCCATAATAGTTTGTTCTTGAAAAGCTCTTTCTCCATAAATAGGTGATGATTTGAGTGCCAGTATTAGCTGTGACTATCCTAAAAATGACTGATCAAAAATGTAGCGACAAGTGATTTGACTGATGGCTCTTGGTGAATGGGTGTAAAAGGCTGGAAAATATCACAACCGGGCAGCAGTCTTGTTTCTTCCAAGTCCAGATCTATAATGTAACTCAGTGCTAATGCTGTATAATGTCCACAGTTTTTACAAGATCTTTGTTAGGTTTTATTAGTTTCATTTGATTTTATAGCAAACTTCACAGTATGCTTATCAATACATCATGTTCTGGCTAACAAAAGCCTCACTGTTTTGGGTAGATTTCTTTTTTCTTGTCGTGAAGCTGTAACATAGAAGCCAAGTCAAGAAGGTGACAACACCTGTTCACAATTTAAAGGAAATGAAAAGATTTTTTTCCATGGATGTAAGCATGAAATCCATACATATATGTATGGATATATAATTTTCCCCCATACTCTATCCTGTGGTAGGCTGCGGCAAACCAGAGCTGCAGCCAGTGTAAATTCGAGGCATGCAGGACATATGGATGCATTTAGTCTGCAATCTTTTGCAGATGCTTTGGAGTGTGTAGCTGCTGCTACACCCGTGCAAATAGCAAACTGCAGCTCTGTTTGCTGCACGAATATTGTTTTGGAATGAAAGCATACACAATGCCAGGCAGGCTGATGTTAAAAGTGTGTTTGATCTGAGCAATTTATGGCTTCCTTCTGTTAAATGATGTTAATAGAATTAGCCTCTGATCCCAATAAGTTTGCGGCATACATGTCGGGTTTTTCTCATCAGTATGTCTGAGGCTAAAAACGTCTTTTGCCTCTGACTTTATTAATCAGAGTTGTCTCTGTTACTATCCTCTGTACAGCTAATGGCCAAAATTTCAGCCCGTGTTAACAGAGCAATGCTGATGTGCACAGCCACTGATTTTCCCACATCTATGGATCTATAATGCTTAGAAATAGTGTGTTTGTAAAGCCAAGGCAGTCTCTGGTCCAAGCAGGTGATACGTATGTGCGTGGAAAGCAGGCATGCAGAAGGAGGTCTAGATTACCCGTGAAGGTGCACTGTGACTGCAGAATAGTAGTTAGAGTTTTTTAATTAATAGCACCCCAAATGATGAGAAGCCACCATTCTAATTGCAGACCTGGTCATCAGCAGTTTTGAGATATCTGCCATCTTGCCAACCATCCAAGATGACCATCTTCCCTAGGTAGTAGGATCTTTCTGTTAACTTTCCTACAACTACTACTGTCCTCCCCTTTTCCTGACAGTGTTTCCTTGGAACCTGTGCTCCATCCCTCTTCTTCTTGCCAAAGGCTGGGAATGAAGGACTTACTTAACATGGCCTCATTGGACTCAGAGGACCACTGAAGCTGGGTTGGTTTTCATGGGCACAGTGTCTCCAGGAGGTCTCTGCCAGAGAACACTGTGCCGCATTCACTAGTGCCATCATACGGCTCTGCTGTCCTCAGTTTGCCCAGGAAATTTCACTGATAGACGTTTTTAGCCAAATTTTAGTCCCTTTGGTATCAGTTAACTCAGAAATGTACAAAAAGGCACACTTGTAAATTAAGGCACAGTGTATAATATTTCTTATAGAAAGAACAGCACCAAGTTGGGCCAGTTTATAAGGTGTAGCTTGAATGTTGATTTTGGAGACTCCCTCTTTATGTGTAAATGCACATACACGCCATCAATCACTCTTGTGCTGCTTCTTGGTCCATACATGTAGGTATGTTGCCTGTTAAAATGTATGGCTGTTGAGGAGGTGTATTTTTACATTCTTGTAGGGTCTGGTTCTCTACCTTTCCTGTGCTGTCTTTGGCAGCCACATTAAGAAAAAGATGAAGAAAAGAAAAAAAAAAAAAAAAAAAAACCAAACCAACAAAACTGCTGGCAATTACTTTATAAACCGATTTAAAAATCCAAATTATTTTTGTTTGATGAGAGAAAGAACATATTCTGTGTTGTGCTTGATGAATAATATCATTGTGCTAGAACTCTTTGATTCTTCTTGCTTTATAATAATGTGAGTTCCATAGTCAGAAGACCTGAGTGTTTACGTTATACACTTTTGGCAATAAATTTGGAAAAGAAGAGAAAAAAAGCACTAATCCCAGGAGTTCTGAAACCTACACTCCTTCTTAAACGTACCCTGTTAAAGACATTAAGTCCCTTGCAAACATCCATCTATCAGCAGTTGAGAGTTTGTAAAAGGCGTACTTTGTTCTGAACTCCCTGCCCTACTGATTATGCACAGTTCTTTTATTTTGTGAATAGGATGACGACCCCTTAGCCTGGTAATGATGACAGATTTATGTATTTTAACACCCAGACGCTGCTGTATTTGTTAAAGGGCTGCCAGACTCCAGCAGTGCTGCAACTGTAGTTTATTTTCATTGTCAGTTTGTGCTGCTTTTTAAGGTGTTCTGCAGCCACTGGAAGCAGTGCGGCTGCTGCTCTCAGAGGTTGAGATGTCATGATGTTAAGAGCATAAGCCACCATACTTGGACTGCTTCCACTCATAAAATGTCAGTTTTACTCTGGTCGTGCTGACGGGGTGGAAGCTGCTCCTTACACTGCAGCCAAGGAAAAGAGGGGAGAAATAAAACCCCTCCGAGCAGTAAAAGGCATCGGATAACAGAATTCATCCCTTCACTTTCTGCTCCCGTGATGTATTTTGCAGCTCTCAAGTTAATGTTTTAGAGAGAACCTTCTTTTAATGTGCAGTGAAAGTGAAGAACATAAACATACCTTGCAAACTTAGCTGCTACAGCACTGTATGGGTCAACACATCTGTCCTCTATGCAATGCATCTGTCTGTGATTTCTTTTGGGTTGTTTTAAATTACTACAAGTGGCAGAACAATAGGGAGACAAACAGTAAGAACAATACTGTCGTTTAATAATAAGCTAAATTATTAACAGGCCTGTACAGAAAATGCTTCATGGAAATTAAAAGGAAGCAAATTATTTTATTTTCCATTGCAATGATCCAGTACAACAAAGGCAGTTGATGTCTTTCTTCTTTTCTTTTTTCCTTTCATCCTGCTACAGATATGTGTGTTGCTGTGTGTGTATGTAATTTTCTTACAGACACACTACAAAGGTTCTAGGGCAAAAAATGCAGAATATGGATGGTTTTCTGATCTCTTCATGCCAACCAAGACACTACATCTGAGTTTATCACATAGTCAAAATGATGCCTAGGACTTTTATTACCTCTGTTTTTTTTTTTTTTATACTTCAAATTCATTGTTTCCCTGAAAAATGTTGTCAAGTCAGTTGAATTATTGAGTTGAGTCAGTTTTCTGACTTGTTTTCTGATTGTCCACAAAGCTTTGAAGTATTTGGGATTGAATCCTCCATTGCAAAACTATTTTGATTTGGAAAAAGCATCACCACCAAATTCCTTGTTGTGTTTTCTTTGGTCCAGTATTAGGTGTTTCTCTTCTTAAAGAGAAGCCATGTGAGTTGGCATGCTGGTTTTTCTTTGTTTTTTTTCAAGCTAGAATAAATCATGATGACCTTTCTGCTGAAGTAAACATGGATCTTCATGTCACCTTTGTCAAATGTGCAGTCGGCCGGAGAGAGAAGAGCTGGTGACAGTCCTTCTCATTCACTGGCAGGGAATTTGGGAAGGGAGCTGGATCCACTTCAGATGCAGGCTGGGATTCCCAGACCTGCCTGCTGCTCTTTCCAGAGCAATCCCAGGAATCTCATGGAGGAGAGTGATGGCGCCTCCCCAATCCACAGCACAGTCCAGTGTTTGGGCTCTGTTTGCAGTGTCTCCTGACAACTGCAAGCCCACTGCACTTTCTCCTAGTAGCCCTTGCGTGTGCTTTGGCAGGAGAAACTCCAACCGAGGAGAAAGTTGTGGGAATTTGACATCAAGAGAGTTGCTTCAGCCAACGTCTCTTGTGAGCTGCTTTGGTTTGAGTGTGGTTTTGTTAATCCCTTTTCTTCAAGGAGACTTGGAAGATGCAGCAGCTTTCACTTGTGGGAAGTGAGTAATACTGAGGGTGAATTTTGAGAAGCTGTTCTCTGCCTTTGGCTTGAAATGCAAACAAGGTGCTAGGCATGCTCCTCCCGTCCTGACAGGAGTGCTCCTGAGATGCGAGACATCTCCTGCTCACATTGACGGATTGGTTGGCGTCATCTATGGGGAATCCATCAACCCCTTTCCTCTGGGATGGTGTCTGAGAAGCTGTAGTTGTAAATCATAAATGGCCATTGTAAAAACATGTCTATATGTCCTTCAAAAAAAAGAGGTTGTTCTCTGGGTGCTCTGTCCTTGGGTAATTACAGAGAATTTTGTGGTGGCCCCTTGAAACCTTGCCATGATCAACAGACAAAAGGGCAACAACGTTCAGGGGTGGATTGGTGGAATTGCATCAGAAAGGAATTTGGCCACCCAACATCCTCAGTACCGTCAGTGCTTGTGTGTATCTTCTGTCCCTTTGCCAGGAATGATTTGGATACATTTTACACTTGTTCTAGGCAAAACCTGGGTCATGGACATGCTCAGCTATAAATTAAACTGTCAAACTTTAAATACAGAAGTTACGCCTTATATGTGGTTATTGCTATTTGTTTGTTTGACCCATGGTAGCTTTTCCTAGGAATTTTTGACCTTTCTTGTGTTCAAAGCTCCACACTTGACAGGAGGACAGGCTGCACACCAGACTGCTCACAGGTGACATTTTTGCCACTCTTCAGCATCTGCAGTGAGAGAGGGAATATTGCAGAACCTGTGAGAGCATCTCTGCTCCTCCAAGGCCATGTTGGCATGTCCTGAAGTGGAAACTCTTTAAAAAGTTTCACTAGATCCTTCCCACCTGGTATTTGGAGAAGGCACTCTTCTGTGTTTGCGGCCAAATCCATTCATCTTTGCTCACGGGCTATGGACCACAGATACAGTTTCAGACATGGGCAATAAAAGCCAACAAGTTGCCTGCACGTCATTCCTGTTATTTCTGCTGCAGCCTGTTTTTACACTATTTTATTGCTTTTCTTATTGACAGCTACCTCCCTAGAGTGCCGTACCAGCTTTTTTGACACTTAGCATGGGGAGCCTCTTTGCTGTGGCGAAATAACCAGTTTGTTCATTCCCTTATGAACTTCTGACCTGCCTTTTTATATTTCAGATGTGGCATGATATCTGGTGCCACCCCAGCTCTGCAGGATGCGCAGTGATAACAATTTAACTTTTTGGGATGGCATGGCTTTTGTGCCTTGCTTAGATGTGGTCCCATGGACTTGTAAAGTAGTTTCAAGCCTGCTAACTTCATCCTGCCTATTTTGTAGGATTTGCTATTGTAATGCAGTGAGATTTCTTCTCCAGCCTTAAATGCAAAATCGCTGCTAATCTGAGATGATACAGCCAGTTCTTTGCTGATGCTTTGGTCTCTGCTTAGAGTGTAAAGTAACGTGTGGATTTTTAGCCACTGCTTTTCTCAAACTCCTCTACAAATATGGCATTACTCAGGCCATGAGTGAAATGCTTTTCATGCTCTTAGTGAGGGTAGAAGAGGATCCCACTTAGAGGTCTGGAGTTTTAAATGAGGATGGTAAACTGAACTTACAGCACTTTATCTCTGGGGCCATCAAAGATGGAAAATAAAGGGGAGTTTTTCAAAAGCAGTCAGCCGAGGCTGAGTCAAACCCTTTTGAAGAATTCCCATGAACGTCCATGGGATGAGTATTGCCAATGCTGAAAGCTTTTGAAACCCTACCTAACCATCCAGTGACACCTTTTGAAAAATGTGTGTACTAGGCACACATTCCTGGGAAAATGTAAGTAGGGTTCGCATGTGTTGAATACTGAGGTACTTTCTCAGAAGCAGGTGTTTTGAAAGGAAATTGAGAAAATGGGTTTCTAAAGCAATTTTAATGAGCTATATTGTCTGCCCTAGTCAGTAGGGATATAGTACTTAAGCTGAAGCTATTTTTTAACATAGTTTTCTCTCCTGTAAGCCAGGCCTAACCGGTAAGTTGGCTGTTGCAATAAGCAATCCCTCTAATGCTAGTCCAACACATTCAGCTGTTGTGTGAAGTCACGCTGAGCACAAAACAATCACAAAGTTTGCTAGTGTCTAACTTGGAGCCTCTATGATGCTTTGGGATTCAGAATATGAAAGACATTTCTGTACCACCTCTGGATATGAGCTGTAACTGCTGTAACAGTTACATACAAGTTAATAAGAACATGGAAGCTGGGGCCGGAGACAGTCCCAAGGTTGCAGTAATCAATTATATTTTTTTTTCCACTTTGAGAAAATTCCAGGCTCAAATATCAGGAACACTGTTTCTGGATGTAGTCCATGCATGCAGTTGCCGTTGGTGTACTGGGAAATCAATGGAGTTACTCAGAAGGAATGTATGTGAGTAAGGAGCAGGGTGCTCTGCCCATGTTGCAGGGAGGCAGCCTAATGCCTGCCCTTGTGAGCTTTATGGCTGCTAAAATTCATTGCACTCATGTGAGGGGAATGGCTTGTCCTGCAGTTCTGCAGGGAGGGATGAAGGAGAGAAGGAGCGAAAGGAGAAAAACATCAGGGAGGGCTTTTTAAAAATCTTTCCTTCCTTTTGCCTTGCAGACATGTTAAGTACTTAATATTTTAAGAGCATCTTCTTACTTAGAAAAGCTGGCAAAGATGGGATCCAGTATGAGTCTGCCAGATTGATTTACAAATCGGCCTTACGAACTCCTACTGCTTAAACATAGCTGAATGCGACAATTAAAGCCAACATCTGGAATTCATTGGTGGAGCAGATCCTAGATAAACATTAAATGAATGTCCATTTCCTTAGCATTAGATTTCCTCTGGCTACCAAGCTTAAGTAGTGTCATCCTATCAGATAGAGCTGATGATGATAGCAGAGCAAATGTCAGTCATGAGCTACATCTATTTGTTCCATCTTCTAGCATTGAAACTAGGACTAAAGCTGGGCTGAAGAGACACCCGCTGTTTTTTCCCCTAGACTGTGGGGATGGGATCCTCATGTAACTAACCTGGAGTAAGATGGTTGTGTGGTTCCCTCTCTCTCCTGTGAAGATGGAATACTTCAGATCAGTTAGGTTCATCTCGCTTGAGGAACTTTGTCTCAATAGATTTTCTACTCTGTTTCCCCCAAACCTGTCAATGTTACTGCAGTCTCCCTCCATTCTCCAAATCCAGGGCAGGATTCCGTTCGTTCATTTGTTAGAAACAGAGAAAATTGGCTAACAAATTTGGGACTTAATCTGAAGTTATGTAAGTATGTGTCACAACACATACCTGCCTGTCTTCCTTTGCAACAGATCTCTTCCCCAAGGCTTCACTGAAGTGGAGAGTGGTCAGTGCTGTCCACATCCATGGCGGATGAAATGGGAAGCCCTGGGGAATGGTTTTTTTCAGGGCCACGAAGAGCTTGCTTACCCTGGAGAGAGTCTTACTTCTTTCTGCAGTCCAACCTAACTGTCATCATAGGGGAAGTAAAACTCACCTTTAGGCTTTCAGTTGTGCTCATATTGCCCCTAGTCTCTGGCATCCTTGGTCATTGAAGGAGCAAAAAATGTGATGGTCTCTGGGTGGTTTTATTTGCACAACCACTGTGTCCCCCCTCTGAAGCTCTTCAGTCCTGGATCACTGAAATTAAAGTGAGAAGTGTTCCCATGTGGACAAGCACTCTGGACCCAAACAACCTGAGTAGGAAAAAATACCTTTAATGGAAAACTATAACTGTTTTTAGAAGTGGAGCCTTCCACTAAGGCACATAAAAACACATTTTCTCAGGTCTGCACTCAGGACATCATTCTTGCCTCTAATCTCAAAGAAACTGGATGAGGTTTGGGGTCTTCAGGAACTTTCTGAGAATCCAGGGCATATATTGAAGTGTCTGATTTAATCTGTCCAAAGCATAAGATTTTGCCCACAAGCAAACCAACATGGATTTTACAGAAAGGTCTTTGAAGCAGTCACTTTCTACTCTGAACCCTGCAGGAGCTATATTGAAAGAAGTAAACATACTGCTGGTGCAGGGGTCCTCCTTCCAACCTTGAGGTGATCTCCGAAATCTCTGTTAATGCCTCTCTGGGCCTCCAGGTCGCCTCTGCTGGGTTGTCTTTCTGCAGCTCCCGGCTTCTGCTCAAAGCACGGTCTCTCTCTCTTCCCTTGGGACTCCAGTGTTCATCTTCTTCACACTTTCACCAATCTGAAAATCAAGAAGTCCTTATTCTCACCTCTTGCCTAGTCATTCAGCCTTATAAAAGCATTAGCTCAGCACCTTGGTTTCTTTGGGGAAAATTGTGTGAATCTTTTCCTTTCCTTCCCTCCCCTGCTTTCATACCCTGCCTCCTCCCACTTTGTGGAGAAGCTGAATCCATGTGGATCTTCTCGACTCAGGATGTAGCTCCCGGGAGGCATTTGGGTTTCCAGTCTCTTGCCCCTAGCTCAGCAAGGGGCAACACAGCGTGAGGGCTGTGCTTGACATACCTCAGGGCGCCCAGTGGCACAGTATCATATACTTAATATCTTAAGGGCCAGTGCGTTTCAGAAACGGAGCACAGATGGGTTCCCCAAATCATCCTACCGAATCAGCAGGACTTTCTGCACAGAGCAGGCGCCTTCTCTCCTCTGAACGCCCCCAGCCCGGCTTAGCTGGAGGGAGCCGGTGACCCCGCACAGAGCAGGCTCAGCACAGCGATGCAGAGGAGCTGCGAGTGAGACCCATATGGCCCTTGCACTTTGCATTCTGATAGTATAGAGTTGCCTGCTCGGGGTAGGCTCGAAGAAGCAGAAGTAGTTTTTTTGCTGGTTGGCCCTTTTTCCCTTGTGGCTCTATGAGCGTTAATCTGCAAGTTGAAACCGTAACATGAAAGGGCTCCACAAAGAGGAAAGATTCAGGTAAGTTTGCAGTTATGTTATTTTGCTTTGCTGGTGACTTCTATCTGGTGGGTTTTCTAAAGCAGCCAATAAATATTTTTCTCTCTGCTGCAGTGCCGACAGTAGCCTGAAGTCCCAGTTTGCTCCTGTGGAAGATAGACCTTCGAGGTCTATAAAATTTATACAGTATACTTTCTGATTTTTATTAGCCTAGTAAAAGAGATCATATTTTGTGTGCTTCTGTATCGCTGGGCGTTATGACTGGGGAATTATTCTGTAAAGCAACAGGCTGAATGCTGTGGTTGAAAATACTGATTTATCTGAGCTGTGAAAGCACTAGACTGAGAAGATAATGAAAGTCCTTGAAATGCTTCAGACATGCTCAGCCATTTTAGAATATCCCACAAGGGGGCTATGGGTTACATTGTCATTTAGTTTTTATTCGTTGCTAATTAGTTCCACCTAAATACTGATCTCCCTGGCCCATTCCTCGTCTCTCAATTGTAACACCCCAAAGAGTGAATTTTGTTTGCTGTCATGTGTTTGAAAAACAGTTTTAGGGCAGCTGGTCTGTTTGTGGATGTGCAGCGAATATAAATACCTTTAAAAACATAATACTTTTAATAGACATGTACTTCAAGGCCCAACTATGAGTGGGAAGGGTAGGGCACAGCAGAAAGCAAGTCCCAGTACAGTCTAAACAGATGAAGTTGATCAAGGACTGGTGGTGTAACAGAGGCGCAAAAAGATAAAGGGAGTTTCTAAAACTTGTGCAGAACATCAGTGGCATAAACAGCCTCTTTATGCCCCCTATTAGTTTCTTCTCTGCATTGTTTTTCTTATCTGGGCAGCTAAAAAAAGAAACAAAGTGTTAGCCAGTAAAGCATGTATTGTTTACATGCATGTATTTCTATTGAAGCATGTATTTCTATTAAAATAGAAATTTGTAACAAGACTGGGTAAATATTTTGGCTTGGGACAGATCAGGGCTGCAATGGAGCTACCATTTTAGGTCCGTGTAACTTCTCCCTGTGAAATCAGCCATGACTTTTACCTTGATAATAACAAAAATGGCTTTCTTCCAATGAAGAAGGAAAAAAAATAATGGTAGAAATGCACAGTAAAGTACCAATAAGAGATTTTTCCATTGCTTGGCTTAGGCTGGAATATTTTTACGTATACACATTTTGCCAAAATCATTTGTTGGCTACTAAGAAAGCCTCCAGAATGACCTTATGTCAATACACCGACAGATGTGGGAGTAGAAGAGACTGGTACAGTGTCGCTTGGGTGGGATGTTAGGAGGGACTGTCCCCTCTAGGGTCTCCTGCTCTTTCCTCTGGGAAAACGATGGCTGGCACACAGCCTAGACACAACCTAGAATTTTCCTCCATTGTTTTGTGCCTCCTGCAGCCAAAAGGCAGCTGAGCATAGAGGTCAAGGAGGCTTTGGGGCTGCGTTACCCCTACATGGTCCCAGAGGTGCTGTCAGAGGGAGATGCCACATCCTTATGGCCTCCTCCTTCCATGCAAAATGCTATGAAATAGTTGGGTCTTTGCCACAAACATAGGTGAGTCCCCCTTACCACCACATGGAAGAAATGACCGAGTTCTTTGGCCTTTTGTTCAGTAAAGGGCAGTGGAAGGTAAATCTGAGGTGACTCTGTTGCTTTCTGCATCATTTTTCTGACCTAAAAATAACATTGCGGCCCCTGCGGTTGCCATTAGGGTTATTTAGTGCTTCAGCCTTTTTTTTTTTTTTTTTTCCCCTTCCCTTTCCAGAACACTAGTGCTGCTGAGCAGAAGAACTGCCCCATTGTGCGAGCCCAAAGGAAACACCGCATAGAAAATGCGAGGAATTTTTAGGCCATGATATGTTTGGACTAGGAAGCAGGGGACTTGGAGGAATGCAGAGTACGGTTCCAAAAATATTCCTTGCAATAACGCTCTTGGTCAGTAACAGTTATTTTTGTTGGCCCGCCAGCCCCCTCGAGCAGAGGTGATGTCATTCCCCGGCGTGGTGGAGGTGGAAATATAGAGAGTGCCCTGTGGTTTTGCAGGGCTGAGAGCGGACAGCTGAACCGAATGCCTTCTCCTGTCTCAAATGCTCTTTCTGTTGTAAAAAAAAAAAAAAAAAAAAAAAAGTATTAAAAATAGCATATTGTGGGGGATGGTGAGGATGGCCTTAAAATAATTAACAGCACTGTAGAAACATTTTCTGTAGTCATAGCCTCTTCTTCCCATGTGAGCTCCCTTCCTGTTAGCTCTTCTGCTTTTCTCCTTATAGTCTCCTTATGGTCTGCATGCTTGGGGTGGTGGGGCTGCTTTTTGGGTTGTATTTATACTGTTGTACTTATTTAGTTAATAAAACTGATCAAATCATAACACATAGTGCTCTCAGTGTCCCGAGCACCTCTGGCTGAGACAGGAGCACATGAATCTCTTCACAGTAATTAAAATGGGCTGGTATACCCTAGGACACCTCTGAAAAAGAATACTAGCACTTTTTCTGTAATAAACAGAATGGATTGGTAAAATACTGGGATGTTTTTCCATTCCGGTGATTCTCCGTGTTCACTGTGATTTGGTAATGCCGATTTGACTTGAAGTGCATGTGAGAGAGAGACCAAGAAAGAGAGGAACTGTGATTTTTTTTAAAAAAAGTTCACCTAGGCTGATAAAGATAGTAAAAGCTGCGTGCATCCATGTGTGGTATGAACCCAGCAAGACCATAACTTCATCTCCGTTTTGCCTACCCTTAATTACATTCAGCACGTGTAGCTAAGCCAAATTTCTGCTTCACCCCAGAAACAGAGCGCCACAGCATACTAGCCAGGAGGCAAAAAGTTAAGGATTTTATTCCTGGTTCTGGCTTTTAGCTACTGGGTGCCACTGGGTATTGCTTTCCTACCAGGGTCTTATACATGCCACTTGTGTACTCCCAGAGTTACAGCGTTCGTCTTTGTGGGGCTCTAATTTTTGCTATGGCATCTGGATTTAATTGCATGGCAAGCAGTAGACACATCGATGATGTTTGTTCCTTCACCAGCACTTGTGAAAGTTATGTCTTGTGATGTGACATAAAGGGCAATAGATTGGAGCTATTTTGGACCATGGGATTGGTCCAAAACTCTCCTGTTCAGATCTTTATTGCATGGTGTTCCATTGGTGAAAGAATAATCTGTAAAAAACACTGTGCTGCCTTTTCCAAGGTTCCTCAGCCAGGTATCTTGGGGCTGCAGAGAAAAGAAAGCTGTATAAAAACAACCCAAAAGTATATGAATGCAAAGATTTCCTAACCTTGAAACTTAACTTTTGACTTGATAAAATCCATGCAATGCTGACAGTTATACAGTGGCAGGAAATTGTTAAAGGTGTCAGGTTTTCCATTTTAATTCTGGGAACACTCTGGCAGTAGATTTCCTTGAAAATGCTGTTGAAAAGGTCCCACTTTTTAAATTGGAAAGATTTACAATTTACCTTTTCTGTTAACCTCTTGTTCCTCAAAAGGTTAAGTAAGGGAAATTCCTCTTTTTAACACTGGTAGCTATTTGACAGGGTTTCCTTCGCACTGGGTAACTTGGTTTTCTCAGCACATGTGCCAATGTAATGGTAAAAAACACTTACTTGCAAGTTATCTACAGAGTTCTTAGAAAACTTATTGTGTCGCATAATTCATATCCCCCTTTTAATTTTCACTATCACTTAACGTACCCTACTAAAGCTTACCACTTGCACAAGTGTCTTACCTCTTCAAGGTGTTATACAATTTTGAGTGAATGAATCAGGAAAGGGATCAGGTGATCTCAAGGGCCAGTTCTCCCAGGGCTAATCCACGTCTCCAGATTTCTTTCTGTAACAGCAAAATAACCAGCTGCTTCTTCTCTGCTGGATCTTAATATGGTTGGGGCAGGTTTAAAAAAGTAGTTGCGCCTGGGGTTTCATCAGGACTTCTTGGTGTAATGATTTTCTGCTGACTGTGGAGCAGGCATGGAAGGCTATGGGCAGAGTATGGGTTGGGGAGTATGTCAGGATTAATAGGCCAGCCAGTCCCTTGATTAGTTCTACCCTGGCAGCTGCCTAGTAGCCAGCTTCCAGTATAAATAATCTTATAACTCTGGGGTTGATATTTCCAAAGCTTAAAATATGAAGGCCATACTGTGCTCTTTCTCAATACCATGACCTTAATAAGTTTCCAGTAAGAGCTGTAAAAATTGTCCCCACATCCACTCGGCTTTGTGACTTGAAAACATCTGTGCAACAGTGCGTGGCTTACTGTCCTGAATGAAGCCCATTGCCTAATTGGAGAGGAAAGGTCTTTGATCTGCCTTAGATTAAAGACATCTAATGGTCTCTGTAATTAGTCACTGAAATAGATTTGTAGTTTTGAATCAAATCATATCAGAAACATTGATGGACATGGGTAATTACTTTTGTTTCTATTCTTCAGATAGTTGGATAAACTGCAATTAGGTGACTGGGTTTATTGGCCTGTTGGGACACATGCTGAAGAAGACAAATAGGACAAAGGAAGGTGCAGCTCATTGTACTGCACTGGGAAATGCAGATAGAGAAGAGGGTTTGTAGAGGGTGATGGTCAAAAGATACCAAGTGCTTTGTGTTAAGGAACTCAGTGGGGCAGGTTATGGACACCTTATGCTGAAACCTAAAGCATCAAGTTTTTATTGATGCATACTTCTGTTCCCAAATGCCATCATAATTGAAACAAGGTTGTACACAGGCAATTTTATACAGCTGGATGGAGCACCAAGGGAATACAAGCAACCTTTGGACTGAAGGGGTCCTGGCCCTGGTGATGAAGATGGTGAAATGGGGAATGGGGACCGCCAACAATTTCTTGAAGGGGGAAGTTCCGTTTGTCTCCTGGAGTCTTGCTATGCTATTGATACAGGTTACCGAAACAGGGTGTTCCCATAGTCACTTCCTCTGGCATTGTAACACTCTGCCCAAGTGAAATTCCTGCCTTAACGTCAGTCATTAGCAGAGTCCCAGTTTTCAGCCAGCTGTTTCCCCATAGGGCATGGGTTGCTCTGCAGGGCAGGTCATTTGCTGCCAGGACCCTCTACAGAAGATTTCTCCTTCTGGATTGTACCGTGTAGCAAAGCAGGCAGTGAACACTGGATTCATTTTCTGTGTTATTGTTACAGTGAGCTCTTTATAACCATTCAATTTTCTTTTAAATAAATCCCATTTGGAAAAACAAATCCTGCCCATAAAAGCAGCTCTATGTGCTGAGTTAGTTTTCAGCATACCGTACCAGCTGTATATTTGGGTTTATGTCTCCAGGCTAAGCTCTTACTCCTGTGTACAACCAACATATTCATGCCAGAGCAATGACAAAGCTGTTTCCCTGGGACTCTTAGGGTTTCATTAGGTATAGTGGCACTAGGGAAGATGGAAGAGAATAAGGTGGGAAGGTGAATAAACAAGGGAATTTGTCCCAGGGACTCGTGAAAGATTAGGAAGGGTCCAAGTTCATGCCCATAAAGTCTAAGGTGGTAGAGATCCCTATGTCAGCTTTTCCCCAGCCTCCTGGGCATTGCAAGTGTCCTGCCAGTCTGGATCCCAGGTTTGGGCTTGTTTGTCCATATCCTGTCTTCTTCCTCCATGGTATGTCAAGTCCCTTGTGCACCATGGAGATAAAGAGTCACCCTGACCAAATGCAAAGGTAGGAGGGACATCTAACCAGGGTGGCCTCCATCCAGAGCAGAAGTGGGAATTTTCTGTGCCCACAGAGGATCCTGGGAGGGCTGAGGTGCAGTTTTGTGGCACCCAGGATTGCAATAGAAAGTTCCTGAGAGCATCATCTATTTTTTTGATCCCAAATAAAAGTGTATGACCAGAATATTCATGTTTCCATGGAGGACAGTCCTACAACATGGCAATAGAGATCCCAGATCCCATGTTTTGAGGACCTTAGCTGTGTTCAACAATTTGCAAACATTATGGGAGAAAATATAAAAGGACTATCATTTTTGCCAAATTAAGAAAAATCCTTTGCCGTTTGAGTTGACTTGTAGCAAACCCCAATTCCTGGAAATTTCTAAAGTCAAAAAGAGGTAAGTGGCTTAGACCACCTTCTGTTCATTAAAAATAATTTACCTGTACTTCACTGGATGCTTGTCCATGTAGCAAGTAGCCTAGGTCTACATAGAAAGGCGGTAGAAAGGTAGGGGGTCATTCCTCCGCTTGCATAGCATGCCAGGAAGAAAATGGATCTCCCTGTCCAACTCACTCTAGGGCTTCACAATATTTTCTCCATGTTTAATAGTTCAGCATCAAGGATGCTCTCACCAGGCTCTGAGCTCTAGCGGGCGTGACAACAGAGCAATCGCACTCAGAATGCCCTGTGGGTCTACTGATTGCCAAGTCAATGCTCTTCCAACTTGACCGCCTCAGTCCACCAGCCCTTCCTGCAAACATCCGTGGGCTAAGGAGGACTGAGTGAGGTTGTGCGGGTGACATCTAACTGTGTAAGTCACTAAGAACCCTGTGATATAAGTTCATTGCCCAAAATTCCTCTTCAGGTGGCATGGTAAAGAACCTAGATATTGAGGTGTGCTGCATCTCTCCAGTTCCCCAAGACTTCGGCTTCGCAGCTTCATGCTCTCTGAAAATGTGCAGCTTATGGTTTAAGCTTCACTGCTTCATGCAGACTGTCTCTTTAAATTCCTCTTTTTCCTCTTTTTTTTTTTTCCCTGCAAGGGGGAGAAGCGAAGAAGAAATTGTCCCACAATTGTTGCCAATTCTTTGCTGGCTGACACTTAAATATAAGGAAAACTCAGTAAAATATAGAATCTGTGAAAGGAGAGAGAGATCTCAAAAGAAACCATGGGAATTGGAGCTCGTTTGAAACAAAAGTGCTATTATCTATCATGGGCTTCATCTTAGCAATTCCAGTGTGTAAAGCACTGCGAACATCCACTGTTGGGACACAGAGTGGGAAATTTCAGCTAGAGCAAAAGAGTCATCTGAATATTTAATTGTGAAGGAGTGTGAGGCACCCTCTTCCTTTGCATCCTCATTTCATCTGGAATTATTTCACATGGTATTTAATGACGCTAGAACAATAATACTTGGCAGTTCCTTAATAAGGCTTCAAATAAGGCCTCAGAACATTGTTACTGGAGAGTCACACTTAAAATATATGAGACTATTTTAAATTATTTTTTCTTTTAATTTCTGTATGTAATTTTTGAGACAGAGTAGCTTAATTTTGCTTCTGTCTGTCCTGGATGTGAGAGAATTCAAAGACCTATTCCTGGATATTGTCTTTACAGATAGCTTGGGGCATTTTTTTTAATGAGCTTTAAGGGGTGGAAGGAAGCCTGGTTTGACACTTTAGCCAGAGCACAGGTTGAAATATTTTAAAGCAGTTTTTGCTTGTTGTAGGGCCTATGTGCCACTGTTCAGGAGGTGGGGCAAGATTTTTGGATACTGCAAAGAAACCATATTGTTCTGTATATTGCAGAACAAATTCCTAGTGGGACTTCCTAGTCCTCAGCACACAAAGTTGGCCAAAGGCTCCTGTTCCTGCATTGCTTTTGACCTCCCGTTCAACCTTCCTTGTGTAAAACAATGCAACAGTCACAGGAGAAAAGTTCTTCAGTTCCTGTGGATCTTCACAGCTTGCAAAAGGTTCAGCATTTGTGTAGCTTCTGCTAAAACAATTTCCTTGCAAAAATAATTTAATAGAAATTGAAAAAGTAGTCCCTTTATTTCAAGTGGCAGACCTCAGGCTCAGGCAAAAGCAGCTGAGCTCAGTTTTCGTATCTTCCGAATTAAGTGAAATGTGGGTTCTGGTAATCTGAAAGGTTAACATGGAGTCGCTGAATCAGAAGACTCAAAGAGAGAGGGAGAGAAATGATTTTCTGACTTGTGTCTTCAATATTGCTGGAACCCCATGGCTCAAGCTTGCATTTGCATCAGACCATTAGCAGCATTTCTTCAGCAATTCATGTCACACCAGCAACTATTTGCTTTTCCTCAAGTAGATGCTTTACTTACTGTGTTCATATCCTTTGGGGAAAATTACAGGTGCATAGGATTACAAAGGTGATTTGATGGGGCTGAAAAGGAAAATAACTCAAATTTTTAAACTGAGGTAAATATTTAGTACATATGTCAGTTGTGCATCAGCATTTGATTTCCTTAGTGCATTAGTTCTCCCTCTCCACGTACCTCTCTCTGTCACTTACATTTTTGTATGACGTGGAGGTACCTGATAGACGTTTATAACGTGGAGGCTTTTGCAGACCTTTAATTTGAAGTGAGGTGGTGTGATGGTCAGAAGTGCATTGCTAAAAAGCAGGATGCTGCCTTGTGCAGTCCCTTGGGCTTCAGTCTAGCCTGAGTTGTCCATTTGCTTGGGAACGTGCCAATGCTGAATTTGATTCTCCAGTTTTGAAATCTGCTTTCTGTCTGAGGAAAAATCTTGCGTGTATTTTTCGGTATCCAAGATTTGCATCATGGGAGAACAGGGCTTATGGAATTATCTTCTCCATATCCTTTTGTACCTCTCCTGCGGTGGCTAGCAGCAGAGGAAACACCAGCAGATAAATGTGACCATTGGGTGAAGGGGTGGGTGATATGATAGACCCTTGGTGAGGGATTGAGTAAAGGGTATCCACCAGGCTAGAAGATATGGTAGTGCATTGAAGTCACCCGAGGTGCCATGTTCTGGAAGGCAGAGCAGGAGCTGGCGAACAAGCCCCCAGTAGCATCTCAGGGTGGTTTAAGACAGAAACTAAAAGAGGAGCAGCTCAGCAGGAATCCAGAGCCTCTGTCAGCTCTCATCCTGCTGTCCTGGATATCAAGGAAGCAACATCCACCTGCCAGGTCCTGGGAGTCTACTGCCAATTCCCAGATATGAACTCTGCCTGTCCCACCCCAGAACTGGTCTTTCCTTCTTTGGACAGTGTCATTTGCCTTCCTTTATTGCAAGAAACATGTTTATTTTATTATTATTATTGTTTTGTCCCCCTCAGCCTTTTTTTTTTTTTTGTCCCAAGCAGTTTTAAATACATTGGGGTTATTTCTTATTTATATGATGGTGCTCAGAAGTGCAGATGGAAAGAAAAACCATGTTATGCTGGTCATTTTTCTGTAGTAAGAAATAGACCTCACCCCTATGATCTTACAGGCTAGGTAAACTTCAGAGACAAATGATGAGTGACAGCGCTTGTCCCATTTTACTGAGTGAGAGAACTTGCCTGAAGTCCCAGAGGAAGTTTGTATAGGAACTGGAAATGTCCTTTTCATAGCTGCAAGCAGTATGAGGGCTGCTGCTGAAGGGTCTCCATCTCTTGCAGCTCTGGGTGGCTTGTAGCCAAAGTTACTCCTTAGCCTCCCATGGACACCAGGCCCGTGAAGCCTTCATCTCAACTCAGTCCCTCCCTTGTGACAGGAGTTTCCTGGGCCTCATCCTTCATGCTGGGAACAGCCAATTTAAATACATTGCTGAAAACCCATTATCTGGCTCTACATTGCCCACAGGTTGGCATCCACTTATAAGCATTGATAAGATCCCCTCTGAGTCTTCTCTTCCCCAGGCTAAACAGACCCAGGTCTCTCAGCCTTTCCTCATAAGAGAGGTGCTCCATTCCCATGATCATCTTTGTAGCCCTCCGCTGGACTCTCCCTACTTTACAGATCCACAAGGTCATCTTTTTTTTTCCCTTCACAGTTGTCCACAGATCCTTCCAGATTTGCCTTGGTGGTGGCTTGCGATGGTAGGGAGAGGTTTACTGTGTGGGGAATACTGGAAATGGCACCCGAAATTATGGTGGGGGTGCTGTACAGTAGCCTGTCTTTCACCTTTGCTTCTTTCCAAATAACATATGGTCATTTATTCAGATTTGCTGCTTTCTGGAAGATGTTGTTGCAGCTTGTTATGGTGTCTAGAGCAATAATAATTCTGAGACAGGCCCCAAATTTTCTTTCTGAAAATTTTCTGGAGTTTGGTGAGACCAGAATTTTTTGTGAGAAGATGGTTTCTGTGCTAAGAACCATTCACATTTCAATAAGAAAACCAGTAAGGGAATTATACCCATAGAAGATGTCACCTTGGGCAGAGTGTAACATGGCTGTAAGGCCATTCTGACTAAACCCAACTCAAAGTAGGGGCAGAAAAGCTGAGATCCTTGAGGGACCAGTCTAAGGAGATGTCTCATAGAAGGGCTGTGCCCTGCACTCACTATGAAGGTTTTCAGCTTTGCAGCAGGAAGGAAGTCATGTCTCAAAGCCTGCAAAATGTTTTTCTGTCCTTATTGCTACACTCCCATGGCTTTCACAGCTTACAATGCTCATTTCTCCCCTGCACAGTATCTTGTGTGGTGCTTTACCCAGTAGGAGTCTAATGCAGTGTATGTCAATAGCGTTTTATATCCACTTTGGGTAAGTGCAAATGACTACACAGTCTTCATGAAAGTGAAGGATTAAGGCTGTTTCCTCTGAACAGAAGCTATTATAAAGTAAAGTAATGCTTCTGTGATTCAAACTGAAGGGAGTTTTTTAG
The DNA here is from genome assembly GCA_002844005.1 of Limosa lapponica baueri. NCBI lineage: Eukaryota > Metazoa > Chordata > Aves > Charadriiformes > Scolopacidae > Limosa > Limosa lapponica. Next base: position 1,032,262 of record KZ505648.1, on the reverse strand, counting down.
GTAGGCAGTGTACACTAATTGCGCAAATTGGAATTTTGGCTTTTGTGAAAAATGCAATGAGATTTTTAATGATGATGAATGATCAGTGCACTGGTTTTATGTTTTGCCCAAAAGAGGGATGAATCATCGATGTAAAACCTGGAAAAGACTTACAGAAAGAGGTCATGTAATCTGTCCCCAAGAAGACAGGTTCACATTAATGTTTGCTGATTAAAGATGCTTGAAGAGCACTTCAGTAGTAATAACTTAGGTCTTCTGTTCATTTGTTTCTTTCCTCATGCTTTCAGGTTTTTCTTCAGTTTCATTGAATTCCTGCAAAAGAAGCCCTTCTCATGACAGATGCTAAGCAATGTTCAAATCACATAAGCCAGATTCTACCCAAAAGTTTTTGGTAACTGCCAACCAACAAAGAATTTCATAGTTTGAGCATTTTGCAAAGATAAAAATCACTGGATCAGTCATTTGCACAGTGCCAGGAAAATACTACGTTGGTTTTTTACTAGGCACAAAGCTGGCATTTTCTCTGCGAGCTTTTAATTTAAGTTTAGGACATAGCCCAGTCATCTCTCTCCTTTAAAAAATGTGTGTGTGTGTAAATAGCTAAAAGTTAAGCAAATGAGTATAAAATGTCATCTTTTTCTGGGTAGGACGAAGCAGCCTGATTTAAAGGAATCTTTTTTGGCAGGATCTTCTAAATATAGCCTTTAAACTAGCTCCTCTGGAAGGTGATGGCAGCTCAGGGTTTTAAAGTTTTGCCTGAAAGTAGATGTATACAGAAGGCACCCCCAGGATTTTAAGAAATATTTAGAAAGCCATCAACCCAACATCATCATTTATTTTCAGGGTTTCTGTAACTGTTTCCTTTTATACCATTTGGATTAAGGACACTTAAATTGCACCAGACTAGGGGCTGTGTTGACAATTTGCCAGGCTCTTGAGAGCCACATGTAATTTTCAAAATATGGAGAAAATTGCAGCTGGTGCTTATTTGGAACATGGCAGGTTGCATCACTTAACCATGCAGGAGTGTTACTATGCCCACAGAGGGACACATATTTTGACAGAGCTGTGGTTATGCCAGCCTGTCCTGGGTGTCCTAAAAACCTTCTTCCTGTGTCCTGTTTTTGTAAGTGGGGATTTCTGAGTAATTTCTGAGCAGGAGACGTTGCATCATGGGATGGAGTTAGGAAAGTTGTCTGAACAGCTGCAGCTGGTGGACTTCATCCCCAGCGGAGCGGGGAGCACCGTATGCTGGATGCTCATCCAGATCTGTGCTGGATTGCCTCTCATTGAGGTTCATCAAAAATACCTGCAGCAGCTCAGTGCTTCAGAATATGCAGAACAGAAAGCAGCAGAGAATTCAACAATGAAATATTACAACCAACTCTTTTTAAAAAAAAAGTAGCGATAGTTAAATCATTTGCAGGTAGAGAGATAAGCTTGTCCTTGACTTTCCAGAGGGCCTGAGCCAAGACACAGTTAAAATGTATTAACAAGTCATTAACTTGGGTTTCTGTGAAATATCTGAGATCAGTTAATGTATTTTTAAAAGCGATAATCATTGTTCAGAAGGACAAATTATGTTGAATGTTGTGCTAACAAGTATGTTTGCTAACACAATGCTTTTCTCCTGTGCAGATAAGACTGAAGTATACTGTTCCAGGTAGCTGGAGGAGGGAATTGTGCGTGTCCCCTACTAAAAGCAATGCTGTGGGCTGTGTTGCTTATCACTTGTGTGGCTAGACAGGTACCATCTTACCTTAGTTACCTAATAAGAAAATAATAATAGTGGCTCAAACCTACAAACCAGACATAAGGTTTGTTTGCATATCCGTGTCACCTTGTGCTTTGTGCTCCTGGTCTGTGTGTCTCATGGCCTGAATGGAGTCTCTGAGCAATAGCTACAAAATAAAATCATAGAATCATAGAATCATAGAATGGTTAGAGTTGGAAGGGACCTTAAAGATCATCAAGTTCCAATCCCCCTGCCATGGGCAGGGACACCTCCCACTAGACCAGGTTGCTCAAAGCCCCATCCAGTCTGGCCTTAAACACTTCCAGGGATGGGGCATCCAGAACAAAAATGGCAGCCATTTTAACAACTGTCATTGTACGTTGTTAAAATTCACAGGTTACCCAAAAGTAAGGTAGGAAACAATAAGGAAAATAGTTACTGCCACAGAATAATTCATATTGTCCTGTTTTCTAGCCAAATCCAGTAGACCATACCAACAAAATGAGGGCCTTTTATCTTATTCCTGAGACAGCACAGTAGTTTCAATGTCTGTCTTCTATGTCTTTCTCACACGACAAGGACCTTTTATTGCCAGAGTAGGAGCCAGCAATTTTTTATTTAGGGCTTTTGGCAGGGATCTCTCAAGATCTTTTTGTGTGTGTGTTTGCATCCAGAGATATTGCTAGTACTGGGGCTTACCTCAGGCAATTAACCCTCTTCTTCATCAAGGCCTGGAAAGTGACTCAGTGGTTGGGCCTTCCTTCACTGTTGTGCTCAGCGTAGTTGCATAAATAGCAGAAAGTGTGTTAACTAAATAATTTTGCAGTTCACATGAAGAATATGGGCAATGTCTCCTGCTGTGTGATAGATAGGCAGCCAGTATAGATATTCCTGTGATCTCTTTTGACTTTCAGCTACAACATCTAAATGTACAGGTTATATAGGAAAGGCCAATCTCATCCCACAGACTTTTCTTAAGTTGCCTCAAGAGAGGAGCCATTCAGCATCTGTGGCCAGAGATTTATATGATGGTAGAGCAGCAAAGTTGGGCCACCACTGTCCGCTGCAAAATGCAGTAGCTGCCTTTTCAATTTATAAAAAAACTTGATCAGGAGCAACATTTGTGGCTTAAAAGGGCTGAAGACAAGTTGGAGATTTCACTGAAAGCTACAGAAGTGGGAGGGCTGACCGCCGACATGGTTTCTTCTCTGAAACAGCCATCTTATAATACTTGTATCAGCCAAGGCTATGTCTGGGAAGCCAAGTGAATGTTGCTTACCTGGGGATCATTTTATTTGTGTGAATCTCTGCTGGGACTTTCTTGCAGAGAAAAAGAATCCTACAACCAGCTGTCCAGCTGGAATAAATCTATTTTTACTAGCAATAGCAGGATTTTGTCCATATGATAATTTTCTGTGTCTGTTGAGCAAGGAAGGGTCTGGCAATAAAGCTATGCAAGTATAATGTTTCTAGTGTAGATGAGGCATCAGTAAAGACGTTGTGCTGAAGACAAGCTGGATTATGTTTGCTAAGTGGATGGAGCCTGGCAGGAAGATCACACTTCCATTTAGAAGCCTGTCCCTGTGTACAGGACTGTCCTGTCTTGTAAATGCTTTTCAGATGTTTTTCAAATATGGACTGTTCTTAAAAGGAAGAAAGGTCAAGCTTTTCTAATACTATGTCCAACCTTGCTACATGGATCTCAGTGTGAAATTTGATTTTGCTGAATTGATGTGCCACACCTGGATGTTGACTCTCCCTTCTTACTGTTCCTCCACTCATTTTGTCCTGGACTTCAGTCCCTTGAGTTTACCATTTGCTGATCAACAAACACATGAACAAAAGAATCACGAGGCTTTATTATCAGTTTGCACTCACTTTTAATTAAATGCTCTCATCAGACACTCCTGGAGTCTTAATGAGGCAGAGGAAATCAGTGAGTGACAGAGTGAAGTGCTAATGCACTTTGCAGTAATTACAGGCAGTGGGAATATCTTTGAGATTCTCTGAACTGTGTAGGAAACCTAGAAATGTTGTAGTATAAAGGAGCTGGATCATACATCCTCTGCTGGGGAAAAAGAAGTTGCCTTCAGATTAATGATAAATGAAGATTTGTGAAAGGTTGTTAGACTATGTACTGTGGTTTAGATTAGTGCAGAAATATGCCCTGTCTTGTTTGCTAACTGGGTTTTTGATGGGTTGGTGTGGTTGGTTTTTTTTCTTTTTTTTTCCTTCGTTCTCCGTTTTGAGAAGAATCCCACTGTGTGCCAGGACTATGTCTGATTTCACCAATCTTTTGGGAATACACAATGCATAGTTCAGCCTCTTTGGTACAGCGCATAATGAAAATACAGGGCTAATGGTCTGGATCCCTTCCATGCCACTAGGATTTTTGCAGAGTAAACTGAAGCATAGGCTAAGATCTTGTTGATGGCGTGAATAGGGCTCCTTGCCGTTCAGCACAACTTCTCAGAAGGCAGATTAGCTAACCAGCATCTGAACATGTTTTCAGCAGAGGGAGAATGCACCAAGGGGACTGTAAACATTCACATTTGTTCCTCTTCAAAGAGATGGTTCTGGTCTCATTACTTCCCCTCTCTTGTCTGCCCGGCTCCAGCCCTACCCTATTTAGACTCATGATTTACTGGGCTTCCTTGAACTCTGACCTGTGTCAATAGGACCATGATGTAAACATCTTCCTGTGGCCACAAAGCTGTGACCTGTAGAAGCAGGTGGGGGATGAGAATGGGGTTGGGGTGAGAGCCGTGTCATGTGTGCAACCCTATTTTTGGCCCAGGACCTTATTATGAAGACTACAGTTCCTTGCTGTCCAGAGCAGCAAGAGCCAAAGCCTACAGAAGTCAAGAGGAGCCTTTCTGTTGACTTGAATGATCTTTGGATCAGGCCATATGTTTGCTGTGCAAACTGGAAGGTAGCCGTCATAAAACCCACCAAGTGAAAGAAAGATTTCCCTCCAGGCACATGGAGGTCCTGCTCTGTGGGTGATCTTTCTTTGTGAATGAAAGCAGATACGAGGTTCCTTGTGTAAGACGTGCTGCACAACAAAAGAGAAGCTGGCATTGTGAAAGCCAGGCAGGAAAGTAGCTGGCTCCAGACACGTAGGCATAGCTCAGCGCCTAGCCCAGGAGAGCAAGATTTTTTTGCATTTTGTTGTTCTCATCGGTGCAGCTGCCAGTATCAAACTTCAGTCCATCTGGGAGGATGCAATGCGTTTCTCTGGGGAGCGGGAGTGGAAGGCAAGTGGGTGCAGAGAGATGTTGTTTTTGTGCAACTCCTGAAGGTTATTTGGAAGGAGTCAAGTGTCAGTCAGTGGTTATAGTGTTCCTTCCAACCTGCATTGTGGAAATGCCAGCAATGCTGCTCGCTTTTCCATGGTGCTTAGTTTGAAATCAGGTTTCAGCCTGGCTGCAGGACCACTGTGACTATCGCTGACTATTTTATATTATTTATTTATGAAGATGAATATTAAAATTGTTTTGGGTGCTCTAAATGCTTACTTTTCCACCTGAGAACAGCTAGTTTTCTGCAGGACTGCATCTGTTCCTGGTATGTTTGTATTTGTAACATGATTTTCTCCAAGAGCCATTTACTGAGCCAGTATTACATACATGAAATGAGATCTCAAACTGAAAAACTTGGATAGCATGGTTTCTGTGAGAAGCTCAAATACTGTGTTTTTTTTCCCCAAAAAATATTCTCTGTGGTGAAAGCAAGACAGTGGAAAACCAATTTTGTTCTTTCTACTGACCTCAACTTCTGCTGAGCTCCTCTACAGACAAATTCAGCTCAAAACTGTGTGGATAAATACGTTTGCTTGGGTTTCACTGAAACTCTAAATAATTGACCTTCGTTTCTTGTCCTCCACAGCTTCAGCCAGTCTGGCATATTTGGGGGCATATTTGTATTGCATTAGGTGGATTTGGCCCCAGCAGAAGCAAATGGCCATTCAGGTGGTGACTTGTGTGGTCCAGTTACAACTGTCACAGTCTCCTGAGAACGAGCCCTGATATTTTTGCATTCATACCTGCAAAAGTGATTTGGTATTTCAGTAAGCTGAATGCTTTTGGAGAGAGTGCTGCAGACAGTGGGCACCTGACAGAGGTTTTTTTGAGGCACTACCACAACACAAATGTTAATCAACATTTTAATGAACATACTTTATCATGAAACTGTGATGTTAGCTTTCTTGGAAAGTGTCAAAGTAATTCAAAACAGTTTTAGAGTAAAGCAAGGACTTCGTATCCCTTTGAGTAAGTTTATAGTTTGGCTCAGATAGTGGGTGAAGGTTTAGGTCAGCACTTGTGTTTTGTGTTCGTGGACAGCTGACGATATTTGCTATCCTACCTTGAGGCAAAGGGCTAAATCTGAATGCTCTTGTATTTTCATGTCCGTAAGGTGCTAGTGAATTTATAGCTAAGTTCAAGCAACATAAAATCACAGGCTTTTGATGAACAATGCTGATGTGATTACCATTTAATGAGCTACCTCTCATCAGCTGAGCTGTGGTAGCTGAAACAGCATTCTTATGGCATCACATTCACAGCAGTTTAGATTTCCATGTTTAGTTTGCTGCTGGGGCAGACTCAGTGACTATTTACCGTGGCAAAGAGGTGGCTGGGGTAGACACAGCAACTCCACCGTCTTTGGTTGTGAGTCTTTATGCTAAAAGGGAGCATAGCCAGAGTTGTCCTCTTTGAGCTTCCAATATCCTAAGCCATAAGCAAGATGCCATGTGTGGAGCAGGTGAAAAGCAAGCAGGAGTGTCACTGGCTGTTAGTGTCAAGACCACGTGTCCCTGTGGACTCTATTGTCAGTAAAACCTCCCAGCAAAAGTGTGTGGAAGGCATTAGAGGACTGGGACTGAGAAGGATTTATAGACACGAGCAAGTCATGTGGAAGGCATCAGAAAAGAACCTTGGAATAGTGATACAAAGCAAGGGGGTAGACAGGCATGCAGCAATTTGGTGTGAAGAGCAGAGGCGTTTCAGCTAGGTGCACAACTGGGACTTGGTCACCCTTCCTTGGTTAAAGCCTCTGTCGGGGTTTGGCTGTACAGCACAAAGATGAGGGTTTGCACAGACTCCCAGGGAAGAGCAACTGTTTTGGACAAAAGACATTGGAATCTCTACTGACCTAGAGAGGAGACAGGGAATAGCATTATATTGGCATGCTCAGCATGTAATAAGAATTCCTTGGAGTCCTACATTTTGTTTATTGAGTGGAGTTTTTTTCCCCTCTTTCTGCCTATTTCTATAGTGTATATGAACCACAGCTGTTGACAAGGAAAATATGCAGTTACTCTGCAGCAGCAAGAAGGAAAAATAAATCATCCTGCCCCCCACCCCTTCTGTTACTATTGACTTACCAGCGACTATGCTAAGGTTAAAACCACATAGAGCTGCATGCGTAAATGACAAGGAATTTGCTCTGAACTGGAGCACACTGCCACTCATGACAGATAAATTCTCTTATTTCTAATTGCGCTCCCCTTAAAAGTAGCTCAGCTTTATGGTAGAATGGTTATGGTGGTTATTTCAGCAAAGTTGCTCCTATTTTGTGCCAACACAATGTTTTGAGAGCACAGCTCGACCAGGAATTCACTACAAGAGTGATGAGCACTGGGCGCTGAATTGATCATCTGGAGCAGAGCTCCGGAGGGGGTTAATTGTCCTCTGTGCAACTGAGGGTTGAATTTGCTCCTCAAGATGTTTAATGATGTAGTGCTTTTTGTGCCCGAGCACTCCCTATGCCCCTCCTGGTTCTCCCAGCAGACGTAGCTGCACATACTCCCCAAAAACACTTGAGCAGATAGTAAAATTTGCCCCAGAAGGCATGCATATTTTTGTGAACAGATCAGATGTGACCAAGGGCACAATTTCAGTTTGTTCTGGACAGATCTTCCTCTGGTTTATAATATAGATTCTCCTTCTAATTAGTGGAGTTACATTCATTTACACTAGCTGACAGTGTAGCCCTATATTTTAGATGACTTTTGGGATATATATTTTTTTTGTTTTTTTGAAGCCTTCTGCCCTCAGGCTCCCATTCTGCCTGGCAAATTAATGTTTCAAAAAGACATCGAAAGCCAATCTCTGTGTCCTGCGGTGAAAACAAGACTGAGTGTATTCATTCTTACTTGTCACTCTCTAAAATATGTCTTCCTGATTAAGTTAGTGGACAAGAGCTAGTCACACACTACAATACGATACAAAGAATATAAAGATGCATACTCTGCTCTCCATGACCTTTCCTTCTTCATGATCAAATTCTTTAGGGTTTTTTTTGTTGTTATTGTTAAATACCTTCTGTCTTGAGAACTTCTCTTCCTTTGGCTGATCCTGCTGACTTCTGTGTGAACAGATCAGATGTGAGCAAGGACAGAATTCCAGTCCATCTTGCACAGACAGCACATATTTCTGTTTTGCTGTAACTGTTTATATCAGAGTAAGCACACAGAGGACACGTATAAAGTCTGGATCCAGCGTACTACACATTGTAAAGCAAATTCAGTGTAATTGGCCTACACTGCCTTTTATTTGCCTGTTAAGCCTTTAAAATCAAATACCTTCACAGATTTCAAACCATCCGGGCTCCACTCTCCAGCTGGAAGATTGAAAATGGATTATAGGATAATCTCAAATGTCATCACAATTGCTACCTACGCTACATTAGTTCCTTTTGTTTGGAAAAATGGTGAAATATTTAAGTTTGGTTATTCAGTTTTTGTCTTTTCTTTAAGAAAGTAGGGTTAAACATTACTATCTGCCAAGATTAAAGTTAATGAAAAATGGCAGGTTTAGGAATCCATAAAAGATTTGCTGTTAAAAAACAGCTGACTTCCTCAGTCCTGTATTACAGCTCTAAGTCTGTGTATGTGTCCAGGAAAAGGTTGGAAAATTGTTTACTCGGGGACTTGAAGATGCTGCTGAATGAAACGTAAAAAATTGTAATGTCGCCAATTCTCCTTTGCCATTTGCTGACTTCCACTCCCAGCCACTGGCTTATGTTTTGCCTTGTTCACCAAGATTGCAGAGGCCCCAATTTTATGTGTTGGTTATGTAGTAGTATCTTTTAAGGGGGCTTAACTCACTTCTCAGCCTTCTTTCTATTAGGATGTGTTGAGTACTTTAGCATTTGCAAGTGTTTTCTCCAGCTCTCTTGAATGTTTTTGGCTCACTTTGGCACTATTTTTTTTTTTTTTTCTTCATTCTTTCTATTTAATTTTTGAGCCATTACATTGAGTCTGGACCCGAATGCTATCTCATATACTACCGTATATACAGTCAGATCACGTATCCACTTCTATGTAGTATTCTCCTTGAATCCAAATGATGCATTAGCTGTTTTCGTCACAGATTTTGCCTGAGAGTTCAAGTTGAGCTGGTTGTCCAGACTTCTCTGCTTTTGAAGACTGAATCTCACAGCCTGAAACTCTGCGCTCTACCATCCTCAAATGTGTGCACATTGCATCAATCTGCTGAATGGTTACCTATTCAGTGGATGATGCAGTTTAGGTTCTAACAGTCATCTCTCTTAGGATATACAGTCTCCACATTTTGCTTTTGCTTCTGTCCTTTCTGTGCTACCACTGATGGTTTTTCCTTCCCCTTACAGCAACAGCCTTATCCTTAACTGGAAATGGATTTTTAAATGCTGCTTTATTGATTTTGGCTTGATGAGTCCCTGGTGTTTCACTCCTTTAACTTGAGTTTTTTGCAGGCTGTGTTTTTTAAAGACTAATGACATTGTTTGTCATCAATCTTCTTTTCTCCCTGGTTTTCAGGGAATGTGCGTATATATGCTTTTTCTTGATGTTTTAGTATTACTTTCACACACTGTTTTAGCCAAGGCAGTTTTTTGCCACTGGGAAGTTCAAACTTCATGGGGTGCCCAGGTAAATACTCCAATTATCACTGGAAAGCTTTTTATTAAAAAAAAACCCACACAAATAAAACACATGGTATGACCAGAGGCCTAAGGAGCAGTAATTGTCTTTGCTAATGGAAGTGGATGGTCTGCCAATGAAAGCAGATGCTCAGTGGAAAATCCTCATGATTGTCCCATCCTTAGCTCATGAGACTGAGCTTGCTGTAGGTAGTTATAAACCCCTCTTCCTCTCATGGTCTGGAAATGTTTAGTTTATCCTGCATTACCCAGTGCCACGACACAGCTATTATAATCCCTCCACCCTTCCAGACACAACTTTCTCTTTGGTGGATACTAGGTGTTTAATTCAGAAAATCCTGTGGGGAGGGTGACTGCTGGAAACTTCCTATCACCCACGAGTGCATCTTCTGCAGCTTTCTATTTCTGTTGACTCATCAGATATAGAAATTGGGATCTGAAGCTAAATGTGAAAGCCACTTTAGGTTCTTCATTTGCAAAGAGTAAGACCTTTAGTATGTCTGTCCTTTACTAGAAACTAAGGATGCCATAGGCTAGACCAGTCAAGCTGACAAGGTACATTTTTTTGTTTTCCGCAAGAATACAAATTTCAGTCTTAGTTCATCTCCTCAAGTTTGTAAAATGATTGACTAGTATGCCTTCTCATTTCCTTCCCCAATCGTGCTGTGGTAGTGAGTGAGTAGGTACACAAGGTAAGAGAGCACTAACAAGTCTCAAAACCGTGATGATTCCCAGTCTGTTCTTTACTTTCTCTTAAGTTCAACTTCATGGAAGATGCGCAACAAAAATTCAGTCTTTTTGCATGTTACAAAGCTGTGGAGGTGCAGTTAACTTCCTCTGAAATTTGTTTTCTCATCTAAAGCAAACCGTACATACCCTTGTAGCTTGACTGCACCTGTGTATGACATCCCTGGTTTTAATGCAGTAAAGAAAAATAAGTGCCTAATCTTCTCTAATGAGGAAGCTGACCAAGGTGTGCCTGTGGTTTTATTAAATGTGCCAAGCAGAAAGGATAAAAGGGATCGTAGAGGAGGAGAGTTTTGCTGGAATCATGGTCCAGTTGTTAGGCCAGTGGGGCATGCTATATTTTCCATTTCTCACATTAGGCACATGAGTAATCGTGTGGTAAGGGAAAGAAAGGAAGGTACTGAAAAGAGTGCGGAGGGTGAATGTGTCGGGGTTTAATGAATGCCGTGCTTCAGTCCAGGTGCTTGTTCCCAGCAAAGTGTCCGTGTGTCACTTATTATTTAGAGTCACTAACACTTGCTCAAGGTGCCAGAAAATAAAAACAGACGCTGACACGTAGCGGGCACAAAATGAGATTGCAGCAGCGCAGATGCGAGGTTGGATTTCACGCTCCAGAGTTCATTAACATGGCGCGAGGGGGATCGGTTTCAGAGAGGCCGACCGGGCTGCTCTCCAAATGAGGCGTTCCACATGATTTCACATCAAACAATCACTGGAGTGACACATTTGTTGTTTCCACTCGTGTGATAACGCAGCAATGTGCTGGTACATTCATTGAGGATTTATTGATTGGGCTATTTTCCTAATGTGTTTTAAGCTGTGGTAGTACAAATTCTGGATGGCGCGTTACCATGTTTCACTGAGTTGGAGAGGCACACAGCAGCCATTCGTCCTGATCAGTTACTGTCAAATACTTTCCCCCAGGCCCAGAAAATAACTTTTCTTGCCTGGAGGAGTAGGTGTGTGCCATGAGAATGAAGCCCAGCATGGAACATATCTCTTATTCACTTGTCTGTGAAGTGCTAGCCACGGGAGAAGACCTATTTGGTGGTGTGTCAGGGAAGTATAGGAAATCAATGTGAGGCTTCTCTTCTGGGTATTTTCATAGTAAATTTGGCATCTGAGCCATGTTCAGTAAAGTTTTGCCAGGAGTAGTAAGCCTTGCCAGCTTCTTTCATGATCCAAGGACAAGTCCTTTGTGTGGTAATGCAAGAAACTTCATGAATGCAAAATTGACTTATGGCTTGGAGAAGAAAGAGTTATACTTCAAGAAATCAGAAAAGCTGTTACAAAACAAGGTGATAGGAGTGTATTTCTAGTATTTAATGATGTTGGTAACAAGGTAACATCTAAGAGCCCCAACACAAACTGGGACCCTATTGTACTAGCCATACTAGCCAGTGTACAATGAACAGGAAGATGGTTGCTGCCTCAACCAACAATGTTTATGAAAGCTATTTGGAAACTTTTTCCCAGAGACGTTTTCTAGTGGAAAATGGAATTTCCATCAAATTATAAACCCATTAATTCAGAAAATTTTGATTATGCCAAAAATATCAGTTCTTCTGTTGGGAAAATCCCAAAGAAATTTTATTTGAGTATGCATGATTCAAATTAAAATATTTTGTTTTATTGAATCTGACTCAACTTACTTTGTTTTGAATTAGTTCAATAAGGTATTAAGTTGCTTCTATTAATGCAGCAAGCACCTTCTAGCAGTTACATTTTAGTCTTAGATACTTTCCCATGGGCTATTTTTGTAATGCAATTACCTGTATCTCTTGTCCAAACTTGTTTGATCCATCACAAGAATCAGTCATTCTGCATACCTGTTAGAAGAAGTATGGCCAGGAACTACAGCTCCCGTAAGGCAATGTGCAAGAGGGGGAGAAGGCAGTCTATTGTCAACATAATGAGAAATTAAGCGTTTTGGGCTTTTTAAATACATCACAATGGGGTGTCTAATTTTTGAGAATATTAGGATGTTTTAGTTTGATTTGACAACATGAAAATGAAACAGTTTCATGGTTTGGTCCATTAGACAATTATTAAAAGGTATCAATATTTTAAACCCAGGATATAAAACAAATGTTGAAATGCCAGCATTTTCCATAGAGCAGGAATTTTACATTTTTCTGTTCTCTTCAGTTTGTTCCATTCTCAAAGTTGTCTCAATAGCTCTGTGTTAGTTGCTTTTGCACAATTTTAACATACATCTTTGTAAGCTCAGTGGACAATAGCCATGCAGTTATTCGAAACATTTGGTATATTCCTTTCCTAAATTTTTCCATCTTCCTTTCTTAGTTCAACAAACTTACACGTTTCCATAGTCCTTGCATCAGAAATAACACACAGCCAATACTGATGTTCTATAAAGCCATTTGTCCTGAAGGAAGGACTCTGCTAAAATTTGTCTTGTTCAGATGGGGAAGGGGTTCCTAGTTTCTCTACTGTAGGGTATCCTCTTGATATGTTACTGGAGATAGGCCTTAATTCTGTTAGATCCACGTGTTTTCACAACCTGAAGTTGTTTAGATTCTGGCATTTGGTTTGGGCTAATCTCTAAGTAGGACTCTAATGCACAGAAAAGGGAGTATAATTTATTTATGTGTGTTATGTATGTAAAAGCCATTCTCATTTTAAGAGTTTAAGTTAACTCTCTTTGGTGAAGGGGGAATAATATGTTGTTATGACGTGGAGCAGAGATTAACTATTTCTTATATGAATACCTGGAGATTTGAAAGATTCTGTAGTATTTATAAGTGATAACACTGCTGTGATCAAACAGTTGTGGTTTTGTGTTTAAACAATCCCCTTTCTTTGTGATCCTGTGTAGTGGGTGTGGCATTGAAAAGAGGGATTTGACGGTAAAATCCATCTCCAAAGGGAGACGTGTCTTCTAAGGCAAGACTTGTAAGCAGAGCAAGTAGGGGCAGCAATTAAACTACCCGCACTGCTTTGATGGTGGAGAGGGATAGTCTTAGACGAGGGGAGTGCGCACGAATTACTTGTGCAGCAGATGAGAGAAACCTCACCCTTTCTGTCAGCAAAGAAGACAAATATTTAATTTGTGTCTCCTAAGAAGTGATTCTTTTTATTATTATTATTATTGTGAAAGCAACAAAGCTACTAAATTCTCTTTTGATGTAAAAAGACCATTATAATTGGTGGTTTAGTTTAACAGATTTCTTTTGCCTTCATTTCAAAGAGCACTGGCTTTAAAATAGATGTTGCCAGCTCTGCTATTTTATAGACTCAAGTTCTTTGCAGCGAATGGAGCGACCATGTTTCTTGCTTTCATATTCTGAGCAGCAATGGGTAGATCCAGCACCTCTGTGCACCATGCGCTTGTCTATTTTCTGCCTGTGGGGTTGGAGCATGGACTCCGAGGCAGGAGAAAAGGGAGGCCTTGGTCATCGCTGAGGGGTCACTTTCTGCCTGAAGGGCAGCCCTTGTCAGGCGTCAGCCTGTCTGCCGCTAAAGATGACTCCCATCCAAATGGGAGAAGCCAAGCCAAGGCGAAAGTCCTGGCATCACCAACAAAGAGCATCTGCCAGGCCTGGCTGTAGCTGCATATTGGAAAAGCAGAGCCTCGTCTGCGTGGGGAATGGCACAGGTTCAGCAGATGACAGCCAGTGCTTGGCTTGGCCCCACCAGCCCTGACCTTTGTGGCAGGCAGGAGGGCAGGCCAGCGTTTGCCTTGGCCAGTCTAGTCAGGGTTTATTCCTCACGGAAATGGCAATAAACCCTGACTGCTCCCTTCCCACAGATCCCAGTGTGTATCGGTGGGGTACACTGCCTGGCATTGCTGGGAGGATCTGAGCCACTAACGGTCCCCCATGGCAGCAAGTGGTGACACGTCTTGCTGCTCATGTCCCCAGCCTTCTCAGAAAAAGTCTTAGCAGGGCAGCCTGTGTCCTTTATTTATTTTCCAGCAAGATCTTATTTGATTGACAAATACGGTGTGAAAATGCCAGCTTTCTGAGCACCTGTACAGAAGTGCTCAGAAATAGTTTTGTTTGTGTCAAACATAGCTTTAAAGATATAGTGGTCAACTAGATGGGTGTTTCACCTCCTTGTATTTGCCCTCTATGACAGGAGCAACTACCTCACTGGGTACTGGGATTCCTTCAAAAGCGTAGAGCAGTATTTATGTGAGGAGATTCCCTTTCTCTTTCCTTTTTAAAAATAATTTTCTGAAGACAGTTTCTCATAAACTAAATGGGGTCATGCTGAGGCAAAGGTGCAATTCTAGAGTATATGTATGTAGGTATTGTATAGTAAGACTCCAAGGCTACTTGGAGCTTTGCATTCTCAAGAGACACTGGGAATCCTGTGTGGCTTTGCTTGGAAGGTGGTGGAATAGAAAGAGGTCAACATTTGGTTGGACAGACAACTGGAGGCCCGAATCTGAACTGCTGTAAAATACTTATTTAACACTTGGCCCACTCATTAGGTCCCCTTTGGTCCAGGTTGAAATCTGTATCAGTAAACCTCATATATGTTCAAGTGGCAGTTTTTTCCCCTCGCTCTTGAAAGACAAAGGTCATAAAGGACATTTTTCTTGTGATCATAAGCCAGGTCCTGATCTTGTTTCCACAGCTAAATATCTGGAATAACATAATGTGTTTAATAGATTTGCTTCAGATCTTTGGCCATGTGAATGATACCGCGAAGGACTCTCCCATCCCATTTAGCACACATTGCACTGACCCACTGAGTCAAATTACAGGATCATCAAGGAAAATGTGCTTTCAAAAATGCGTGTGCAAACACACACTGGTTCGGCACGATGGATGCGGCATGTGGCTTGCTGCGATTTATTGTCAGAATGTTTCATTAGTTAAAGCCAATGACAGAAGTTGATGTTTGGATATCACCCAGTAAAGAAACTGTATCCCTCTGCAGAAGGCACTTTGAGTCCTTGGGATGACTGTGGTGATAAATATATGCATACATGCACATTTGCCTATCCTGATACAGTAGATCTCCTCCCAAGCTTTTATCTGACTCTTGCTCTGGAAAATACCTTGTCTTACAATGGAAAGGCTAAATCCAGTAAAGCTTGAAGTCAGTTCCTTTACTCTTTGGGTTCCTGCTTAGGTGTGTTATTTGTCACGTTGTAGGTAGAGATGCACTGATAAACTAGTAGCTGCTGGTAGCTAACAGGAATTTAATTGAGAACCATTGAACATGAGGATGACCTTGTGAATGAAATTCTGAATGAAATAGTTTGTTAGACACTTGTTACACGCTGAAGAGCTGCAATGCTCTCAGTACTCTGCAGTTACTATTCCAAGCAGCCAACACTAAAGGTGATCATCCCTCAAATGTCATACATCACTTTTTATCAGCACTTTAGGAGAAAATTATTGCTCTGTAATGTCAGCTTAATGGTGAAATACTAATGCATCACTCTACAATTACACCTGGAAGACAACAGGGACAGAAGGGTAAGGAGAATTAATGGTTGATCTTCGCAGAAAGGAGTACTGTATAAGCACTTTGGTATGAATCATAGAATCATAGAATGGTTTGGGTTGGAAGCGACCTTAAAGATCATTGAGTTCCAACCACCCTGCCGAGGGCAGGGACACCTCCCACTAGACGAGATTGCTCAAAGCCCCATCCAGCCTGGCCTTGAACACTTCAAGGGATGGGGCAGCCACAACTTCCCTGGGCAACCTGTTCCAGTGTCTCACCACCCTCAAAGTAAAGAATTTCTTTCTAGTATCTAATCTAAATCTCCCCTCTTTCAATTTAAAACCATTACCCCTCATCCTACCGCTACACTTCCTGACAAAGAGTCCCTCTCCATCTCTCCTGTAGGCTCCCTTCAGGTACTGGAAGACTGGTATAAGGTCTCCCCAGAGCCTTCTCTTCTCCAGGCTGAACAACCCCAGCTCTCTCAGCCTGTCTTCATAGGAGACGTGCTCCAGCCCTCTGGTCATCTTCATGGCCCTCCGCTGGACCCGTTCCAACAGGTCCGTATTCTTCCTATGTTGAGGACTCCAAAGCTGGACACAGTGCTCCAGGTGGGGTCTCATGAGAGCAGAGTAGAGGGGCAGAATCACCTTCCTTGACCTGCTGGCCACACTTCTTTTGATGCAGCTCACGATGCGGGTGGCTTTCTGGGCTGCCAGTACACATTGCCAGCTCACGTTGAGCTTCTCATCCACAAGCACTCCCAAGTCCTTCTCCTCAGGGCTGCTCTCCAGCCATTCTCCACCCAGTCTGTATTTGTGCTTGAGATTGCCATGTCCCAGGTGCAGGACCTTGCACTTGGCTTGGTTGAACTTCATGCGGTTTGCACAAGTCCACCTCTCAAGCCTGTCCAGGTCCCTCTGGATGTATGCTTGGAACTCTCCCATCACTGGTGTGTTTCTATACTAGAAGTCTTAGCATATTGAATCCTTGTGGCACAAAACCAGAGAGGGACATACAGAGTTCAGTATGCTACACACCAGGCTCTGCAAAAGGGCAGAGAAAGACTATAAGACCTGTCAAAGCTGCTCCAGTCCTACCTGGTCAGAGTATTTAAGTGGTCTTCAAAAAAACCAAAACAAACAAGCAGTCAGGTTTTAGTGTTTCCTTCCAGGACATACATAGACCATGGTGGGTTTTTTCATTCCTACTCCTTTGTAAGCCCACCACGAGATAATTACCTTCATCCATTTTCACCTGGTTTCTGAAGCCTGAATCTCAGAAAGTACATTTTGACTTAGTTCTGCTGGGGCCAGTGCAGCTGCACTGATTCACAACAGTAACATGATCTAGTTACTTTTTCTAGTAACACATTCACAAAAAACTTCTGTCTGCTTTCTCCAATACTGGCAGGGTAGAGTCCACATGGGCAGATTAAATCTCTGTGAAGCCTGGACCCTTTCTGTTTCAAGGATCCCTACATTTTGATGTCTCTCACTACAGGTTTTTGCTCTACCCTCAAGTCCATAATCCCAAGCAAAGCTCTCCAGACAGGCAGCTGGTAGCAATTTCTAATCTGCTGCACTACCATCTGCTGCTTTGCTCCTAGTTTGTTGCCGCATGAGTCTGGGGGCCCAGCTATAATGTGCCCTTGCTGGTACTCAGCATTTGCTAAGAGGAATAGTTTACTGGTTTGTACTTTCCACTCTTTTTCTTCCCCTTCTTGGCTCCATTTTTTTGTCTTGTTTTCGCATTATTGGGCATGGTGTCTGTTTTCTAGTAGCATATTAGTAATGTAGGAAAAATGAACATAATTGCAAAAATACCACACAAAGGACTCGTATGTCGCTTTCATTGCGTAATCCACTTGCTGGGAATAATTGAACGGGATTCCTTTTGTTTTGTAGCTGCTTGATTTTCTGAGTAGAAGTCCCCTCCTCCTATGCCTAACCCTGCAAGTACTGGTGGGCAGACAAGCTGGAGAGAAATAAGAATTGAATCCAGCCCTTTGAAACTGAGCCTGCTCTGAAGAGTCAGAAATGTGTGATTGAAAATACTCGCTTCTCACATCCTAGGTGCTTTACAGACATTGGCAAAGGTTCACCTAGACTGTGGTGTGAACTCTGCTACAAGACAGTGATGATAAGCTTCGTGCTGCTTTTGCAAAAGCCTAGAGTAACCCGGATATTGGGGAGGGCTCTGCCACTCGAATGGGGAGAGCATCTCCTAAAAGAGCCATAATTCAGTGGTGTAGTAGTGGGAAATAGCCTCGAAAGAGACCTTTTCTGACCTGATTCTTTATAGCGGCTACTAGTTCGGTTTAAAGCCCTCTTGGTCCAAATGTGTGTCATCACCCTTGTTTTAGATAAATGTGGTGGTTTAGATAAAGGTGGGCTCAAAGCCACAGAGCTCCTATTCACACCAGCGGGTTTCAGCTTCTCTCTCCTCTGCAGTACGCAGCGATGTGAGATCTCTTTGCACAGCTCTGATCGTGTTAGTGTTCCTGCTTGTCATTCCCTCAATTGCTTCTGCATTTGTTGGATCTATCCAGAGTACAGGCAGAAGTACAGTGGTAGGAGAGCAGAGCAGGAGCAAGAGCTGCTGAGAATCCTGCAGGGAAAAATGTGTCTGTGAGTTCCCAGACAGGCTCTGTAGGCTGCTAGTGACATACTCAAAACTCTGGGTATCTGTCTACACAAGGGCCTGTTAGGAGACTGTAGTTACTATTGCTGTGATGGTTTGTAATAGGAAAGGAAATGCCGAATGTGTGATGCTCCAGAGACATGCTTCAGGTCTTACTTGACCTGTTTATTGATGTAAACTTTTATCCATTGTGAGCATTTGGTGTTAATTGATTTACAGCTGCTCATTTAATCCATACACAGGTTTTCGCCCCCTGTAAAGTAACAGTATATGAACTCTACTGAGACATGGATTCAAACTCTAGCATTTTCTTATGCGTGAGAGCATGAAAGAAACCCATGTCCCAAGGCTCTGTGCTGGGATAGGCTTAGGAGTTTTTCCTTCTCCCTTCCCTTCTAGTCAAATCCAGAAACTAAATACTGTTTTTCAAACAAATTGAAGTCTGCCTTTTCCTTCAGTTCAGGTGCAGAAAATAAGCAGTATCCATTCCCATAGGAAGTCCAGAAAGGCATTTTTATATGTTGAATACCTCTCTCTATTTGTTAAATATGATTGTATATTGGTGTAAAAAAATGCCATTGCAGAAGGGCTAGTGTAGTCTCATTTGTTGGGAGCAGGAGGTTGTTTTGCCATGTGAACAGCATTGGCACGATAGAGAGATGTTGCACACAACCGAAGGGCCCATGCATTAAAAAGCACACTAACATATTGGGGGGGCTCTATAAAAAGCCACAAAAATGTTGATAGAGCCTTAAAGAAAGAGATTTAAAGAACTCCAGCTGTAAACCTCATCAACAGGAAGATTGAGAGGTGGCTTAATTGCAGCATGCAAGTACTTCATGGGCAGAAGATACAGGATATTAAACAGCTCTTTAATTTATCAAAAGAAAGGCATAAGCTGATATGAGAGCTAAAAGGTGGGTCTGGACAAAAGCAAGGTAGAACCTAGCCAGGCAGCGGAGGTGAAAAACCCCTGGGACAAACTGCTGAGGGAAAGGATGAATTTTCCATCTTTTGATGTCTTCAGCTTATTTCTGGAAACTTTCCTGGAAAATATTTTTGCCAAATACAGCAGCACTGACTAGATGGGAGTTCAGATTAGACGTCCAAAAAGTCCTTGCTTGTTTTAAAGTCTATACATCTTCTTGTCACAAAGAAGTGTGAGACAGAAGATGTAGCTCTAGAGGGAGGCCTGGCAGACCTGCCACATTCCCTCCTCTGATACTGGTGTATCTTATAAACTTGGGGAAACCAACTTTGAATGGTCACCTAAAAAGTCATCCAAGATGAAATATTCATACTGTATTTGGAAGGTTAAACACTAAAAATGGTCTGGTTTCATTGTTGCTCGGCAGAAGTGAGAGCTGCAAATGCTTTGCCTCTTTATTATCCTGAAATAAGGATAATTACATATACCCCAAAATAAAATTTGGATGCTCAACTTTTTGGTGCTCAGTTAGCGTATCTTCCTTTTTTCTGTATGGAACTGGCAATATTTGAGTTCATCCCATGCATTGTGAAGTAATAAATTGTAAAAGTCATGCCTACTATTTTGGAAGCAAACCAATAACTTTCTTGCAGTAAGTTGTGGTCCATACGAAACTCGGCACAGGCTGTGGCAGCTTTATTGTGCAGCCATGCAACATTCCTAGCAGTAATATATGTGCGCATAGAGAGAGGGCGGGCGGGAGGTAATTGTTTCACTGACAGAAAAGATATAGACAGATGCACAGAAGCATTCTGGAACAAAAATGGGGTTGCATCCACTGAAACAACAGATGCTGCCTTGTGAAAATATTTTTTCCATTATAGCTCCAATGTCATCTCCCACTTATCTCTCAGAAGTGCAGAAGGAGCTCATTTCAAGGGTACCTATTCTTGCCAGTGGCATTCCTCCTGCCTCACAGCCTCAAAAAAGGGAATGGGTTTTTAACAGGCATCATGGTGGGGGGACCATTTGTCTGCGATTAGGCCCGAGAAAGGAAAGAAACTTTTGTCCGAGTGAAAGGGAAGCTTGTAGTTCATTAAGCGGTGGAGGGATTAGCCATGTCGAGAGCTCTGTTCTGAAAAAGTGCTGGAGAGGGCCTGGGGAGGGGAGGTCTCTCTGTAAGAACTTTCTTCCTTTTCTCTTCTATTCTGCGGCTCTTTAATGGCTTCCCCGCGGTGGGGCACGGCGTAAGTAGGGGATCCTGGTCTTATTAGTGGGCTTTCGGTCCCCCACCTCCCTCCAGCCCAGCATCTCTTTATCATTCTGCCAGTTCATTATGGCCCAGCCAAGACTTCACCGGCTTGGGACTAAGCTAAAGAGAGAGAAAGAAAAGGGGGTAGGGGGAGGGAAGAGCATGCAAAGCAATTAATTTGGGAGCATTCAGGCCTGAGAATGTAGGCCACTCCAGAAGAAATGTTCCCCCCCCAAAGAAAAGAGAAAATAGAGACCTTTAACAATGTTTTCTTTCAAGGTTTTGGCTACTGTTGCATAAAACCCTCCAGAGCTTTGATTTTTTCCAGTTCTAATTTGCCCGCACCAAGGAGTTTCTCCATAGAAATGTTTCCCTTCGTTAGGAGCTTTCAGACTTCCCCTTGATTCCCAAATGCTCGTGCTTTGGAGGCAGAGAGGGCTTTTTTTAGTTTTAGGTATCGATAGTCCCTCGGGACAAAAACATGAAGTTGGCGTGCAGGTAAATTCCTTCTGTCCTTGCTGAGAGCCTTGGTTAGGTATTGGCCAGTATAACATGCAAGTCAAGGCTATAGGATTTGCCTTCTGCTGTTCCTATAGAACATTCCTTTTGTAACCAAAATATTTCTTGTTCTTTCAGAGGAATACTGTCAAATGCAGAATTACTGCAGGCTTAGCTGCCACAGAGAGCCGTCCAGGGAGACCACTTTGCTTCCCTTGCACTAACACTTGGAAATTCTGGCATAAGTTCATTGTTAGACATTGATTCTGGAGTGCAAACCCTTCTTTCCAGGGGTCTGAGCTCACCACTCATTCCTTATCTGGACTGAGAGCTTGGGAATAAAGCTATTGCCATGGGGCTGACAGCAAAATAATTATCCCGGAACCAACTCCAAGCACAGATGCTCTCAGAGCTATTTCCTCTGGAGAAGTGGGAGTTTTGGTGGGCCTGGAGGTCCGGTCTCGCTGCCTCCCCAAGCCAGCCTGCATACATAAAGGCATCCAGATCATTTAGCTTAATGAAAGAGCCACAAATGATTAATACAAAAAATAACTTCAACTAGGAGCAAAAAAATCATCAAGTTGCAAGTTCCAGTTGTTAAATTTCACCTGTGCGTATCCTCTTCTGGCAAGGCACACCAGTGAGCACACCTCTATGGATAAGGAGATACACAACTGACCATTAGGCAGTTTGGGCATTTTTCAAAAATATTTGGGTAGATGGAGGTGGGTTGAGGATGAGGGAGTCTGTTTGAGATGAGACCGTGTTGCACCTCCTGTAAAACCAGCCATGTGTTTGTTTCTCCGTGCTTGCATTTCTGTGCTAACTGCATTCAGCACATCATTGAAACATTCAGCATATCCTGCATTTCCACTAGAGATGAGCTGCAGCTGAACAACTCACATGTCAGTTTGACTAAAGAAATCTGGGCTAATTTTTTGCTGTGTTGTTTCCTACTTTTGGGTGTCAGTGTGTTTGCTGTAATC
Organism: Limosa lapponica baueri; assembly: GCA_002844005.1. NCBI lineage: Eukaryota > Metazoa > Chordata > Aves > Charadriiformes > Scolopacidae > Limosa > Limosa lapponica. The sequence continues at coordinate 1,010,123 of KZ505648.1, read as the reverse complement.
TGGCTTCTTCGAATTGTGTCTGCCCATTTGCTCATGATCTTACATGGTGTAGAACAGGGTTCACAAATCAGTGAAGGAGCTCTCTGTTACTAGGAGAAATCGCAATTCAAATATTTATTTTACAGAAGTCCCACGGTAACACACTGACATTTGATTGCAGACAAAAGTAAAGGTGTGTCTAATCCAGGAGGGATGCAAACACAGGGTGGGAAAGGGCATTCACACTATGTTAACATAGCTTAATTCTATGAAATGGGATGAATCTAGGATGATCATGAGATCATTAGACTCCTAATGAGGGAGATGAGAGGGAGCCTGGAAAGGCTGGGACATTGGCCACACTACTGGCATCTTATTCTGTCAAACACTAGCAGCTTTTAGTCATACCTGGAAGTTTGCAGAAAGACTCAGTCGCCTGAAGAAGAGATTGACATGAACTGATTTGGCTGCCACTTCATGCTGCCTTTCGTGCTTTGCCACAGTGCTTCTGGGGTCTCTTGGCCCACTCCGAGCAACCCTGGAGCCCTGCACCTCTGGGAAATGACCTTTCCCAGTGCTGCGAAGGGCAGCAAAAATTATTTGCTTTGCAGTGACCTGTGGTTAGAAATGTGGGTGCCAAATTCTTTGCTCGAGCATTTGCTTAGCAGCAGAGTCGCCCATTTCTATCTGAGGACAGGATTTAGGCACGTAAACTGAATGTATTATCAGGAATGCTATCTTCACTCATTTTCTTTATTTCCCTTTTCACTTCCTTTTTGGCCAAGGTTATTTTAGAGTTCTCATGGGTTCCCACTGGAATGACTGGAGAATGTTTCTCAATATTTCCAAACTGTTTTCCAGCAAAGGCTGCCGGTATGAGGCACTATAAACACCAGCACGAGGTTCATGCTGGCAATCAGCAGCTCTGAATTTCAGTATCTTACCAGAGGGTGAGCCATAAAACAGGGGGGGGTGGATAAATTGAGAATAAAATTGTGGTGGGTAGAGCTACGGGCAACATCTGCCTTTCCCATCAGTGCAAAGGCAGAGCAGCTACCCCTTTTATTTTTAGCAACTTTATTTGCAAACATGTGATATTCTACTGAATACGAGGTGGTCAGTGAAATGGATGTTTTTGCAAGTTACTTTCCTCCTGGAGTCTAGTCTCAATGGAGTGAGGCTGAGCTGTGCCCTGAACCTGAGCCCACATCCCATCCCAGGCTGTCCCTCCTGCACAAGTTCTCAGACGCGTGTTTTGATTCATAGCCTGTAGGGAGAAAAGTTGGGTTAATTATGGATGGAGCTAATCAGTTAGATAAAATGACAACCCACTCGGGTTTTAGCCCAGAACTTGTACTACATTTTTTCAGTGATTACAACCCCCAAATCCTCCCATTTCTCTCCTCCCGACCCCCATATGTGTATTCATCTGTATTTCTGGGTTTTGGTCTGGTCCAAAAGCAAAAATGCTGAGCGGTAATAAAAATCAAGGTTAATGTACCATAATATTGAGTCAAGTGACTTGTAAAAATTCTTGCTTTAGTTTCTTTTAGTTCACACACAAGGTTCAGAACTTTTTACAGTAAGATTTGCTATTGCAACATGCTCTTATTATGACAGCTTTTAATTTTAGAAATGTTGAGAATCTCTTTGGAAACTATTTTTAGATTGTCTGCTCAAGTATGCTAGAGTTTTTTATTTTTATTTAATTATTGCACACATAGTTTTGCTTTAATGTTGTTTTTATTTCATGACATGGAATTATTTTTTTTGAGTGAAACTCAAACATACAAGCCATTAGTTTGCTGATGTATATATTGAAAAAGTTTGAAAACAGGATTCTTGGGGCCAGAACTAAGTGCTTCTGAAGTGAATTTAGATTCAGCTAAGGCCTGATTTAACTGTGGTAGTTATTTGGAATAAATTCATGTGGGTAAACCCTCAGATTGATTTGTCAGATGCCCTGGGTGAGTGCTTATTTGTCAGGGTTTTATGCAAACCATAAAGAAGCAGTTAGTTTAAGTGTTGAAGCTGACTCCCTGCAGAGGGGGATGCTTTGCTCCATCCTTTTTCTAATCATCTCTCCTCTTCTGTTGTTTTGGGTAAATCTTCTCCATGCATCCCAGCTGCTGAATGACAAAGCAGGGCAAATGACCTTGCCTATTATTTGATCACTTATTGCCTAGAACATAACTTCCATCATTATTTCAAATTATCCAATTGCTCTGCTTCTGTTTTTTTCTTCACTAAAATCTTGATGTTCACATTGCCGCACTTTAGACACCAGTTTAGGAAAATACCAGCATGCCTCTGATTTTATGAGGACTCCACAGTGGAGAAATTGGATATATTTGTGTCCAAGTCAGAATGACAAGGGCTGAAATGCATGGAAACATTTTAATCTAGTATGTTAATGGTTCTTTTCCTGTTTCGGAAATGTCCGTTCTCTACTCAGGCAAAATAAATAAAATGCAAAAAAGTTATGAATAACGTCTAATTGAAAAGCCATTCCTGGTTTTAGATCTTAGAGCAGAAATTAACCATGACAGCTGCTTCTGGAAGGTATTTGTCAATGCTATTATGCAGAATTCTGAAAAATGCTGTTTTTTTCCTGGGAGACTGTTATCAGGAACAGTTATGTGTTTTGCCTAAAGACTATTACTTCCATTGTTTTTGAACTTTACACCAGACACACTCTATCACAAAAATAATCACTTGTCTTGCGACAAAATAAACCATTCCATTTCTTTCTTTTTTTCAAGGCACCCCATTATCAACTTTGGAAGGAAGTTGAATTTATAAAAAGATAAGTCATGTAAATAAGCTGGAAGAAATCTAATGAAAGTCCTTTGTCTTCTTTGGCAAGCACAGCTCCATTAAACTGTGATTCTCCTTTGAAGCTTCAATTACCTGACTTACCAGAGCCGGAGCAGGGGAGAAATGGCTAATATTTCTGAACAATGTGCATGTGTGTATGTAAGGGGAAGTTATTACCTTTTGGGGAAAAAAAAATATCTGAGCACATTTACAGATTGCAGTTTTATTGTTTTGGCCAGCTGCTTAGAATCACAGGATGAAATTTATCCCTGATGTGTCTCCACTGTAAGCAAGCGGAGGAACAGGGCCAATAAATGCTCTCTTGAGTAACTCCAGTGCAACAGCAGCAGAGATCCACGTGCCCCATTCCCTTTCTCACGTGCATGTGGGTGCAACTCACACTTGCACCCACTCATGTGTGCATGTGTTTGGGGCTCGAAATGCTGCTTTTGTTGGGTGTACATCATAAATGCCTTGATTGCTCCCACACTAGCGCTCCCTAGACTGTATTGCACAGCATCCTTTTTGGTGTTAGTCTTTGCCACCATGTTTATGTCAGTTCTTCCCATTTCAAGGTAAATGTCAAGTTGTTCTTACTGGGTTTTGGGTATGCCTCCATCACTGTCTTCAGTGTAATGGAGTGATGGCAGATGCAATTAGACTAAGTATCATGGGGAGCAGCACCCACCTAGCCATGGTGGCGTGAAAGTCTGTGTGTTACAGTAAATCAGCATAACTGAGGAATCACGAGTATTTGAGTAAAATTGACCCTGCTGAACTTTGTGCTGTTGCAACTAAATTTCTGCTGCCTGGAGAGTTTCCTCTAAATTCAGCCAGACTCCAGGAACTGCCAGAGAGAGGCATAAGACTTGCAAGGCAGTAAGACCTATCTGCCTTCTCCCAAATGACATAGAGCCACTCACTTCTTTGTTCTTCAGTCAAGCATTCAGCGGATGCACCAGTGAGCTGTATACATGGAGCTTGCCATAGATTTCTTACAAATGATTTTAATCCTTCTAAACCATGCCCCCCCCCATCATTCTGGGTTGTCTAAATAAGCTAAAAAATGAGGGCTAAAAACATGGATTTTCTGTTCTTCATTGGAATGTTACTCTGGTGTAACTGAGAGTAGAATTTGACCTGCTGTATCCGTTTTTGCAGAGTTCAAACCGTAATTCTAGGCCAGATTCTAATCTGTCCCTCTTGCTCATATTTCACTGAAGCTCTCAAAAAATACACACGCTGTGGACTGAAGTGCAGCTTTGCAGGCAGTGAGTAACTATTATCTGGCCTGAAGGGTCTTCTGGAAATAAAAAAAAAAAAAGGATTGCGATCAAATTGCTGAAGTGAACAACTGATGGGTGTTTTAAGTCTTTAATTTGTTTTCCTTTGCTTGGAAAAGCAGACCACGTTTGTCTTTAGAGCAAAAGGCAGTTATTGATAGCGCTACTTAAGTGAGCAAAATAAAATGTTTGCAATGACAGTTATCAAAGGTTAGGTCCCTGGAGACAAAAAGCTTTTGTGTGCATGTGCACTCCAAACCCAATCTTTCTGTGGGCCTACATAAAGTATACAACAATGTGCTTCCCTTCTGAACTTTTTTGGGACATGGTATGGAAAGACTGTAGCAGTCTTCATGAAGTCAAATCCCAGATGGGTATTGGTTTCAAAGGGAACGATGACTAGCCAGTATGTTAAATATTTTAATTCAGTAAAGCCTCCTGTTCTCCTTGATGTTTGCTAAAGTTACGTTCAGCAGCTGTAGAGGAGAATGTGCACAAGAAACCGAAGGAGAATCCTGTGTCCTCTCCTCTTGCCTAACCAATAAATTTTAGCGCTGAGTAGGCAGGCACAAACCCTCCTCACCTTGGCCTGAGGGGTTGGGAGATGGACAGCAAGAGGTTTAGATGGAAGCGGAGCCACGAGCAGTTGGACCAGGTGCCACTGGTGCTCTGAAATGTCACTTTAAAGGCTATTAACATATTGAAGGCTTTTGAAGGCTACTGAACTGTTGGTAGCATAATCCTTCTGCTTTTCTCCTGGGTACTCTGCATGTTGTGCTAATAGACACTTGTGCAGATGAAGCCCACGGTGCCCATAGCTCTGGAGAGAAAAATTGCAATTGTCTTAATGGCACACAGTTGCAGATAATGACTGTTTGTGCTGTAAGTCGGATGCAGACCGGCAATTGGATCTGATCTGCTCCATTTTCAGGTAGATTTGAATTTTCCTGGATTCCAGAGTTATCTGGATATGGGCAGGACTTCTTGAAAGATAAGGAATTATTAATGGTAGGGGTGAGGGTTTCTTGGAGGGGATGTTTGTCTTGAGCTTCTTCACATTGCCAATACTTTCTGCAGTATTAGAGAACAATCCTCTCTGCAATATTAGAAAGTTGTTTGCAAACAATTTTTGGAGAAAGGGACTGCTTTTGCAGTCAGCCAATACAACAGCCTTTCCTCTAGAGCTACTGCACTGCCTTTTGGTTTCTTTTGCTTTCTTCTGCTATTTTTTGGCTTCTGTAGAATTTGTCTAACCTTACCTTGCTTGAACTGTGAATCAGAGTCATTAGACCTGCTAGATTACCCCAGTGGATTTAAGGCAAGTCTTGATACGTAGCTAATTTCTCACTGATGCCCCACTTCTCTCTGAGCACTCACTTGACTCTGGGCTGTCCTGCTTGGCTAGACTGGAGTGAGGAGGCAGGAATCTGCTTCTCATGCTTAGTATGCAACAGTTGAGACATAGAAAAAGAAACCTCTTTTCTGTCCTGCTGTTGTGAGCCTGGTTTTGCTACTGAAAATGTTCTCAGCTGTGACTTTGCACTACAGGTGTCTCTGCTTTTATGTTCTGTAAGTTATGAGGCATTTAGCTCATTTTCCAAGAGCTTCTCCTTTGCTTTTCACAGGGTGAAGCTCAAATGTGTCATTATGCACTAAACTGTGTCTGGTTAAATCAGTTTCTTCTTAATGACAATTTTTTCAGTGCTGAGTATTTGATCAGCTTGTTTCTTTTCATTGTAATTTATTGCCAGTTATGTTTTCCTTGCTCAGAAGCAGTAATGTATGACATAAAAGCCAGCTCTCCCCTCCCTCTTGGGCCACACTTGTCAACTGTGTTCACTCATAGCTGCTGCCATTTTAATAACCAGCTCCTGCTCTTAGATCTTGAAGATGTATGATTAAAAAATCCAACAGCTGAGACCTGCAGTGGAATTCAGTGATTTTGCTGGAAAAGGCAACTCTTTGACTTATCTTTCACCTTAGGGAAATGCCAAAGGTGGGAGGTATTACACTAGTTGTCCAGTCCCCCTCTTTGCATGGAGTAAGGCTGTCTAGATAATTAAATTCTCACCTTTCTGAGACTTCTTGTTGCCTGATCTGTTCCAATCAAACAGCATTTCATCTGTTCCCACTGGAACCTTGCCTCATTGTCCCTGTTGCAGGATCGTCACTCTTTTATCAGGTGCATTGCCCATGCTGGAGTGGCTTCACACTGTCCACCATTCCCACAGGGGATATTTGTTGCTGAAGACAAAGCATTTGTCATTCCCTAGCTCTGGTAGACAAGAGGGTTGCACATATTCCTGAGATGTGCTTTGTGGCCATGGCAAGGATGAGTGGCTTATTTTCAGAAATCACAAGCACAAATAAGCGCTTAGAGCCAGGTGGTAGTTCTCTTACATGGGGTAGTCCCTTTCCCAGTAGCACATGGGAACTCACTTGTGTCCTGTCTGATTTGGTGGATGGTATTAGAAGCTTGTCTTTTGCTTAGATGACAGAAGCACAAACCAGTATCTACTTATCTACTGTGTGCAGACAAGCAATAACGTGTTTTGAAAAAATAGTTTCCTTTTAAAGCAACAGTTGTAATAACCATGTTCCCTAAGAATCAGATTTTTCTGGCACAAATTGCCAAGGGGGCCATTGACTATGTATATGGATCAGGATTTATCATAAGGTCTACTACTTGTTAAGCTCAAAAAAACCCAAGGTGTAGATCAAACCAGGTATCAAAGAACTCACACAAATAATCTACATAACATATGTTGTCCTAAGGCAACATGTTACTAAACAGATGGTTTTACATCTTTCACTGCCACTCTTTGCATTGCTGCTGCTAACTAGGTATTTCACCTTCCCGTCCAGTAATATTGCTGTGCAGCTAAGGTGTGATTTAGATTTGGTTTCAGGCAGAAACTTTGAAGGGTGAAGGTGGTAATTTTATCTAGGCTTTTTTCCTAAGTAATTTGTATTGTTCTTGTACTGGAACCTTGTATAGCTTGTGCTTTGCATTGGTTTTTTGGTATTTTGTTTTTTTTTTTCTTTCTTTTCATTTCTCTTTTTTTCTGTGGCATTGCTTCAGTCTTGTTGATATAATCCCTTAATATGTGATAGACAACACTTCACCCCTTCAGGGTGATGCCATTGGAGAACAGTTTCAGGTTATTGGGTCCTTCATTGTTGTTCACATCCATCCTTAAACCTTAATGTTCTTCATCCATTCTACTTTGAAGTCAATGAAACATTTTAATTTGCTCTAGTGTGCATTGATCAGGCCTGTGATAGTTGTATAAGGTTGCTGTCATGCTATACAGGTTGTTCATAGGAGTTTGTATTTAGCCTTTCCTCTAAAGGAATACCATCATTGCTCTTAATTATTCCTAACTCCTTGTAGTAGAGTCCTGTTGCACAACTGGTTGTGGACAGTTGAGTACCCTTGACCAAAGAATATGTAATCTTAGTAACAGCAGGAAAGGCAGGAAAAAAAGGTGGAGAGAATAATTTGCTCATTTTTACTCAGATGCATTGGGCAGAGCTGAGAAGCAATCATCTTCTCTGTGCTTTATACCTATGGTTTATCCTTCCACCAGTTGTTCTTGAACAGATCAGCTACTCCCATTTCAGCCCCCTGGAAACAGCGTACATATCTGAAAGCAGAGTCTGGCCTTTCATTTAGGAATCAATTTGCCCATTGCTATGGAGCAACCACAGAGAAACTGTTTAACAGTACAAAACCCACATTGTATATGAGATTAGGACAGGAAATATGGGATTGCAAGTTGAAACTGCATGGTAAATTTAAGTGAGTTATACACACTGACTAAAACAACATGCCTGTCTTTCTGCGTCTATGCTCATACCAGAGGGGCTCACAATTTGGCTGTGTTTGTCCTCATATTACTCCCAGTTGGTGGGAACCTGTTGCTCCCGGTTTCACAGATGAGGTCCTGGGCCATCAGCAGGGAAGGTCCCCTCCCTGATGGTAGGGGACAGCCTAAAGCCTGGCTAGTGCTGTGCCATCTGCTCCACTTTTGCCCCTTGAAGGCAAGGAAGGGGAAGAGGCTTTGATAGCTTTGAGATAACAGCTTCCTGAAAGTCTCTTCGGAGAGATGTCTCCTACACAATGGCATGTGCAGGAGATGGGTGTGTATTCCCTGGCTTTACTGTCTCCAAATTAGCTTTTAAACTTTTTTTTTTTTTTTAGATCAGTAGCTAAAAATACTTCTTCAGTTTTTATGCTTTTCCATTTTAAAAAAGGCTAATGGAAAAAAATCTGCTTTTACAGGTGGTTTTTTTTATTATTTTGATAAAATTAACCCATTGTTTATAAAGCAGAAACAATGTATTTTTTTCCGTTGAGCAGGCAAAAACACAATTATTGTAATGAATAATGGGTAATTAACCCTTCTTGTCTGGAGGAGATAACACTTAAGACCCACTGCACTACTTTCCCCTTGGAAAAAAGTAGCAGTGGTATTAATCCAAGCCAAACATTGACATTTCACAATCAGTTGTCTTATTGCAGTTGTAGCATTTTTATAGCCAGAGCAGAAGGCTTCTGAAATTAAGGTGATATTTAATCTTATTAAGACTGCTGGGCACCAACTAACCACTGATGCTTTTGAAAGGAGATAGTTGCCTTCTGCTCTGCTTTATAAAGAATTAATGCTACACCTCAATTTCTGGAAAGTTTCCAATGCAGTTTTCATTTGGAATATCTGTTCACTTGAGTAACACATATCTTAGAAATATGATAGAAGCAATTTTCTACTTCATTTAAAACATAATCCTAAATTCTGCCAACTTCACCCTGGCAATTCAGTGGAAAGATTTTAGTATGGGGCTTTGTGATTGAATGTCGTGTTATGAAGTCTGTTTTGCATCTCTGCTGTTCTAATAGTGTGCTTGCATAAGCTCCTACTTGTGAAGGGGCAATGTGATGCATCACCTTCTAGACAGCTTCTCTGGAGAGCCATCCAAGATGCAGGTCAGGTGATTGACCTTGTCCAGGCTATCCTTAGGGATCAGTGAGCTGTCTGTAGACTGCGCCAGGACAATGTGGCCAAGTTTGAACAGAGGCAATAGAAATCTGCCCGCTCAGCTGAACAAACTGGGTTGTGCAGGAGGGTCAGCTCTCTCTTATCAGAAGGTCTTGCAGAAGAGACTTCTTGCAGTTTGAAATGCTGACAGATTATGCTTACACCAGCCAGAAGTCAAATTAAGGAAGATTCATGTGGAGGCTGATATAGTTTTCCAGTGGTACAATTTTTGAATGCTTAAAGAGCAAAGCTAGCACAGTAAACCCCTGCTTTCCTGCTGTGTTATCTCAAAGGGGACTTGCCAAATTACTCTGACTTGTCTCCTGATACATGGGACTCCAAGGGAGCAAGTGGGAGTCAGCTGGGACTGCCACTAATACAGGTTTCAAGGCATACAGGTAGAGGGGACTTTAGCCCTTGGAAATGCATCAGACAGACGATCTTAGTCCAAGAGTTGGCTGTAAAAACAATGACTAATCTCTACCCAGATGTGGTTGGTTTGGAGGTACGTGGGGATACGTAATCAAGTTTCCTTGCAACAGGCCGATGATTGTTCAGTGAGGTATTGGGTCAGTTCATTATACATCGTGCTGATACAGGAAAGTCCTGATTGCCTCGAGCACTCAGAGATCCATTGACTTCAGCAGGGAGCTGTAGTATGTCGAGCCTATTTTTTCTTATAGAAACCCCAGCCACAGATATGACCCAAAACCCCATGCTCTTGCTAGGTTCTGAGGAGTTTACCTTTTTTTTCCTAACAGGAGTGCATCTGCTATTTCGTCTTTTTCAGAGTTTCATAGTTATAAGATTTCCAACATCATATTGTTTAGCACAAGAATTTTTTTTCAGCTTGTGGATCCCCAGAATTTCCAGCAGAAATACAGACAAAACTGTTATCAAGAGCATTGCAAAAGCATGGCTACTGCTGTTAGGCTTGTCCTCTGTTATCTTCCCTGGGTCTTCAGAAGCCATCGTCGATTTGCAGGTCACAGGCTGAAAACCTGTGCCACATTGCAGGGTTCATTCCAGAGCCTTTCTTCTTCTCTTGGAAATTCCATTTTTATTCAAAATATTCCTCTCCTTGGTTGTTTCTTCCTCCTTTCAGCGAGTCACCTTTGGAGCAACCCCGCTCCAGCGTTCCTCCCATCCCACTGCCATGATGCTGCCTTTATTCCTGGTCGAATGACTGAAGCCTTTCCTCCTCCCCGCAGCATTCATGTGTCCCAGCACAGGGTTTACCCCAGGCTTCCCATTGCGTAGGCCTCTGTACTGCTGCCAGACGATACTTGCAGTATATGCTGCGGGTGATTCTCTCAGCCTCTGGAATGAATTATTTTATTGCTGCCAGCTTGTCAGAGAAATCAGCTTGAAAGCTGAGCCAGTGAGCAGTCCTGGGAGCGACCTATTCAAAGGGGAAGCAAGTCACCATCGAGCAAAATAAATAGGGGAATGCATCAGCTGGATAATATGAGTGCTGTTTTATGAGGGAATTTCAAAAGAACCAATTAGCCTTCAATAGGTAACCAGGTCTCATATTTAAAGCTCATAAATATACAAATCATGACACTCTAATTAAGCGTTGTTTCCTAGGTTTTTTTGTTTGGTTTCTTTTTTCTTTCTTTTTTTTTTTAAAGGGTAGTTTTCTGTTTAACTGCTGTTCTTGTAAAGATTTGGCATGGTCTGGGACATTTTTCTCTTCTTGGTTACCTCGCAAGGAATTTGCATTCCTGCTCGGTGCCTGTGCTTTGGTGTGCTTGCTGCCACTGAAAAGGCTGTGAGCCATAAATAAAAGAACAATATGACCACAAGCACCCCCTGCAGAGGAAGAAGAAAGACATGAGTAAAATAATATGCCAGAGAAAATTGTAGACCAGATAATTTATCCGCCCCTAATTATTTCTGGGCCAGAATGAGGTATTTCAAATAGTAAGAAAACAGCTCTCCTATTTTTTTTCTAGTGATTTCAAACCATTGGCCTATTACAAGTTGATTCAATTTTAGTTGGCTGTTTGTCAAGAAAAAAATTACGAGAGGTCACTTACGAGCACTGCAGAATCAACTACATATACGTTTCTGAAGTAGAAAGGCTATATTTTCGCGCTTTCTGACACTTTCAGCCATTCAGACTCCTATTTCTTGAAAGAAAACACATCTCAGGTGTCACATTAATCTGGTTGGTATGAGATTATGGCTTGCAAATAGCTGATTTTGGATATGGATGCATTCATTTAAATGACTTCAGCATAAATAGTAGTAATAGACTACAGTGGCACAGTCTTTCAGAAGACGAGACAAAAAGCTGTGCTTGTTAAAGCAAAAAGATATCCCAGCAGCAGGAAATTTAATATTATTAATGAAAACGGAAGGAATTCTTAGGAATGTTTTCGCACGATAGAGTTCCTCATTCAGGACATACTACTATGGGGACTTTACCAAGGGGTCCTGTTGGATCTTTTTTTCCTGAACGCGTCCTCAGCACTGTGAACATTCCTCCACTATAACCTATGATGTATTTGTAACATTTGCATGTAATCTGTCAGGCAGGGCCTCTGCTATAGAGCGTGGGAGTTTTGGGCCCATGGGATTTGTGAGGCTACAGATGCAGAAGTTGAAGTCAGTCAGATATGTGGCATGGATAGGGGTTTCCCCGGTGTTAGAAGAAGTGAAGAGTAAGCCCTGAGTGTGCTGCAGTCTGACTGCACACAGGCTATTCTCACAAGGTTTCTGTTTTCAAGGTTTGGATGAGTTTTGGCATGGGAGTTCTCCTTTTAAGCTGATCCTCCGCAATTTTTCAAGGTTCACTCACAAGTCATAATTACCCTAGAGGATAACAGCACATGGATGCAATGAAATGCATTCATAAAAGTGCTTGTTTTTGCACTGGTGGGGCTCTAACTGCTTGTTATCTCTGAGCATGATTTAGAGGGACATAAAAGTAGCATCTCAGCCTTACACATTCATAACTCCTTCCATCAAAAGATCTCAAAGCATTTTACGCACAGATGTAACCGGATAATATGTCCTGTTGTCTGCATGGCATCTCCAACATCATTCTAAACCATATGCCAGGCTCTAGAGTATTCCCTGAAGTATTTTACATGGGAGGAATACATGTAAATAGAATATCTGGCAATCTATGAATGGCTCACAGGATTTTAATCAACTGCAGTTTTAAAATTGGCATTTAAATCCCTCTCACATCTGCTGTTTAAAATAGCCAACAGCGTGTGGGATACATTCAGTATGCAATATTCATATGAGTATGTTAATAATAGTATACATTATTGCAGGGAAAAATAAGGTGTGTAACTGCAAAGCTCGTTAGACTGAGTATTTAGAGGTTTCGGGGGAAGCACTGTTTAATAGTAAAAAAATAAGTATTTTCCCCTCACAGATAGTACTGAGATATGTTCTTTGTGTTTTGAATAAAGAACTTAAATGTTCCCATTTGCACCCTTGGTGCACACTCTGGTTTCCAGTGTTCTCCAAGAGCAGTTCTTATGGGGTAATTCACATAGAAAGCTAATAAACCGCACCTGCTTTGGCTTCTAAATATCAAAGAAAGTGAAATACTTAGAAAAAGTTGTTTATGGATCATCTAGGCAAGGTCATAGGTGACAGCTAACTCTGGTTAGGTGTTAGCTAGCTCTGGTTCGTTGACGAGCACTGAATTCAAATTGCAGCCGTAGTCTGTCTTCTCAATGCATTTGTATGATCTCCGTGCCTTTGTTCCCTATCTGTAAAACAAGATTCCTCATGCAGACTCTCTGCCACTCTTCCTTCATTTCAGTGAAGCCTTTGAAAGAGGTTCAAGGTAAGAAGCGCACTAACATGGGGTGCATCGCGTCTTCGACTGTAGAGGGTTCTGAGTGTCGGGGAGGGCTGTACCCTCACTCTCCAAAACATTCAGTTACTCTGTGACTGAGCACCCAAAAGCTGTTGAATTCTACCTAAAATGATCTCGGGTTTCACGTGTCTTCTTAGGTAGCTACAGTCTCTGGTCCTTTCTGGTCCTAAGCTGGTTGTTGTTCTCATACACTGCTGGTCATTTCCTAGGACAGGCATTTTTTTTTTAAAAAAAAAAAAAAAAACAACACAAAAAACACAAGGGAATTAAATTCCATCCCACAGGAATGGCTGTACCACACTAGTCATTGTTTTGAAGTATGTTTTAGAAATTTGTAATGACAGCATTGGGATTATATAGTTAATTGTGGAGCAACAATTTTTACAATTTGTGTTTTACCCCACATGGAAAGCTGTAATTTACTCCAAGTAATTAGGTTAGGTTTAATTTTGGCGAGACATAGGCCCATATTATCCCGTGTAATATACTGTAATCCTCACGTTAGGTAGAGTGCCAAGTATTCCGTTTGTTTTGGGAGCCAACAAAATTGCCACTTGTCCAGAGTTGTTCTTGGACAGAATTGTGAAAGTGGTAACATTTTGCTACTTAAACCAGTTTATTATTAGTCTGACAGTGACCCAGAGATATATTTATGGTTCATTGAACATTATGTATAAGGTGTATGGCAATTCACTAATAAAATTATGTATTTAATGGCATATGGGGGCAATGTTGAAAGGCTTGACATCATCAGACACAGGCTACTTTCTGTCTTTCACAATTGGACCCCAAAATCTCAGTTTCTTTAGCTTCTTGTCATGCTATAAAGTATAGTGGTCAGAGAGATTACACCATTGCCATATTGCTATTGCACTACTGCATATCAGTTTATTAATAAAAGTTAAATCTAAGTTAAAAAAAAAAGTAAGCTTAAATTCATTTTTCCTCTCTTCCCTTTCAAATCCCTTTTCTGTACTTTCTGTCTTAGTGGTTTACCTGTCCTTTAGAAAGTCTATTTATCAGAAGATATTTCAGTACATAGTCATAGGTTGGTGGCTGTTGAGGGGCTGACAGCTGCAAATGACATATTTTTTTAAATCCACATTTATTAAATATATGGACTGTTTTCTGAAATAGTTTTCTTTACTTTTGAAATCTGAGAGGAAGGATTCCCTAACAACATTTTGTGCCTTACTGAATATAACTAACATCTTAGACACCGAGATTTTTATGTTTTGTAATGTCTAATTAAAAACTATCATCCTCTGTTGATTTATTAGCACTTCTACCACTTATAGGTGCTATTATTTATTGAAATCAAAGTTAAAACATAATAGGCTAATGATGATAAGGTGGGATATTTACCTCAAGCAAACACACATGGGGCTCACTGTTCCTATTAAAGATGTTAAGCAGCAGTCCTCTCTGAGAGTTTGCTGTATTTGGTAAATACTGCATAGGCTGCTTCATTTTCTTCCATAGGAGATATTTTTACTTTTCTACCAGGAGACTATGAAATATGTAAGCCCATAAAGAATGTTTCAATAATTTTCATACTGGTGTTGAAGAAACAGCTGGATCCACATTCTTGTCTGTAAAGTCCAGTATCGCAATTCCCTGTTCATCATGATGGATTGGGTAATTCCACACTAAGGAATTAACTCAGTGTTTGGAAGGGACAGGATTGTACGATTGATTATTTTTGTTTGATTATAAATGCCATCCAAAAATAATTCCTGTACTCAGTCACTGACAAATATGACCTCTTTTTCCTTCCAGCCCCTCTGGAAATTTCTTTGTGCTGGCTATTTTGACCACATGAGCATTCAGGGGGATAGAATATGCATCAATGATGTTCCCACACATTTCAGTGAAGGAAATAATAAATATTGATCAGTGCTACAAGGAAGGGAGTGATAGAGGTATAACTTTATGGGGAACAGCAGCTGTGTAGTGGTTAAAATAGAAGGCTGAGAGCCAGGTCTTACCAGTTTATCCTCGGCTCTGCTGTAATCTTCTTCTTATCATTAACCTTGCATTAGTCCTTTCAGCGGCATGCCTCCCTCCCCCAACCCTAAGCAATTTAGGATTGTTGAAGATGGAATTTTGGCCTATGTTCTTGGGTGGGGTGTTCATACCACCTCACTTTTGGCACCCACTGTATGTGGTTGAGGCCCCCTCCATCATCTCTTTTGCAGTCCGGGAGGAGAGGTAGATGTCAACCTGACCTTTTTTTTCATTCTTGCTCCTAACTTTGGTACTAGAGTTAGCTTTCTAAGTAAGGACTGTTTCAACATCTTTATTTGTCAGATAACAACTAAAATCACATAATTCTTCCCAATGTTTATAAACTTACTATAAGCAACTAATTATTTTTTATTATAAATGATAAATGCAAGAAAATTGTTATAAATTCAAATAGGCTGATTGGTGTTACAAATGAAGCTTTGCTTCTCAACTCTGTAAAAGTACAAGAGGCCCATCGTTCCCACACCAGGCCAAAATGGGTGGATGCTAAAAAAAATGTTTCCTGAGGAACCTTAGTACCTGTGACATCTGCTCTGTACCTGCACTACCCAGGCAGTTAACTCTTTAAAAAGGGTCTGGCTTTTGTGCTGTGTGTGAACAATGTCTAACATACTGGGAGCCTGTTTCTAAGAAATCCTTGGTACTATCATGGTGCAAATAACAAACAAAAAATACTGGGAAATATTATCAATTTGTTCAAGGTCTGGAACAACTGATTAGTAATTGCTGTCTTTTTGGTGCTATTATTTCATTCTCAGAAAGTGCTGGTGACAAGGCAGAAGCCTAACCACTCATCTTGTTCTCTAATTTCTTCCGCCTTTCATCCTCTCCGGTAGTAGATCAAGAATATAACTGCAGACTGGTGCCTGTGGTGCAGAGCTCTTGGGGCTGCTGCATATGCTGGACCATGCTGATAAAAAAAGTAACCTCAACAACAACAACAACAAAGAAGGAAGAATTGTTTTCTTGCCCCCTGTGGAATGGAGACCTGAAGACAAGCAGGAGGTCCTGGTGTCTGGAGGAGTCGGCATGGCGGAAAGCCTGTGACTGCCTTTGTAATGTAATTGTTATAATGGTAGGCCAGGGAATTGAAGTGGTTCAGTGAAAAGCTCCAGCCATTTCTCCTTGTGGTTCTTTGTGTGGTTACAGCAGGAGCTGGAGCATCCCTATGTGGAGATGTGCCATAAGAGTGTGTGTGAGATGACTTTGTGAGCTCTGTGGGTAGCTATATACCACAAGGAGCAATGGAGGAACTAAAACTTCAGGAAGGCTTCTCCCTCCACAGCTTTATGGAAAGTGGTTGAGGAAGGAGGGGGAGAAAGAGTTATAAAGTAGGGGCAGATCTGAACCAGATACAGAGCCATGGGGACAAAGAAGGAGAGGAGAGAGATGAAGATGGTATGCACAGGTCTCATCCTGCATGGACTCGGAAGAGCTCCATGCAGAAGCTCAGAAGAGCTCCAAAGTTCCTCTGTATAGATACAGCCAATGGATATATTTTTTTATGGTCTTCAAGGACTCTTTTTGATTTAATATCCTTTTCTGTTGGGCTTTTTCATTCTTATCAATCATACCGTATTCACAGTAACAGTGAAGGAGTTACTAAAGCTTCCTTTGGCAAATGGATTTGTAAAATCTCTAGTTTGTCCATAGTTAGACCATTATAATTTTAAATGTTCCAAAGATTGAGGCTGGAAAGCTGCCTGGTGGAAAAGGACCTGAGGCTGCTGGTTGTCAGCCGGCTGAATATGAGCCAGCAACGTGTCCAGGTGGCCAAGAAGGCCAATAGCATCCTGGCTTGTATCAGAAATAGTGTGGCCAGCAGGACTTATATACTGTGTTCGGTATTGGGGCCCTCGCTACAAGGTGCTGGAGTGTATCCAAAGGAGGGCAACGAAGCTGGTGAAGGGTCTAATCTAAGACTAAGCACAAGTCTTATGAGGTGCAGCTGAGGGAACTGGTGTTGTTTAGGGTGGAGAAAAGGCGGCTGAGGTAAGACCTTATCACTCTCTACAACTCCCTGAAAGGAGGTTGTAGTGAGGTGAGGGTTGGTCTCTTTTCCCAAGTAACAAATGGTAGGACGAGAGAATATGGCCTCAAGTTGTGTCAGGGGAGGTTTAGATTGGATATTAGGAAAAATTTCTTCACTGCAAGGGTTGTCAAGCATTGGAACAGGCAAGGAAGTGGTTGAGTCACCATCCCTGGAGATATTTAAAACACATGTAGATGCAGTGCTTTGGGACATGGTTTAGTGGTGGACTTGGCAGTGTTAGGTTAACGGTTGGACCGATGGTCTTAAAGGTCTTTTCCAAACTAAATGATTCTATGATTCTATGAAATAGAACTTCTTTCTCTTCTTCTTGGTGACTATTCCATAGGTTAGCAGATGCCCCTCTTGGGAAACATGCATATATGTTAAATTTAAATATTCTTATTTTCTATCTCATTATTTATATATCAGTCCCTTTACATACCTAGAATACTCCGCTTTTCTGAAGTTCCATTTCTTCACTTTAACACATTTACCTCTCTCAGGAAATATGTGGTCCTTTTCCATACCAAAGTTTTAAAATTAAGCCCAAACAATAAACCCCAGCATTCTTCAGTGGTCTGCAAGAGTACAGAGCAGGGTTATGTCTATGTTGGACTCCCAGCAGAGATTGCAGTATTAAGAAGGAATTGGTGGTAGAAGAGTTAGCTCAGGTGCTGGTAACAGTTTATGCACAGCAGTGCTAGATTCTCTGTGGACTGCTAAAACTCTCCAGAGAAGTAGGACTGGTTTTCCTGTGCTGTTGGAGCTAGATAAAATAAACTGGTCCATAAAATAAACTGGCTCTGATATGTTTATGCTACCCCATAGCCCCCGCTTCTTTCATTCTGTGGGAGCTAAGTCTTCTTTGGTCTTAAAGCAGTCACTTCTGATATATGTTGACCTGTGTGATGGGATGTGGGATGCAGCAATATCCACCAATTAAGAGCTTTGTCATCTACAGGTAATAGGATGGGCCTGTACATCATAATAATTTAAAAGTGTGAGTTACTGATCTAGCTAGGGACAGAAGTCTTGTTTCTTCACTCCCCAGCCAGGGTTTTGGTCTGTAGAATGTGGAGCCTCTCCAGTGTTCCAGGAGGCAGGTGGGCTGCAAACATTTCTTTTGCAAAGCATTGTGCTTACAGAGAGATTTCCAGTGCTAGGGCTGAAGTGAAGTCCATGAAAAATTTTGCATGGAAGTTCTCATGAAAATGGCCAGAGCCGAAAATACCAAAAAAGGCACTAACAGAAACATTTTTTTATTTTTATTTTCAGGAAATTCCAGTATCAATACCTCTGGTTATTTTTGGCCCAGCTGGAGTCAAAGGCAGTAAGCAGTAAAGTCTTCAGTGCCCGTTACAGAGGCAAATTGTCTGTCAGTAACCTTTTAGTTTGTGTTGGGTTTGTTGGTTTTTGCTTGTTTGTTTTGGTTTTTTTTGAGAAAAGTAGAGTGTTCCTTGGCTATGTGCTCCTCTGAGTGGGTTTCTTCTTTTTCATCTTGAGGGGTTTTGTTTGGCTGGGCCCAAGGAGAGGGGTTTCCTGCATGAGATCTTTTTTCTTCCCTCCTGATCCCTTTGCTTTCACTATGCCATTCCAAATAAATTCTAAACACATTTCCTGTCTTTTCATAGCATCAGCACTGTTAATACAGTAGGTGACAGTGTAAATATAGTAGGCAGGTTAAGGAATGGTGAACATGAAATGAAAGGTTGATGGAGGAACTATGAAAAACATTGAAAATAGTAGCTAAATTTACACGAGGTTTGTGTTAGTGGGATGAGTTCATTGCAGTTTTGTCATGTCTGTCTCTGGCAGAAAGGAGGGTTCAGGGAAGAGGCTTGCTAAATTAGAACTCAATGATGGGAGGAAATTCAGAATTAGTCAAGATGAGGACTTTGCATCCTGATCTTTTCCATGATTTCAAATCAGCCTTGGGATTAATCTAGGGATCACCAGTTCCAAGGGTTCGGAAGCCATAATTCAGACCTCGCAAAACCATGAAACAAGCTGAAAAAGCACAAAATCTCAAAAATTAGTTCCTTTTCCTCCAAGCTTTTAGAGTATATTTGTGTAGTGTTCTTTACAATCACAGATATTAAGAATTGTTATTCAGTAACAAAAAAAATTTAGATTCTCGAGTAGACACTTACCAGTGTAGAGGTCCTCCAGAAACACACCAAATATCACAAGACAAGGAATAAAATCCTGGCAGCTGGCAGTGGTAGCTTTCAGATGGAAATCACGTGCTAGCCAGTAGGTTGGGGTGTGTTTCCCTGGCCATTAGGGGTTAATACCAGCTGTAATTCTAGTGAAACCTGGAGTGTTAATCCATATTAAGGAGATCTGGGGAAAGCAAGTGCCTTAATCCCCGCAAAACCAGTGATAAAGTTGTTACTGCCTGCCTACATATATATATACCTCATGGACCATTTGTCTGAGCCTCAGATGAACCAATTGGGATAGCAGAAGACTCCCTGAGACAAAGTACAAAATGATCTTTCTCTTGTGTTTCTCCTTCAATTCTAGAAAGTATTACAGGAAATCCTGAATTTATCTGAGATAAACTGCAGAGACCTACTTTTTCAGATTGTACTTACTTTCATGTGTGTTTATCTTCTATCTACTGCACCATCAGGACTAGTGAAAAATAAGTCCAATCACTTCCCAGTATAAGTTTATGGTGTGTTCCCACCCCTCAGTTTTACTGGTTAGGCTCAGCAGAACAAATTCTGATTTAAGTCCTAGAAGTTCCAAGACTCACCTCCCATGAGCAGCTTGTGTTTTGTCACTCGCTAGACATCTGCAGCAGCAAAGGACATTGGGGAGCAAATATGATGTGCAAATATGATGCATCTGGGTAAACGTGAGAGTCAGCTCTTAAAGCTGGAGTTCAGAGAGATCTCTTTCATTCATCCATGAGAGAAGGCCTCATTATAATTGTTCAAGCCTGACTGGATTACATCACTTTCCCCCTCATTTCACTCCCTCCCTGCTTGCCTCCCTCCTTTTATTTACACCCCTTGTTCGGCAGCAGCGTTGAGCGGGGGCTGCCTTAATGATGCATGCTGATCGCTTCATTCCCCATTGCCCCCCCATCACCTCTCCCAGTGCTTTGAAGTGTGCTCAGGTCTCAGGCTCCAGTTCAGAGGTCACTTTGTTTATTTATGCAAAGCTGGCTCATCTGTGAAATGGGGCTTTCAAGGCCTCTGACATCAAAGACTCCAAAGCTGGTCCCATCAAGTCAGAGCAGGGACGAGCCTTGCATTATAACAAATTGAAGCAACTTTGTGAATCATGGAGAAATATTATGGCTAGGTTTTTGCTTCAAAAATTGGGCTGTTGTTTAGACTTGTGGTATGATGCTCAGCATGTAGTATTGGCCTGAAAACCAATCATACACGTTCGGCTAAAACATGAAGCCTTCACAGAGAGTCTGTGGGTAAATAAAATTTGATCCTGGCTCAGTAACAGTCTGTGAATATTTCCCATCAGTTTCTCTCAGAGCCGGAGCGTTATGCAGAATTTTCCATTTCTTTTGACCTTTAAGAGGGAATGGAACAATTCTGCTATGGTAATAAAAGTAACTATACCCTGCTTGTGTGGCACTCAAGGATCCCCCAAGTGCTTTGTCAATTGATGGAGTTACATACAGAAATCCCTTCTTTGCAGAAATCCAGCCTGCTTTGGGACAGGGGGTAGACCACGGCAGGCAGTGTGCATAGAGCATCGTGCTTTCTGGGGTAAGAAAGGGCAATTTGGCCCATGACATCTGCACTGATACATACACTCAGACATGTGAAGTCTCATGTAAAACCAGTCCTATGACTGCCCGTTTCAGTCCCACCACACGCTTCCCCAGCAGAGCACCAGCATCTCAGTCCTGTGACATCTCAGACCTAGAAGCCAGCTTGGAAAAAGATCCTGAAGCAAGGGAGAGACAATGGCTGCAGAGCAGCTAGAGGTCATGCCACTGGGATGACATTCCTGAACAACGGGCTGATGCCTCTGGATCCATCCTGGTCCTGTCTTGTATGGCCAGGTGTGGTATTTGGAGGGGAAGGGGCTACATGAGTTTGTCCCATGTCTCTAAGCCTGTCACCTGACATGGTTTCTCAACCAGCCGGCATGCTTTGTAACACCATGGAACCAAATTGTATAGGGAGGACACCTAAATCATGTTTATGTTTACTTAGCCTCAGATACTCGTGACACAAAATTAGTCAGTGATTATTTTTCAAGGCAGGTTTTCCACTTCATCTTCCAACTGGCTGCTCTCCTAAGCCTGTGATACTGTCCAAGAAGTCCAGTACTGGATGACCTTCCAATATAGGTCACACAAAAGGGAGCTTGTAGGAAACTTCAGCAGCTCATCCTTCTTAGCACTGCTTCTTGCGGTAATCTGCTGGCAGCAAAGCTGGCCATGCTGTGTAGCTGGTCCCTGCTGCCCTTTGGCTGCAGGCTGATTTTTTTGTATGTACTTGTCACCCTGACCTGCCTGCCTCTCTGGGAGGTGACAAGAGCATGAGTAATCAATCAGCTTATTAGGTCATTTTTGAATATAGCTAAGACTCATGTGATTTCTGCCACTAACTCATGAGTCCGTATGGGTTCGTATGCTGACCATACATATCAGAATGTAGCTCATTTTTTCAGGTCCACTCTCTGTCTAATAAGAATATTGCCAGGCCAATTGCATTTGTAAAGCTTGGGGTGAAATACAAATGGCAGGTCTTTAGATCTGGCACCATTAACCAGGCTTCAGACTGCAGGTTTGGGCTGAATTGGATGCCTCTGAACTTTTGGGAAATTTGGCTTTGCTTTCAGTGTCACAGATCCCTCCCTGTGAGCGAGCAGGCTGACCAAAGTGTGTTTGTGGTACAGAAAGATATCCGTCCTTGCTAGCACAATGACTAGAACAACTGCAAAAGTGTTTCCCTACCCTAGGAAACCACTTGATATTAAAATTTTAAAAATAAGAAAGTTCTTCAAAACAGGGAGAGACAGATTATTTCCATGCAGCCGCAGTACTAACTTTGGATGGGGCAGGTGGAAGTCAAATCTTGGTGACATCTGAATTAGACATCTGAAATAGAATTAGGGTCTTCCATCCTAAGGGTGTTCTTGAGATATCTGTCTCCCACAGTGCTGTTCCACTTCATGTAATAATAAGCTCTTTTTTGGCTCTTTGAGACCACAGTTCAGAGCTTAAGACACTCACATAAGGTGAAAGGGGGGAGGTTCAAATCCCTCTCTGAATGCAGCTGAAGAGGAACTTGACCCTGGGTCACTCACATCCCAGGTTAACGCTTTATCATTATATCCCTGGCTATTCTGCTGCCTCACTCACACTTTGAAGCTTGACCAGAGATTCCTGGGCTCCAGGGAATCTTCCCAAAATGAGCGTTGCTGAATTTCATCCAGTATCTGGATCTCATGAATCAGCCTTTTTTCCTACAGTTCTCAAGCGTGAGTTTGTTCAGATACAGTCGCACTGAAGGCAGGAGCCCAATTCACTGCATGTTGCAGCTGGAATGGAGACTGCTGTAACATCCCTCACCCAGTGTGCAGCTCTGGGGATGGGAAGGAGTAGTTTTGCTCTACATGAGTTTCCATGTTTATGATGTTTCCCCACCACCACTGCTGAGACTTCTGCTATGTGTTGTTGTTAACATTACCTCATTCCTAACAAAAGTGAAACCGGTTCCAGTGGATCTAAAACAATACGTCTAAAGGCATGCAGTTATTTATATAAGTCTTGGTCCTCCACCAAATTATCTATTTCATAGGTTTGACACGGTGGCATTAGTTATCCTGATCTCTTCCACCCAACATTATTTTTTCTGGGCTTGGTAGGTTACTCTGCAGGTTTGCAATTTGGCAGGATAACAACCAGAGAAGATCTTCAAAGATCAAAGAGATTCAGAACAATTCTACTTACATCAAAAGCTTGGCAGCATGTCAAGAGGTGTTGAGAACGCCAGTCAGTCCTTGTGTGTAGGCAGGAGGAGCGCACATGGGCTGACATACTGTAACATGAGGCAGGAGGCAAGGGAGGATATACTGCTCTTTGTACATCAAACTGAGTAGGATTAAGATATAGTTGACAGAACATAGCCGCTTAAACGTTTTAAGCACTTTTAAGATATTCGGCAGTTAACAATGGGCAGGAATCCTACATCTCTGACCACAACTTTTCTTTCTTCTCCATTACTCAATACATTTTTCTAATTGTGCTAAGGGATTTACTAAGTTCTCTGTCGGAGAGCATCCAAGATTTCATTTGTAGCACTACTGATATTTATGTGAAAAACTGTACAAGTGCCAGAAGATAATCAATTCAGTATTTTGACTGAAAGGAGACAATCTGTCATATGCAAGCCATCATATATAATGGGTATATTTGTATTCCTTGCATTTGGTTTGCCAAGGCTGTAAAAATATATTTGTAAAACGCAGCACATGGATTACTTGTCTCCTGTGTAGCACAGGCTGCGGGCCAGCCTCAGCAGAGCCTGGACGGTACATTTGCACTCACAGCACTGCTCAGTAGTCGATGTTTCCTGAGTGTGACTGCGTTTCAGGCTGCTTCTCTGTGGTTTGGCCTGGGAGCTGGCTGGAGCCCTCAGGAAAGCCTCCGGCTTCCCAGCGATGGACAGAGGACGAGAGGGAGGTGAAAGGGGCAGTCAGGTGGAGTGAGCTGCCGAAGTAAGAGCACAGCATGCTCCTGGCCTGAAAGTTTTCTTTTCTCCTCGAAGTGACAGCTGAACATACCTCTGGGGGAAACTGTGCCGAAGTAACCACAAGAAGGGAAAAATCTGTCTGGGGCGAGGGGGGGACAAACCCATATGGCATTGCAGCCTCTCTGCTTAAGGGACAGCGGCAAACAAGATTGGAGCACGTGTCGGCATAAGGGATGCCCCATGCTGAAGAGAGAGGATGATTTTCCAAAACAGCGGAAACTGGGGTGAGGATGGGGTTAAACACATGTTATTCTCTCACAAAGACTGCACACAAGTTTAGGCAATAAGCACTGTTTAAGCACAGCCTAACTTATAAAACAACTGTAATCTGCAGCTCTACTATTTGTCCTTGGGGGTGAGGGGGCATGATCATGTATACGCTGAGACAAGTTTTTTCTCCCTGCTGTAGAAATTGCAGCAAGAAATTTCCTCTCTTCTGCTCATGAGACCTTTTTCTTACAGGTTTTAGGAGTTGGACATTTGAAGGGATTCATTCCTTTGGTCAAGTGTTCCCACTTCTCTTGATTTTTATTTTTTTTACACCACTGCAGAGCAGTTCCTTATTGAAGTGAATTTTCTCTCAGCCTTCACCTGACCTGTCTCTGAAAATAAAACTTCACACACTTCAGTGCACTTGAGCTAGGAGCTGAGTATCTCTTGACCGAGATCACCTCAAATCCAGCTGCTGTATGGGGCTGTGTCACCTGTAGTGTACAGAAATAGCCTTGGAAGAGCCACACTTTGCTGCACCATCCCCCATAGGTGCCCAAAGTCCCCTAGGTGGACCTCCCTCCTGGTGTGATACATTGCTGTAAAAGGATGCTCTGCACTGAGCTGAGAGCTTGTGCAGTAGAGGTCAGGCTATTACTAGAGGAATAAAAAACTTCACATCTGAGCACTGCAGAGGTATGAGAGCACCAGCACAGCCCAGGTTGCACAAAGAGGCTCAGGGTACTCCCCTGCTCCCTCAGCCCTCATGGAGACCTTGCAGGTGGCTGTATCACAGTGGCAATTTGAGATGGGGGCTGCTGAGGAGATGGGAATTTCACCTTTTGGTGATTTCTGTTTCTCCCAGCACTACAGGTTACGGAGTTGAGACCTTGATGCTTCTCTGTAGTAGTGGTATAGACAACTAGAGTGATAAGGGACAAAGCAATGAGTTGTCAATACAGGTGGATAGGTGGTCTTAATTTAAAAACAAAACAAAACACAAATAGCTTTTCAATTCACTATTGCTTTCTCCAGCCATAGCTTTGCATTCAGTATTCCTTGAGGGCTCATTTGACCCCAGACCTGCTGGCTTTCCTGATTTTGTATGGAAGCTGAAAGGCAAATTACTGGCCCTAATTCCACTGCTTGTGCTCTGTGTGACTGATCATATAAGTCTTCCCCCACCTTCTAGGTTTAATTAGCTGTAATTCTGATTTATACCAGTATTTGCATAGAAGGTACAACAGATCAGCTCCTCCTAGGGAACAGCAACCTGTAAACATAAACAAAGAGGCTTTTGTTGGCTATTAATGGAAACATTGATTAATCTCCCATTGCTTTGGTAGCCTGCCGAAAAACTCATAAAGCAGCAAACTAAATTGTTCATTAAACTGGCCAGGCTGTAAGTGCCAGGATGTGGATGCCAAATGTGTGTTGAATGTGTTTCAGCTGCCTGGTGCCTCCGGGAGGAGATGCAAACTCTTGTTACCATACTGCTGCACTGCAGGAGACCTTCTTAACATCTTCCCTTTCCTTTCCTTTGCAGATGACGCCAGCTCAGGAAAGGATAGTCAGGTACCTGAAGGCTCCAATGGAGAATATGAAGATCATACTGGGAAGCAATGGGGTAAGGAGCAGTGTATGTTTGTTGGTTTTGCTCAGTTCTTGGTTCAGTGCTCTACACGCGGCACATTTCTCAGTTGCTGAAGGAGAGGAAAGGCAGAGTGACTGGAGTGGGTTCTCCCTACAGATGGTCAAATAATAAACAGAGTGTCAGCTGAACATTTTAGTGTGAATGGATCCCCTCCAAGGGTCCTTATGTGAAATGCAGCCCATGGTCCACTCTAGGGCTCCTTGCCATGTACCCCAGCATGGTTCTCCCTTGCATTTGTTTTTCTGGGCAGTGACTTTCTTTTGCATGTGCAGTTATTATAGCTTTCATAGACTGTCTATAAAAGGCCTATTGACTTTTACAGCAATATTTCCAAAAGCCTTCAGTGCCAGCATAACACTGCTCCCACTGAGGGCAAATCAGAGGTCTGACTTCACTTCAGGAGAATTAACATTAGGCCAAAGCTGAGTATTTTTTAAAATTACCCTCTCTTTCAGACACCTGCATGAACTGCTCCAAGCCCTGGACTGTTCAAGTGTAGGATTTTGACGCTGTTGCAGAGCTTTGGGGAACTCCTAAAATCTTACTTGGAACAGGTTCTGAATCACCGCAAGACTTGCAGGTCCAAAGTTTGGTCCAAGCAGTCCTTGAAGGACAGTAGGTTGTCAGGCTGATGCCAAACAGCTTTTGGCCATTACCAACAGGAGTGTGATGTGAGTTTATGACCTCAAGGGATGAAGCACAGCATTTCCATTTTGCTCTTGCAGTACATCCTGCCTTTTAATTTTATAATACAGAGGTGGCTTTGTAGCACATTCACAGCTAGGGAGTAACCTCATAGCAGTGCTAGGGGTGGAACCTGTCAAGCTTTCACAGTATGAGTCTCCACTACTTGAGCTGAGGCCAGTTTTCTTCAGGAGCTGGCAAACAAGGGATGTGGTGTGCTGTGGTGTAGTCAACACCTAGAGGAGGCAGTGCCATAGTAGCTTTGAATTACAGATTCATCTGAGCCTGAGCTTGATCTGGGAGGGAAGGGCAACCTCCACTCATTCTGAAAAAGGCTGACAACATTTTAAAGCTAGAGAAAGGGTGGCTTAGATAAACTTCAGGTCAGGAGTACTTCAGGAGGGATTCAGCAGGTAGCAAGAAGTGCTGCCATCCCTCCACTCTTCACTGCCCTGGTGGAGTGAAGTGGAGCAGACACTTGAATGCCATGGCAGATGTGCTTCTGGTAGAGCTCGTGGATCAATGCAACAATAATATTATAAAAAAAAGATGCAAGCTCTACTAAAATTACTAGGTATTGACAATCTCATATTGAATTGTGTCTTACTTTGTTCTGCCCTGGCCCAGTCCTTCATTGTGCTGCAGAGTGTTCCTGCACCTCTGCTCTTTTCCCTTTCCCTCCTTCCTATCTCCTCTCCCCAAGCAGGAAACTGGCTGGGGCAGGCTGTACACCACACCCTTTCCATCCAGCAGTGTTCATCAGCAAAGTGTTGGTGTGAGCTGGTGTGCAGGGGGGGTCAGCGTGTATCTGCAGGTCTCTGGAGGATAATGGGTGAAGGACCAGGTTGTGTTTGCAGAGTCCTGGGTGTTGGCGAGGAGAAGCACAATAAAAAAAAGTCTCCACTTTCCTTTCCAGCTACTATCGTGGAGCAGTATCACTAGGGAGAGGTCCTGCCCCGCCTCAAGAGCAGGTGGCTGATGTTGGGAAGGATAGATACCCCTAACCACGTCCTCCCACAACTGACTGAGCTCTTATCCAAAAGACTTGAAAGTATTTCAATACTTATTCGTATCGTGACACTTTTTCATATAAGTACCATGAAAGATTGAAGTGGTACTGACCATCGCTGTGGAGAGGTAATTGTGGTGGATCGCAGCAGGCTACGTGTTTTAGCCAGCCACCTCAGTTTGTGTAAGCAACATCTGACAGGAGCCTCTGGGACTAATCCATGTACCTGGAGGTGTCCTGGAGGAAGAGGAGACTGCTGAATCTTTGTGCCAACAGCCTTCTGTTTCATTTAATTTCCATTAGCCTGAATAAATCTTCATGGTAAACAGCATTTCAGCAGGAATCCATACACAACACTGTCTCTTTGTCCCCATCCACTTGTGTTTTTCTCTTGCTCTTCTGTGTGGCATAATTTATACTGTACAAATGTGCTGTTCATGTTTATGAAGCAAACGCCAAGTGATGTGGAGGAGAACAAGCATGTGAAGTATAAATAACACAGAGGCACTTTGTAATGGCCTTCACTGGCACTCCAACAAGCAAAACTTCTGTAATGGTACAGATTTGGGGACAGACATTTACTAGCATCAACTCAAAAGAGTTTTTCTGCTTCTCTCTCACACTGCTGCTTCTCCCTATTTCTCCTTTGTGTTTGCTGATCTCTTTTTCTCTCTTTCGTGTGTGTCTCTTTTTCTCCTTTTTTGTTAACTGGCTTTTCTAAATTTGTCCAATTCAGGCTTTTGTAAAGGAAACATTCAGGACTTTGTAAATGGGATCTGGTTTCAGCATATTGCACACAGCCTGGAGTAGCTTTTGAGACCACATAATCACTGAACCTTCTTTAAACAGAAGAGAGAAAGACAGAAAGAGCCAAAGAAGTTTAGCTTTACCTGTAGTTTGGAATGTATCTGGGCAACAACGTACGAGGAGTGAACGCAAAACTCCAGACAGATTCATAGGAGTCACAGTGGGAGGAAAACCAGAAATGTTATAGGCCTGATTTTTTGGGAGGAAAGAGTTTCTGCTTGCAATGCCCTTACTGAGCAGGGACAACACCAAGTCCTTCTGAAATATTGCTGTGAAAGCAGGGAAGAGGTAAGGGAAGGCGAGAGCTTAGCCTCACTCACTTGACTCTTCACTCTGCATGGGCAGTGTGACTGTCCTGTCTCCAACCTGCTCTTTGATATGGTAGTCCCAGCCCAGAGATCCCATCCAGCGAGGATCTATCCATCCCTGCACCACGGTTCCTGGTCTCTGAGTAAATTACTGCCATGTTAGAGGATAACCATTTAGACCCACTTCACAGCTTATTCTTAACCTCTCCATGCACCTTGCAGACATTCACTGGATTTCCACAATGACAGCCCTTATCAGCACATCTCCCTTGGCTTAGACTTAAACTTCAGCATGTTATTGCTCACAGTGTACAGCTCTGGTGGGGTGGGGTTAATTATCTCTGGGAGGGTGATTGTTTTTGCTGGGAGGGGGTCTCCTCTTGCAGCAGACCCCCAAGGGAATACCCAGCAATTTACGCACCACAACCTGTGGAATGGGTTAGTATGTCACACTTGCTGCTCAGCTGTCACGGCAAGGACTTTCAGTGCTGGAGTTGCTCCGGTTCATTAGATTACACATGAAAGCCTCTGTACGGAGAGTAAAGCATTTCTGAGCAAGAGTTTGAAATAACATGAAATGGCTGGGACCCAAAATGACAGCCAAGGGGGCAAGGGAAGGCTGCGGAGGCAGATGGTTTCCCCTACAGAAAAGGAATCTGAAGAGAGGGGCATGCCAAAGGGTGTCTTCTTCCGAGAGGAAGGAACATTGGGCAAGGATGCAGGGGAGTGAGGACTAAGGGATATATTCACAGACCTCGGAGGGCAATAGCTGCAGTTCCCCAGTGCTTGGAGAGAGGAAGCTGCAGACCAGCCTTCTCCATCCAGCACAGATCCACTATAGTACACATCCCAGAGCTTCTGGCCCTCAGCCCTGGGCAGCAGGGCTGGCACTATAGTAGGGAGTCCCTCTGTGCCACCCTGTAGCAAACTTCCCTGATACCTGAAGCACAAGCTTCTCAGCTTGCTTTGGTGTTTTATGTGCTACTGAGGTTGTGGATCTCCAATTGCTGGTGGTGAAGGCCAGTGGCTGATGGGCATAACTCAACCCAGTGTGCCAAAGAGCAGGCCGCTCATTACCTATTTCTCTTATTTCCCAAGAAAAGGATCAGGGAGAATTTACCAGGGAGTGTGAAAATGCAGGATGACTGCCCTTTATGACTGAAGAGTAAGATTACAGTAAGCAAGAAACAGGGTTCAAAAGCAGGGAGAGAAAACTGTTGTGGAGATGCTGAATCGACTTGGAGGAGAAACTGGCTCTGTCAAAATAAAAGAAAAAGACAGGTGAATTTGATAGGAGTATTTTGGATGTAGGAGGAGAGTGCCAAGTGGGAGTCAGGAGCGGTGTTAATCTCAGCAGGAGATTGCAGTTAGAAGTGCCCCTGGACTGGCATTGCATAATTAAAGTAACTGTGAGAAATTTATAATTTCTTCTGAATTCTTTGTTACAGGATACTATTAGACAAGCTTTTGTCTTGCAACAGATCATGTTCAACTGTTTTAAGTATTTTTGCAAAGATCTTTTTCTTTCTATTGATTAGTCTGACCAACTCACAACTTCACAGGAAGACTCTCTGCAATGTCAGTAAAGCTTCTAGGGTGTAAAGGTGCCACCTCTTTTCCCTCTGGAATTCTAACATAATCTGAATTAAAGTTAGGTGCAGCTGAGGGTATAAGTTTCAGATTTTGCCAGGTGAGGAGCTTGCATTTCTCTAGTGTTCTTGTCACTGCCATTAGAAATATTGGTGATTTCCTTGCTAAGACAAGGTGACTATCTTTACCCATGATTCTCTCCACCAGCAGCTATTGCTTCAGCTTCTCCATTTGTGTGATGGACTGGCATGGGGTATCTTCTAATAACAAACTCAAGATTTTTTATTGGGTCTTTCCATTTGTTTGTTTACTTCTTTGGGCCTTTCAACATCAATGCTTTATAAATCAATGTTGAATGAGTTGCATACATTTCAGTTCGGATCGATGTACAAAAGTCTGACACGCTTCTAAAACTTTGCTACACGTTGAAAAGATGTTGACTCTTCTTAAGTCCCATTAAAAGCAGTGAGAACTAAGAGTCAAAATGTCTTCAGGACATGAAGCTTCAAATGACAAGCAAAAGATTGAGAAAATGGTCAGCCTGACAGGAATCTGAGGTTTTTCCATAGGTCTTGGCTAAGGGTTTTTTGCTTGTGGCATGGAATATGGTAACAATTATAATATGATTATGGGGCTGCATTTTGCCTTCATCTACAGTAGTGTAATTTTGGTATTATTTTGTGAGATGGTCTGATGCAGCTGCCTTATGGACACTGAGAAATTTCAGGGTTGTGCTATGCTGAAGGCTAATACGGTGGCCATAGCAGTCCACTAGACATTCAAATGCGTCAGGCTGGATAGTTACTCCTTTCTAAGGAAATCATTTTGAGCTGATATGAGAGTGATACACTGGCATGTATGGGGCTGCTGGGTGCCTCTCAAACAAATTTGGCCATAACACTTGACAATAGTATCTTCTTTTGTGTGCTCTTTGCTCACCACAGTCAATTTTTCATGCCTTTTGCAGCCAGACCCAGGTTCACGCAGCCTGCCAAGATGAGACGGAGAGTGATCGCCCGTCCTGTCGGCAGCTCCATCCGCCTGAAGTGTGTGGCCAGTGGGAACCCACGGCCTGACATCACGTGGCTGAAGGACAATAAGCCCCTCACCTCCCAAGAGATTGGGGAGAACAAGAAGAAGAAGTGGACACTGAACCTGAAGAACCTGAAGCCAGAGGATAGTGGGAAATACACCTGCCGAGTGTTTAACAAAGTTGGAGAAATCAATGCAACATACAAAGTTGAAGTAATCCGTAAGTTCAGCATCTGGGGTGGAAAGGCAGGGAGGGAACTTTAAGAATCAGGCTGGCTGAGGAAAGAGAGTGTGATGGCAAGTGTGCAGTGCTTGCCACAGAAGTGGGGAAGTGTTAAAAACATCGGAGACAGAGAAAACATTATTGAAACTCTAGAATAAACCTAACACCTGAGTAAGACAGAGTAGCAATAATACGATTTAGTAGCTGAAATGAGGAGAGGTACTTGGGAAACAGCCATCTCTAAGGGCACCTGCATGGTGAAAGTTCACCGTTGCCCGGTTCAATCTTATACTACCAACAGACTCAATTCAAAGACAGACTGAGAACTAACTGAGACAGCCCTTTCATGTACCATGGAGGAGGGGTGAAAATATTTAGGATGGCCCAGATCACGCTATCAGAGTGGTAATAGGGTCAAACCAATCAATTGAAAATTTAGACTAGATAGATACAATAGAAGGCCAACTTCATTAGAGAAATCTTCCAAGGGAATTAGCAGAATTCTTATGACTAGAGTGTTTACCCAGAAAAAGCTTTAGGACTAGATTTTAAAAAACATTTGGACATCTGAAGGTTCAGGTGAGTACAACTGAGATACTAAAAAAATAATAAAACCCCACTATGGTCCTGTCTGTATATTTAGATGCCTACATAGCTTTAAAGATTCAGCCCTTAGAAGATGAGCTGTGGGGGATTACCCTGCATTTTGGTGGGGTAGAGTAAATTACTCTTCTTACTATCTAGCTATTCTGATTCTTGGTCTCTAATTTCCCATTTCTCCTATTATTACTGAAGATAATTATACTCAAATCCTACATAAATCTACCAGAGAAGAGCTCTTATTCTTAAATCATTGTGCTTTGTTTATGACATCATCATAAGTTGTCATGGAAATGATTACAGAGCAGCCAACTCATGAAAGTGGAGAAGATGAGCTGAGTGGAGGGAAGACTGAATAGCCTTCATTAATGAGGAGTGGGGGCATGGAGGACTATTTCCAGCCACATGGAAAGCATGTTGTTTGTCCGTCTGTACATACATTTTAGCATGAGAAAGTTTATCCCAGTGTGAAAGATTGTTCTTAAAGGTAAAGATCTGTTCTCTGATAAGTCCTTTCTCTAGAATCACAGGAATTAAAAGCACATGTGGGGAGCTCTATTGGGCTCCGAAGGCACAAACCTGCTGGACATCTGGGATTGATAAAGATGCAGCTGTGTGGAGACAGTAAAAACATGTGTTTACACTAAAACCAGGAGCAGAGACAGGGAAATGAATCAAGCCCCATCCTAATGGCAGCTGTGGCATTTTCACTTCATCAAAACCAGACAGCACCAGGAACAAACCCCTTTCTGTGTCCCTGTTTATCTTGGTTTTTATCAACTTAAAGATGTATGTAACCTTTGTTTTCATTAGCTTTTGCTGGCTGGGAGTGAAAACAGTAACCAAAGCTGGAACCAGAGTCAAGGAGATAAGGGCATTAAGCAGTTTTCAGACATCTTTCTATTTTTAACATAATTCTGTGGAGCATTTCAGGTTTTATTCAATTTCCTCCTTTTTTTTATTTCCCCTGAGCCTCCACTCCTAAGTCCTGCTTATCTGAGTCTTACTCACCCCAGCTGTGATTCCCGCTAGTCCCAAGACAAAGCCTATAGAGACCACTGTGGTATTTTTGTTTCCCAGGCACATCTTTAGAGCCCTCATTATTGAAAGTATCCTGAATTTTTGAAAGAGGGTCCATTGTTCCTTCCTCTCGCCCCAAAGCCAGTGCTGGTGGGAGCTGTTTTGTTACACGCTCAATTCTACAGTGCCATCAAATGCAGTTGATGATTACCAGCAGTTACCACCCACTGTGATACCATAATTTATCTTTGTGCCTAGGATAGAGGTTTGCAGTACCTCCTTTTCTGGAAATTGTGACTGATTTCTCTGATGCTAGCACTAAAAAAAAAAACCCAAACATTCCTCAGAATGAGGGATATATTTTTCCTTTGACTTTATGTGGTGTTAACACAATGTAAGGCTTACGATCATGCTGGAAAAGATGGTCTTGTGAACCTCTTGCATTTGATTTCCTTTCCTACCGTCTTGTTTCCTTCATCAGCTGAGATTTGAGGCAAAAAATTTTATGGGAAAAGAAAATCTTTGTTATTGGCTAGAAAAGCAAAAACCTTCTGAGCTCTTCCTCCACAAAAATTTGTTCCATAGTGAGTGTGGGACAATTAGACTGAAGAAAGAAATAATAAAAGCAGGGAGGTGAGATTGAAATGAAGATCTTCCTCACTAGTAGCGCCTGTGGTCTCAGCTCCCCCAGCAGTGGATGACATGGCGTGGGATGGCTTCCAGCTGAGTTTGGTCCCCATGGGCAGCTACCAGGCTCAGCAGCAGAGATGACAGATATCTCCTGAAGGACTCCCAGACAAAAGTTGAGACAATATCCACAGCTTGTCATTAGTCCATAAAAGAGGCCTTTTCCCATCCAATTTTGTCTGTCCTTAGGGAACATCTGGGAAGACCAAAAGGATGAAGAACATATCTTACCCCTCCCCTCACTGTCCCCAATCTGGGAGTAGCCACAGTGGTTCTGGTCTGGACTCTGCATAGATACGTACTTGTAAATAATTTGGTAAAAAACTGAGGTTGTGTCTGAGAATACATGAGGTTCTGTCATATTCACCTGTAAATTGCACCCTACCAGACACGGTGGTACAAGACACAGCATCACAGAATCACAAAATAGCTGAGGTTGGAAGGGACCTCTGGAGGTCGTCCAGTCCAACTCCTGCCTGTTCTAGCAGCGTCACCTAGATCCAGTTGCCCAGGATTCACCAAGGATGGAGATGCTACAATCTCTCTGGGCAACTTGTGCCAGTGCTCAGTCACCCCCACAACAGAAAAGTGCTTCCTGATGTTTAGAAGGATCCTCTTGTGTTTTAGTTTGTGCCCATTGCCTCTGGTCCTGTCACTGGGCACCACTGAAAAAAGCCTGACTTCATCTTCTTTACACACTCCCTTCAGATATTTATAAACATTGATAAGACATCATCAGGGTCAATATCAAATGAACATTTAGAGTGAAATAATCCACTTCATTTGTGTTCAGACCTGTACTATTGCCCAAATTTGGTCCTGAAATTGGTTTTGGCCTTTTTGGCTAGTATCAGGCCATTTATCTTCCTTTGGTCAAGACTCAAAAAAGATCACTGCAGCCTCTGTCTCTGTAGGTACATCATTAAGATCCCATTATTCTGGGATATGGTCCCTGAGATATGGGGATAAGTGGGAGTACAAGGAACAATGTCCCCTTTTGTCATCTCATAGCTGCAGCATACAGAAAGGGAATGAGGAAATTCAGCAGTTCAGACTGGACTTGCAATACTTGCCAAGGAGCAGAAAGGCCAGTTCTGAATTGTGTGGTGCCACAAACTACCACCCAAATATAAGTGCTTCATAAGAGACCTGAGAGAGCAGAAACACAGAAAAGAGAGAAAAATCTTCTATAGGAGATTCTTAGGACTGTTTTCTCAGCAGTTAGGATGGTTTTTCAGTGTACAGAAGAGAGGGAAGAAGAAAATCTTCCAAAATATAAGGGCTAAGAGGGACAGCAAACTTTCCTCCAGGTCTGATGCAGATAGAGTAAGTAACTTCCTTGTTAGAAGCAATGAGATTCAGGTTGAGCATGAGTAAAAGATTTGCTAAGCCTCAGACAATGGAGGAGTTGCCTGGAGAGCATCTACCATTTAGAGGCTTTGGCAGAGGCTGGGCAAATTTATATCAGGAGAGATTTGCAGAAATCTCAGCCTGCTTTGGGGCAGGGAGTTGGACTAGACAATTATTTTGCATCTACCTTACACTTTTTTCCTGTGTTTCTGCTATCACAAGTTAATGAAATTGGCAAACACCTTTTTCCATGGAGCTCCCTGTGTTTTTGTGCAGAGAGGACGAGGTCCAAGCCCATCCTGACAGGGACGCACCCCGTAAACACAACGGTAGACTATGGTGGGACCACATCTTTCCAGTGCAAAGTCCGCAGTGATGTCAAACCCGTCATCCAGTGGCTGAAAAGGGTGGAGTACGGCACAGAGAGCAAGTACAA
The DNA here is from genome assembly GCA_002844005.1 of Limosa lapponica baueri. Taxonomy (NCBI): domain Eukaryota; kingdom Metazoa; phylum Chordata; class Aves; order Charadriiformes; family Scolopacidae; genus Limosa; species Limosa lapponica. The sequence goes on along the minus strand of KZ505648.1, from coordinate 974,748 downwards.
CTCAACCATCGACGTTGGGGGACAGAAGTTCGTTGTGCTGCCCACGGGGGAGGTCTGGTCCCGTCCCGATGGTTCCTACCTGAACAAACTGATGATTACTCGAGCCAAGGAAGAGGATGCAGGGATGTACATTTGCCTAGGGGCAAACACCATGGGCTACAGCTTTCGCAGCGCTTTTCTCACGGTCCTGCCAGGTGAGTTATGCCTTTTGTTACCCCATCTGAACCAATAGTCTTCATTGTGGTAATTATTAACACAGCTACTGATGCCCATTGGGCTCCATGGCCCTCTGTGATGCTGTGCTGATTTAGGCTAGCCCAGTTCTGATAAGAATGCATGAGGGACTAAATCAATCGTGATTTAAATCAGCCCCTGCTGAAGTTCACTTGATGATGTTTCCTTTTCTTCTTGTGTGGTGAATAATGATTCCAGCAAGGTGAAATAAAGTAAACAATCTGCTCCTGTGTGGAAGAGGAGCTGGGAAAGGATACTACAGTTGCATGCCCTACATCACTTCACTGAGAGGGTGCAGCATGTGAGAGAGGAACAGAACAGCAGCACAGTTTGCAACGCCATTCCCTCACATTTTTCCTTTCTCTTCTCTTATTTATATTGCTTTTACTGGTAAAAGGAAACAATGATACAGGCCCATAAAATGACAAAAGAATAAAACCTGTCCTGGTCACAAGGAAAGGAAAAGAATGAGTGTGAAAGAGAGAATGATTGATTAGTTAAATTCTTACCTAGTGATCCCCTGGCGACCCTTGTACCAAGCTCACAGCTGCTTCCTTCTCTCTCCAGGCCTCAGAGCTGGCGGCTGCATCCAACTGAGGCTGTATTGAGTGTCTGTGAGACACAACATCCTTGCTGTGTCATTTACTCCTTTGTCTCCTGACTGTGCAGTTCTGCCCTGATAAATATTTTTTATTGAAAAGGGCATTTCTTTCTGCCTTATCTTGTTGTGTGAATATAGCTTCAGATCCACCAGTCCTATGACAAAAATCAATCTTACTGTTTTCTTCTTCCTTTCACCAACACAAAGCCAACACAGATAAGAGAGTTCAGGAGCTGGAGCCAAGATTAGAACGTTTTAGCTGTCAGGTCTAATGGGGTGTCTCCAGTCAAGACACCAGTAAGAAACAGAGATCATTAATTCTCCCAGGCTGTTAGGACTGGTTTTCTGTGTAGATTGTGGGAAAATGCTCATGACTCCTTTAACTCAGGCAGCATGGCTTCTTCTGCTCACTGATTGCCAAACCTCAGTGTCTCAGCAGCCATTGAGAGTCACTAGCTTGAATTTAGATACTGACAGCATGTTGCCAAGTAAGAGAATGCTCTTGACATCGTCTTCTGTATCACTTAGATATAGGACTGAACTCCCAACTAGGAAGCCTGTCAATCCCAAGGAAAAGGCTGTGTGGGTGGGATATAACTCAAAGCCTCTGGGAATTTCTGAACGATGAGAGTCTGATCTGGCTCCCAATGAAATCAACAGGAAACTTTCCATTGATTTAAATGGGACTATAATGAGGCCTCATACCAAAACAAGAGCCTGTAGGCCTGTTGTTAGTGGCAATGACGGAGAAGAATAACCCAGCTTGTCCTCAGAGGCAGCGATGTGGTTGTAAGGCCATGAGTTAGAAAAACACCGTTTTGGTTGTAAATCTACCAGATTTGACATAGACAACTCCAAAGAACAACATGGATGAATATCAAAACACTTTCATTTCATCCCAGCAGAGGATTTCTGCCAACCAACATGAAGATTGTTGTTTTTGTGGTCAGCTGATGGGTCAGTTCTCTGATCCCATCTTGCTTTGAGCAGGGGGGTGGACCAGATGATGAACTCCAAACTCCCCTTCCAACCCAAATTATTCTGTAATTTTCAGTGTTGGTGAATCAAAGTTTTGTCTATTGAACAGTATAGGTGCTTCTGACTTCAAAGGGACCACATGGTATATATTTAATATTTCAAACTAGCCCTAGGATTATTTGTCAAGGACAGAAAAAGACATTAGTGTCTTACAGAAATTTGCCTTGAAAGTTGTCATATATGTTAGAATATAACATATTGGGTGATTTGTATAACCTGTGATTTTCAAAATTTCTTGAGTGTCTCCCTGCAAGCTGAATTCTGTGAGTAGGTATTTTTAAGGCTTTGGAAATCCCAGCTGGTAGCTATCTAGGTGGGGATTTTGATAGCTAGGATCCTACCCCAGGCCTCCTTTTGGGTCGATAAATCAAGAGGTCAGGCTGAGAAACCAGAGTGGCTACCTGGCAGCGTAAAGACTGCCAAGAGCAGAAAGGGAAAGAGGGAGGTAGGTGTGAAAGATACTGTGTGAAGCTTCTTACCTCCTCCAGTAGCTGAATTTCCTGCCTTTGGAAAGCCAACAGCAGCTCCAAATAGACTGATGAAGGTAGAGCCCATTTGGCATAGGGAGTTGGACACACACTTCAATGCCATGTAAACTTTCAGTTCTCCGTGGTTTGGGCACGAAGGAAGGGACACCAGCTCACATACATCCTTCAGCCTTCCTCCCAGCCACACAAGAAACTCAAAACAACACCCCCCAAAACACCACATTCATGCTGCCTGCCGTGGCGGAGCATTGCTGAGCAACTCCAGTATCTCTAGAGAGGGATACTAAAGAGTGTCTGAAGCCCACGTAGATACAGCTACACCTGGCAGAGGCACATGGGCAACGTGCCATTGCTCTGCGCAACCCGAACGTGCCTCCTGGGCTGCTGACATGGAGGTATTACTGACACGTCCCGTGTATCCTCCAGCCTGGGCAGTGAAGTCCACTCCATCGCAGAGTGAGGGTGTTAGGAAACTCTTTCGGGTTGGCTCTAGTGCGTCCATTAAAGCTTGGATAAGAAAGTTAAAAAATCCCCCAAAGACTCTCCTCCCGACCCCTAAACCAAAGAAAATGAGTTGCTTGTGCTTCCAGGAGCACTGAAAAGCAAAGCAGTTACCAAACATTGTGTGCTGGCTTGATTTCTCCCTTGTTACTTGGTCTGGCGGGGTTGCCAGACAGGCTGTACAAAAGCCAGCCCAAGTGTGACATCTGTTTTGAATTCACTTCGCCTGCATTTAATTAACTCTTTCTGTCTCTCTCCTGCCGTGATGTCCAGATCCCAAGCCTCCGAGTGCACCTGTGCCCCCTTCCTCGACCAGCAGCTTGCCCTGGCCCGTGATCATCGGCATCCCTGCCGGAGCAGTCTTCATCTTCGGAACGATCCTCCTGTGGCTTTGCCAGACCAAGAAGAAACCCTGCTCCCCACCAGCTGCTGCCCCCGTGCATCGGCCACAGCCCCGGGACAGAATCTGTGTCTCCCAGGTCCCCGACAAAGACTGCATCTCCTCCATAAACTATGAGGAATATGTCGCTCAGCAGCAACATTTACTGTCGCAAGGCCCTGCGCTTGCCCCAGCCATGGCATCCAAAATGTACCCAAAGATTTACACGGACATCCACACCCACACCCACTCGCACGTGGAAGGCAAAGTCCATCAGCACCAGCACATTCAGTACCAGTGCTAAGAGGCGGCCGTGTACAGTAGCTCGTTTGGGCTTTTCCTCGTGGTACCTCAGAAGAGACTGCTCCAAGTCAGCTCACACTGCCAGCAATAGGCAAAGCAGACAGAAAAGATTATATATAATTTTAAATATATATATACATATATATATAATTGTATATGCGTGTGTGTATGTGTGTATATATATATGTGTATATATCTATATCTATCTATATAAATATATATATAATAGAGAAAGACAGAGAGAGAAAAGAGATTTTTTTTTTAATTATTGCAATCAGGATGTAGCTGAGGAATAATGAAGGAACTCCAAATCTCAGCAGAGGCAGCCATCCCCAGCAGCAGAACCTTCCCAGATTTTTTAATCAAGGTGGCAACAAGTGAGACAGGATACAGGGACACCTTACCTTCCTCCTTCCACCTCCTTCCTCGTGTTGCTGAAAGGAGCAAGAAGAGCAAGAGGCAACCGCGGTGCTTTTCTTGGATGGGCACTGCTGTTCCTGTGCCTGTTGCACATCACTTGTTTTGGTGGGAAGACCTAAGCCTGTCCCACTTGGGAGCATGCAGGAAAGCCTGTTCCCTCTCAGTGACTCGAGCTCTGAAGTACCTGAGGTTTAGTGCCAAAGCACCAGGAGATGTAACCAACTGACCTCTTCCAGGGAGAAAAAGTAACACGAGGGTCTGGAAAAATGAATTTCTGTTCATGATGTGAAATGCTGAATGCTTCTCAATCACGGTCATTTGGTCTGAAATGGTAACTGAGCTGGTGTGTTCGATTTCTGCAAGTTGAAGGCATCGTGTTTCCCGTGGTGGGTTCTGCAGATCAAACCACAAGTGCTCCACTCCGCGGTCCTAGGACTCAGTGCCACTGCCAGGAAAAAGGAAAAAAGGAAAGAGGAACATTGTACAGAACACGTTTATATTTATATTTAAGAAATAATAATAATTAATAATAATAATAATTGAACTGCTGATGGTGAAGAAAGCAAAACATGGTGTCCTCTGATGGCTCACAGTGACAAGCTACTGGATTTTCTACATCAATGCAAAATATATGAAAACATTAGAAAAAAGAGTAAGAAACAAAGAGAATGAAATAACAATCTTGTAGGAAAAAATGCATTTGAGAAATATTCACCTAGGCTGTGTGTGGTTGTCCCCTCCCCTCAGATAACATTTTGGAAATGATACAACTTCATTGCAGTTCAAACAACAGTAAGAAGACAAAATAAATAAGGACCATATTAAATACCTATATGGACTGGAAATTAGTCCAATTGCAAATATAAAACCTTTGTAATTCTATATAGAGTTTAAACAGAAGTCATGTATATTTAATTTATTTTGTTAAACAAGAGAAAAGTGTATGATATTTTCCTTGAAACAGGCATTTCTATACGTATTTTTGATCAAAGAAAATAAAGATTTTTTTTTCGGGTTCTATAGATGCCATGCTCAGAATATGCTTAATGTAACATGTGACCAACCGTACTTCTAACCTGGACATCATCTATCTCTATGCCTTTTCACATTAGCCACATGTAATCTTCTAACATCATCTCAGGTACCACTGATTCCATCCTTTCCATCAGAAACCGGCCTTTTCCACTGTTTGTACTTTGACTGTGAGGGTCTGCAGTGGCCTGATCACTTCTCATAGACACCTTGTCATCTTCAGGAGCAAAGATCTCTGCTCACAGGGAAATTTGTCTCAGTGTGCATGTTCTTTTTTTTTGGGGGGGGGGGAGGTAGGTGGCTGCATTTGTTTTTAGCAAAAACCTGCAGTGGGTTTTCTTTAAAAGAAAATTTTGTAAATCAAAACATAATAATTTGTAAGCCTGTAAAATGAACTTCAGCCTCAGGGTGCTTGGGAGGGGAAAATATGAAATGTAGGTGAAACACTTCATTTGTAAATGCAGCTGCTGAAGGAGCCGGTGGAGGGTGAGTTGGATGCAGTAAGAAGAGCACGGCAGGAGCTGCTCCCCTCCCGAAGGGCTCACACCTTCATTCTGCTGCGGGCCAAGGAGAGGCACCCAAGCCTTTAGCGGCCAAAGTTTTCTTTAGAGAAGGCAGGTTCAGCAATGGTGCAACTTTTGGTGTTCAGTTCAGTTTCACTTAAAGTTTGCTGCTGAAAAAAAAACCCTGAAAATTTGAAACATGCCAATTTTTAACTTTGAAATTACTTCCTTCTCAAGTGTGTTCTGCAAAAGAGATCTTCAGGAAACCAGCTGCTCCATTTGAAAGTGAAACACTTCATTTAAACCTGAAACAAAACAGTGCTTTAGGCTTTGCCTTTCTCAGAACATTTCTGAAGGTATTTGCTCTGGGTTGACCTGCAGTGATTTTTCTGTGGGGTTGAGTCACCAGCAAACCAAACAGTTCCCTGTTTGCTCAGCCGTAGTGCTGTGAGATGGGGCCCCAATTCAGCAAAGCATGTAAGCTCCTGCTTTCCTTCACCAATACATGCTGCTCCAAAAAGTCCCTTTTTTGCCTTAGCTGCCTGAATCAGTGGCTCCATCCCTGCCCACTGGGCTGGGCTGGCTGGAGCCATCCGATAACTCTGGGGAAGGGGAGAAGGAAGAAGAAGAAGAAGGAGACCTTCCTACTTATGTGGAGTTTACCAGCTGGCACAGTTGCAATACAGCACTGCATAGCACACTGCTGCTTTCCTGTATGCTGTAGCAGGAAATCCACGTTATAACCTCTACAGGAAGAACATCCTTCATGATAGTCTTCCTGTAGAGGTTATAATAAAGCAACTCATTGTTAAATTTTTATATTTTTTTTTTCAACAGGAGGGTTCAGTTACACTTTGTTAACACAAATTTATAGCGTCCATAAAAGCTAAATTCAGATCATGGGTATCTTTGTATACATCCTCTCGGCTTCAGGGAGACTTAAATATGAGCACTGAGGTCTCTGTTTGGTTACAAGACATATTTTAGGCAGGATTTCTTAATTGCTGTAGTTTATTGAGTCATTTCATTTAAAAAAAAAAACCACCAAACCTGAAATGCCTTTATACACTAAGTCCATCACCCTTATTTTAAGAAGGCAGTAAGTGGGTGTTTTCCTGAGAGAGGTACTAAGGGCTACATCTCATGTCTCATGCCTGGGGGAAGCTACTTACTGCACCATCGTATGTCCTAAGTTACCACACATCTCAGCGGCACCAGGGGCATGGCAGAGGGCAGGATACACCTGTAAGCCCACAGCCCTTCTCTGCTCTCCGTGCCAGTGCTGCAGCGAGAGGACACTTCCGACACACGCTGTGATAGCAGCACTGAAACCAGCTTCAAAGGTGGGAGTGAACACTGGTTTGGGATGGTTCAGCTCTAAGCAAGCCCTAAGGGAGTGTCCTATGGCACTTTTTCAAATGGCAGCTATATCGCTGACCCTCAGAGGGAGGGTCACTGGGTTAAAAGAATCAATCCTGTGTTTCCCGTACAGCACAATCTTCCACACTGACCGTAATGCTCTCCACTGGTGCCTTCTGCCCTTTGTGGTCCCGCTCCATAATGTTGTATCATGCAGTCAAAAATTGTACATATTGCCAGATATGCAGAAGGAGTAGCTTCTTCCTGCCCTTTAAAGCTCCTGCCTTTAGAAGCAAATCTGTAGTGATGCTAATGGAGAGATTTCCAAAGGCAAGCACTGCAGTAAACCACCCAGCATGGACGATGGAGCAGCCAAGCGCAGCTGCAGCTCTCAGCCATGGCACTGAAAAGACAGCTCTGGTTTTGGATGTGCCATGTGAGATGCTATAAAGGTCTTGATTTACAGAAAGCTCGGGATGCTTATCCTGCCTTAGGTATCAACTCCCTCTTGAGCCCCCAAACTGATGTGAAATTCTTCCCTAGGAAAGTATCACCTAATGCCCTGTTTAAGTGGGGCTGTATATATTGTCTCGGCTTGCACTCTCTTGCTGTGCCTGGGTGGGTTTTGCATTTGTGAGGAGTTATTTTGTGTCGACAGGATACCTATAAGTGCTCTTAAGAGTCACTCTGCCCAATGCCCTACTGCATGCCATTTATCTTTAGGGCTTGATTGTGCCTTGCATGTATTGCAAAGTCTTCCTTAGTCTGAATAAATTCAACCAGGTCCTGCTTGTGCTTGAATTTGGTTTTCTTCAGTGGGACAAGATTTGGCCTCATCTTCACTCACGAACTGAGAGTGTTTAAGAAGAAAACCATAGTCTTGCAATTAGCTACTGACCCTATTTTGAACACAGTTGTTTTTTATGTAAGGTGTAAGTATACATACACACATAGGCATATAGGTGTCCATGCCAGGCTGTGATACAGAAGGCAGTTGTACTTTTAAAGCCATGGGGCTTCAAAGATCAGAGGAATTTTAGGCTTAAAACTCACCATCTTTGTTTATTTCATTTGCATTACAGATCTAACATGGCCTTACATGCCAGCTTGTGTGTGGCATTTTTAACTTTGTATGGAAAATCCTTGCATGGTCGGCTCCTTTCAAACTGAAAACTTTTATCAGACATTTAAAATAAAAAGCATCACGTGATTTTCATTCAGTGGCAAATGCAATAACTGAACACATCAAAATGAGGCAGCATGGCACAGCATGTGTATGTCTGTTGGCTGTGTAATAAAAGTTACAGAAGAAAAGAGAGGAATAAAAGCCTGGAATGGTGTTAATGGATAATAGATTTCTGAAAACTTACTGTATTGTGAAGGAATGGTTATGTGTGTGTGTGTGTGTGAGGGTGCGCGTGTGTGTGTTTGCACACATCAGGAACACATGCTGGCAAGGCAAAGCAGACAATATTCCAAAACTACCTTTGCACCACAGCTTGGTCTGATATTCTGTGTAGGTGTTGTGAATCCAGCAGAGGCATTATTTTTTGAATGGTTTGGAGAAGTTTTCTGGTTTTTAGTGAATAGGGACTATTTTTGCTCTCTTCACTTCTAGAGCCAAATACCATAGTTGCACCAGGAGCCAAACTGCAATTAGCAAAATGAAATTTTGGGGTCCCTGGAGTTGATGGCGAAACTCCAATGCCTGGAGTGGAGCAGTGATTTCAAGGTCAAGCCCAGCACCTCCAGCTCTTTGACGCAAAGGTGTGAGTGTCTCACTACTCACTCCAGAGGCAGCAAACACCCAAGCTGTGACACTTAAAATTCAGAAAAGCTGGCCCTCACCCAAACTTCATCTTGACCTGACCTAGACCTCAGACCCAAAGAGCCCTGTACAGAAATTGCACACTTGGGGTGGGAAAGAGGAAATATTTCTCTGTCGGCTCCATTTCTGTGGCTGTCTGAAACTCTTCAGAGGTTTGAAATATTGGAGTAAAGCCCCGGGGGAGATGTAGCGATGAGCAAAAATTGGGAGGTGGTCAAAGGTTAATGGGGAATTTATCATGTCTTTGCTGTCTGGGCACCACCTCTGCCTATAAGGCGTATGTTGAGTGTTCCCAGCACTACAAATTACCCAAAGTCGATGATTATTCCACATACAGTGCCCATTCCAGCTCCTGCAGATGCCAGTGGGAAAAAATCTCTGCAATGTCCATTGGGAAATCAGTCAGACACATGGAGTCATTGCAAGGTTTTTACATCTTTGTTGTGGCTGGCCCTTTGGCAGAGAAAGATGTGACAGGAGTTAATGGGCAGAGTACGAAGCCAGACATATTTAAATGGGAAATGCACACATTTTGGAAGGAGCTATCAAAGGAAGGGGTAGACACTGCATCTCTCAAAGTCTTCAAAACAAGGCTGAGTGCTTTGTGGACAGGGTGATTCAGTTGGACGCAAGATATTGGGAAAGTTGTAAGGATAAAGGGATACACCTAATCCAGGTGGGGGTCATCTAATGGTCCTTTCTGGCCCCAAAGAAATGTAGTTGAGCTGCAGAGAAAAGGAGATGCAAGCACAGGTCCGCTGCACCTGGTGAGCACTGTACCTGCACACGTGCACCGCAGACCTTACATTTGGCACATGTTAGCCTCACTCAGGCTGCACACCCAGCTCCGCCTGCCTCCGGACTGCGGGTATGGGACCTCAGCACTTTCCAGCTTACTACTACAGCAAGGGTGTTATTTAGGTAAACTAGAGCTGTGCATAGACACATAATGTGCCTGCAAGAAACCCCTTGTGTAAACAGCAGCGTAGCCCTGTGTGTACACACACACGTCTTCTACATTATCAGCATTTTACAAAATCTTACTGGATTTGCTGCAGTTAGTATCATGAAGGATTTGCATGTGAATTTGAATGTAAACACATGCAGTTAATGGCCTGCTCAGTTGCTTAAACTCATTGCTGGTTTTCGTGGTTTCAGCTGGGATGGAGTTAACTTTTTTTGCTAGCAGCAGGTGTAGTGCTGTGTTTTGGATTTGGGATGGGAATAGTGTGATAGCGCACTGGTGGTTTTAGTTGCTCCAAAGCAATGAAGGCCTTTTCTGCTCCTCACACTGCCCTGCAGTGAATCTGCTGGGGTTGCACAAGAAACTGGGAAGGGACATAGCCAGGACAGCTGACCCCAACTGATCAAAGGGCTATTGCATGCCACGTGATGTCATAGTTGGTATATAAAGCTGGGGAAGAAGAAGAAAGGGAAGACGTTCAGAGTGATGGCATTTGTCTTCCTAAGTAAATGTTACACGTGATGGAGCCCTGCTTTCCTGGAGATGGCTGAACACCTCCCTGCCGATGGGAAGCAGCGAATGAATTCCTTGTTTTGCTTTGCTTGTGTGTGCGGCTTTTGCTCTACCTATTACACTGTCTTTATCTCAGCCCAGGAGTTTTTCCTCACTTTTACTCTTCTGACTCTCTCCTGCATCCTAGCTGGGGCGAGTGAGCAAGCAGCTGTGTGGTCCTAACTCCCACCAGGTGTTAAACCATGACACTGCTGTATCTTCAATCCCTTTTTGCCATGCATGGGAGCCAGCCAGCATCCTGCCTTTCCCTCGCCCTGTGGGGACACAGCTCCCCCCAGCACACTCATTCAGACATGAGAGGTTGCATGTTGGGTTGTACAGCTTGGCCAAAGTGCCCCTACCGGTTTCCTACATGCGTGGGATCTCAACAGGTGTTGGACCCACAAAGAGGGCATCCATGTGCATTTCTCTTCTTGCAGATTGATGTAGTGAGAGTGTGAAGGGCACAGACACAAAGCCGCCTAGCTTTATGGACTGGGTTTTACACATAGGTCTCAGCAACAATTTCACAGAGGCAGAAATGAGGCACAGAGGTATCGGCCTGGCCAGGGCCGGTGTCTGTCATCCAAAAGCACTGGGATGCACCCAGGTCACCTGCCAGGTCAGTTCAGCATTGTGGACCTGCCAGAAAATGCCAATAATTAGGAAGCTGTTGGTATTTCAGACTTCCTTTTCACTTTATCTTAGCAGCAATGCATTTCTTGCACTCAGATTCCCAGTTTTTAAGTTTGCTACAAATGCTAAAATAAAAACAAAACAAAAAAACCCACCCCAAAACAAAATCCACCCCAACTGTGGATTACTGTAGTTGAAAATATGAAGTAATGGCTGATATAACCATACTTAACATGCTGGCACATTAAGTGGCACATACATATTGCCTATGTATAGAGTGGAGTCTGAAGGAAAGAGGATGCCCATTTTACAATTTGTGTTTAGCCCAGGCACCTCTGTTTACCGGCTTCAGGTCTCTGAGATCAATATGTGGAGCTATGTCCTTTATTTGTCCTTATTTTAACTTCTACAGTTTTTCTTTCTTTTCTCTTTTCCATTCTGCCAGTCTACTGTAATTAGGATTTAACATATCCCACGATATATGTGGACATCAGCAAAGCAATGAATATTCTTTCTTTTCCCATTTTTGCTAAACAAATCCAGTCTGAAGTGTGATTTCTATTGGAGCTGCTCTATGCCTTAGTGAGAGGAGCAATAAATAACACTTTAGACTAGGCTTCAAAATGCCTTTTTTTTTCCTTTGATCTGAGTAATTAAAGAGTCAAGCTGCTGTTCCTGAGCGTTTTCTGATGAAATTACATGAGTTACACAGTTCTTCATTTGTATGTCATTAAGCATTATGTTTTATTGCTGCTGTTCAAACAATTAGTACCTAAATATGCCCCATATTCTCATAAAAAGGCAGTAGCAGTGTTAATGTTAATGCCCTGGTTAACAGTTTGTTTCCATCCAGAGTCCACCATCGTGCTTAATGCCATTTAATATCAATCAGATCTTTACTGATGCACTTCTGAAGTTGTTCTCTTCTGCAATCATTTAACTGTGCAGTGAACTGAGGATAAGTCAAATAATAAAGTTAAGTAAAAATGACATTTCTCTTAACACAGGAATTTTTTTAAGTTCATTGCAAGTTTTGGTTATAAAAAGGCCAGTGCTTCATGGTGATCAGTCATTTTGACATTTTTATGGTGTTTTTATTACCCCTGGCTCATTTCCATACTAAAGGGAACATTTGTAACAATACTTGCTTGCTCTGTTATGATTAGGATTGTGCTTTTGCCGCGCTTTGTTCGGCTGTTGCTGCGCTCAGTAATGCTCTTGGCACACGTCTTCCCAGACCCTGCAGTGTGTTTATTCAAAAGGAAGGAAAAAGAAGTGTCTACTAAAACAATAAACTACTACTGCTTGCGTTAACATGGCCATAACTTCCTTGTTCTGCAGACAATCAGTTAGCAAAGCTGTTAGGTAAACTTGCTCCTTCACTGTTGAAAAAATAAATATTCATGAAGCTGACGGCCACATTTCCTTGTGCTTTATTATCACGTTGAAAATGGTAAAGGATTTTAAATCTAGTGATTTAATCAGAGAGATAAGGATGGAGGCCCAGATGCTGAAATCAGTGGGAGCTGGGATCCGAAATCTTGCTGAGGAGGTGGGTAAAGTTTTAAGGCAAATTTTGCTGACTTCCAATATTAATGTTATTTACTGCTTTCAATGTTAATGCTATTAATATAGAAAATTGAAAATATTAATATTTTCACTAATGCTGCCTAAGACAGGAGGTAAATATGAAAAGAGAAATTGTGAATGGTAAGGAGGAATGAAAAAAATAGGGGAGAGGTGGCACGTCACAGGAAGTTTCCAGAGTAAAATCAAGTTATTCCTTTGGCTGGTCCACATGGGTTGGAGCCCGGGAGGCAGCCAGGGGCTGCTTGGGGTGCTCCCCCCAGACCCAGGACAAACCAGAGCACTCAGTTCCCACTGTAACAGACAATTTCTCTTGAGGGCATCACTGGAGAGCATCTTTCATGCAAAGCACTTTCTTGCCTTGCTTGGATTTCAGAGAGAAATAAGGATGTGTTTTAAGGACACAATTCATCCTTCTTAAGTGTAGTAATGAAGTTAGGGACAAAGTAATCACAAGCTTCCTTAAATATGGAAGAGAAACTGGCACTTCCTGATAGTGTTTTAGTTTCCAAGTGGAAAGAAAGATGCCCAATGGTGTTTACTGTTCCACTGAAGCCAATGAGATAAGCTAAATTTGTCATTCAGGTACCACGAAACAAAAGGATGAACCTGGCTTTGGCACTGAAATACGACGTTGGAAGACTACAAAACCATGCAGCAAATTGGCGAAGTATCCATCTCTGTTAAATTTGCCCAAATCTGGTAGAGACCTCTGCAAATAATTGTTTCACAGTTATTGGTAAGCAAAAAACGTTCCTTATGCTGCTCTGTCTCTGCAGCATCCTTCTAAGCCTGTGAGGATGGTGCCCTCCTGAACTCTCCCTGTCCATAGGAATAGGAAACAAAATGAGGGAATCAGAGTGAGGAGTCGTGCAGGGTGGGATTGCCTGCTGGTACATGCCCCAGCTTTCATCGCATGGCTCCAGCCGCGCTTTGCTGGCCTTGGCCCCACACTGCCAGGGGAACACGAGCTGCCCTCTGTCATGGTTGAATAAGAGCAAAGAGCTCTCCTGCTTGACATTAGAAGAGACGCACTTTGATGTATATCTGAAACCCTCTTCCAAATGTGCATGCACAATAGAGGATGCGTGTAAGGACAGGCATGACTTGATATCAGAGAGAAGTGATAAAACACTTTTCTCTCGTTTTGGTGTCTTAAGACCTAATACTCCCATATGCCAGAAGAGATTTGTAAGGGGCCATAAAGTCAGCACAACTCTGTTTGCACTTGTTTTTGGTTCCTTGAGAGTGCTGCAGGGGCCTCTGTGCAAACATGACTCTGCGGTCAGCATTTAAAGTGCAAGTTTCTGCTGTATTTAATTTGATTTGCCATCTTTTGATAGAACTGGCACCTACAAACCAAAAGGCAGAAAATCAAATGGGCAGAACAAGGTTAAAACGGCACTTAAAAATCACCTACTTGTTAAATAATTTTAGGGGAAAAGGTGATATACATTGTGTAGGTAAATGACTCGGTGCCTCTCTCCATTTCCAGAGTGTCTGCACTCCAGACACCTTTACCCACTTATTCTAATTACATCCCTGTGAATTATAGTGATAATTAATCTTGCTGCATGGAAAAGATTGAAATGCAGAGAAATTAAAAGTCTTTTTTTAAAGCAGGAAGAACAGAGATTTGGACTTGGATCCATGCACCCAAGTAATGTCTGTCCAAAGCCATCACCTTCCCCCTTGTATCAGTAGTGCTTCTTTGACACAGGGAAAGCACAGATCATCTGCTGTCTTTCAGAGCATCAGGGCTAGCAAATCAAGACCAAGATCAATTATTTCCCAAACCTGAGCTGGTGACAGAGTGAAGATACTGGAGGCCGTACTGGGGTGGCTGTGGTGTGCTGAGATCAGTTTCTCAGTCAGTGGAAGGCACAGATGATTTGTTATTCCATTCAGGGTCTTGACTTATCCTTGTTTCCCCAAAAACATGGTCTAAAAGGTGGAGCTGTTTCCCCAACCGCTGGGTGAGGCCAACAGAGTGGTTTGAGTTGAACTTGGCCTCATTGAAGTGACTGAGAGTCTTATGCTGGACTTCTGAGGAGAATAGCTCATTTCTCTTAAGAACCTAACAGTTTTCTGACAACTGCTGTCATCAGCACTGATGTGGTGCACTGACCCTGGCTGGATGCCAGATGCCCACCAAGCCACTCTCTCTCTGCCTTCCTCAGCTGGACAGGGGAGAGAAAATACATCGAAAGGTTCATGGGTCGAGATAAGGACAGGGAGAGATCACTCAGCAATCACTATCATGGGTAAAACGGACTCGACTCAGGGAAATTGGTTTATTGCCAATTAGAAGTCAGAGTAGGGTAACGAGAAATAAAACCAAATCTTAAAACATATTCCCACCACCACTCCTTTCTTCCCTGGCTCAACTCCTCTCCTGATTTTCTCTACTTTTTCCCCTCGAGCAGTGCAGGGGGACGGGGAATGGGGGTTGTTGTCAGTTCGTCACACGTTGTCTCTTCCACTCCTTCTTCTTCAGGTGGAGGACTCCTCACACTCTTACCTTGCTCCTGTGTGGGGTCCCTCCTACAGGAGACAGTTCTCCACAAACTTATCCAATGTTATCCCATGGTGTGCAGTTCTTCAGGAACAGACTTCTCCAGTGTGGCTCCCCCATGAGATCACAAGTCCTGTCAGCAAACCTGCTGCAGTGTGGACTCCTCTCTCCACGGGTCCACATGTCCTGCCAGGAGCCTGCTCCAGTGCAAGCTTCCCATGGGGTCACAGCCTCCTTCCAGCATCCACCTGCTCTAGCGTGGGGTCTTGCACAGGCTGCAAGTAGATATCTGGTCCACTGTGAACGTCCATGGACTGCAGAGGGACAGCCTGCCTCACCATAGTCTTCACCATGGGCTGCAGGGGAATCTCTGCTCTGGTGCCTGGACCACCTCCTCTCCCTCCCTCTTCACTGACCTTGGCGTCTGCAGAGTTGTTTCTCTCACATGTTCTCATGCCTCTCTTCTGGCTGCTGCTGCTCAGGGTCTTTTTCCCCCTTCTTAAATATGTTATCCCAGAGGTGCTACCACCCTCACTGATGGGCTTGGTCTTGGCCAACGACAGGTCCATTTTGGATCTGGCTCGCATTGACTCTATTGGACATAAGGGAAGCTTCTAGAAGCTTCTCACAGAAGCAACCCCTGTAGCCCCTCCTGCTACCAAAACCTTGCCATGAAAACCCAATACAAATGAGTAATGTCTCTTTTTTCCTTTTTTTTTCCTAAGTATGTACAAGAGACATATGAGGGAAAACTTTGCTTTGCACCATCCTGTAGGACCTGTGCAAGATGTGCTAAGATCAAAGCTTTGTCCTACAGCTACCACAGAAAGTTAGTTGTGTGTAGTCCCAGCTCATGTACATCCAGCATTCAAAAGCTTTTATCAAAGACTATGTGTTGTCTTTCAGAAAGCTGGGGGGATGTGTGTGTGGAAATAATGATAAATAATTCGCATTTCAACCAGCATTAAATGGAAACCTTACCAAGCAGATTCAAATTATTTAATAAACACTGATAAGTCCCTCTAGGAGTATCAGGCAACAGATGATAGACAAAATTTTGGCAGTGAAGAGAAGTGGCTGCTTCCAACAATTATGGATGACCAGACTGTCTAGGAAACATGTTTGGATTGTTAATCTTGATAGTTTTTCATTGTTGGGATTGTAGCTGGAGGCACTAGCACAGGGAAAACTATATCAGATGTGGATTTTTCATAACTATGTGGTGTTAAATTTTGGATGTCTGGTTATTCAGAATTAAGAAAAGTCTTAAAAATTTTTGAATTTCCAAAGCCTTCAGTGTTTGTACCATTTGAAAAAAATATATTATAAAGATATATTCTTAATGCTTTTTAGCTTTCCAGAAACCAATGAAGCGTGTTTACAGAGTCAAAACCTGCTATTGCTGTTTTCAATCATGAACTTACAGTAAGGACTTTATGATGGTTGCTTTAATATATGTGTCACTGGTATTGGGTGATACAGAAACCCATTTTATTGTTTCCAAGAATGTTGAATATTTGAGCTGTCCCACGGTTGTATTTGTAATATTGTAAGTTGATGTCCCTGGGTTATTCCACAGCATTTGGAACTTGGAAGCTAGATTTCTTTTTTGAAAGTAGTGGATTAAATGTTGAGCATTGGAGACATGTTTTGGTCTTTGCCTCTGGCAATGCCTGTGCAGTGTGTAAGGAGGAATAGTCAATAATTTCCATTTTTCCAAGGGGAAATATTGGACACTGGAACCACCCAAAGTCAAGTCTGCATGGGATCCACAGCCTAGAGTGCTCTTACGTACAACCCTTCTCTCAAAATTCAGACACTGTCTCATTTAAAACACAACCAGAGGATTTGCCTCTCTTTAGTGTGATGGTCTAGTGGTTGTGACTCTCACTGAAGGCGTGGGATAGGATTCTCTACACTCCATTCCCTCCAAATTTTTCAGCCAAGACCCTGGAAAGCGCCCCAAATCCTTACTGAGCACCCTTGGCTAAGCACACTGATGCTTGCTATAGTGTGTGGATGAGAACAAGGGTTGTGAGCCAGGCAGGAAAAGGAGGCAAGTAGCTTTTTCTTCAAACTCTGAGGTGAAGCAGCATGAGAACTGTTCAGATGACACCCCAGCCCCCCCACCTCCTTGCAGCCACCTTAATTCCCCCTGGACCCTCAGGGGCTTTGTGAGAGATAGCTTTGGAGATGAGAGGGGAACTATTACCTCAGCGCAGGCTATCAACCTCTCAGTCATGTATCCTGGAAGAGGAATGGTGGCTCTGCTGAAAGGCTGGAAGAGATGGGCTGAAAATGTCTTCATCTAAAGTGTCTAACACAGGCAAGTTAGGGAGAGAGCAAGTTGCCAGGACCCATATTTGGAAGTCTTTCATGGCCATCGTCTGCCATCATCTCAAGCCAAGAATCATAAGCATTATAACAAGGAGATATACTTGAGCACAGAGGATTACAATTTTCTCAAGGATTGTTGTCATAAACCCCATAGTGGGTAGAGCTTAACATAGTTTATGATAATAACTGAGTATCACATTGCCCATAGCATCAAAAAATGACAGCAAAATTCAGGAGCAGGTGGGCAGCTTTAATTATATAGGCTCCAAAGGGAATAAACACTGGGATGGTTTTTACTGTCTGTCTGGTATGAGTCAGTCCACAATGACCCTACGTGTGATTTGGCGAGAATAAAACATCTAGCCCATATTTAACCATACAAAGTATCTTTTTTTTTTCCCCCCTCCTCTCCCTGTGAGAACAGAGAAAATAGGATTTGTAGGAGGAACTGGGGGATGTAATACTGTCAGTGATTTGCACATATCAGGGCTGAAACATCAGACGGAGGAAGTACCCGAACAGCTGGGACTGCAACAGATGTTCTCCAGACAGCTCTGCCTCATGAAGATGTAGTATAGTAATAGGTCATGTTACAGAAACAGAAAATTAAAAAGAGTGATTTTACATGCATGAGCACTGGCTCCCTGGGCCCGGCGGTATGAGTGACACTGAACAGGGAAAGGCAGCTGGGACCCTTCTGAAGAGATCATTGTGTCCCTAGCCACCAGGACGTGTTTCTCTAGCATACAGATATCTCTAGCAGGAATAACAAGACTCCCGGTACTCAAACACAGAAGGGGTGAGTGTAAAATCCCCTTTCCATTCCTGCAATTTAAGGGTGGATTCTCAATTACTCGGTGCCTCTGCTTCAAGGCTTTTAGTCTCTTCCGCTGCCTCTCTTCCCCCAGGTCACTGAGCAGGGAGTTTCTTGTATACTGACATAGAAAGGAGAGTAGCTGAAGGACTTGCAGCACTTTGTCTGAAATTTCCCAAGATACTTAGCTTTAGTCCGTAGACATGGTCAGAAGAGCCTCCGGGTGGTAATATCCCACCTAGAGCTCCATCGCAGTCACAGTCACTTCAACCCAAGGCCTCCCAGAGAAGGTCCCAGAGTGTGGTCAGGACAGGCACTACCTTTGCTCTCGGTAGTTAGTGGCTGCTGTTTGCATGCTGCTGTACTCGTCTGGGAAGAAAGAGGCTATCACTGAGACCAAGGGGCCTTCCTTTTCTTCATACTAAGAGAGTGTCCTAACCACCAGGTCATAGGATTTCTTGAGAGCAGTCCAGTCTTTTCCTTGAAGCTGAGCTGGTTTGCAGCCAGGAATGCAATAGTGACGAGGTCAGATGGTGAACAGGGAGCAGAGAGAGCAATATCTTGTACTATTATTACTTTTTCTTCTGAATCGGGCATCTATTGCTTGCACAGCCAGCAACATCTGAAAAAAGAAACTGGCCTTCTTCACTCTTCCCCTTTGGGTACATAGAGGAATTTGTTACTCTCCTGGCTGATTGCTCTATTTTAATATGTCCCCACGGTTTTCCTCATTTACTTATTTTCATCACAAAACTGAATTTTACCCTCTTACATCCTGAACATGCACTCCTCAGTGCTTTCAATATGTTATCGTACTGATGGTTTTTATGGGTATTTTATGCGGCATTGCCACTATGACACTAAAAAAAACTCCCAACAGTAAATGGAAATGGACTCCATAGGCTATTAAATATATTTAAGTAAACACATTAAGCAAGCATTAAGAAAAGTGAGTACTCTTAACTTGATGAAATGAGACTGAAAGCACACAAGGGCCCCATAACGGCAGTTTCATTACAAACAGACTCCTGTACACATATTCACATGTTCCAGCCCTCTCTCCTAATATGAGACAAGTGTGATCTGTCATGTCTTTGCATGATATCACTGCTCTGCTGGTGTTTAAATAATTAAAGTACAACGTGAAATGCTTGGGAGCAAAGAC
Source organism: Limosa lapponica baueri (assembly GCA_002844005.1). NCBI lineage: Eukaryota > Metazoa > Chordata > Aves > Charadriiformes > Scolopacidae > Limosa > Limosa lapponica. The sequence continues at coordinate 955,492 of KZ505648.1, read as the reverse complement.
ATCGCCATCCCAAGTGGAAGGGCCTCGTTTCATGGCCTCTCCAAGTTCATCCAGTCCCCATAGCAACCTAGAGCTCATCATATAATTAAATAACATATTCTCGAATGTGTGGGGCAGCCACTGGGGATTTCTTAAAATGTTTGCATCTCCTCAACCACTAATTTCTGATGAGAGTAATTTCATTCAACCTTTAGCACACCTTATGCTGTGGTACAGTTCATTTTACAGCAGTACACAGATACTGCTTAAGGTTTAACTGGCTGCTCTGACAATGCAAACGGCAGTGTGGCCATCTCTTACTGGGAAATTATATAGACTAAGACAGCAACTCACAAGCATCCCACTGTCTGAAAGTTATTACTCAAAATTTATATGAAAGGTTTATGAATAGGAAACACTTCTATAAAATTCAGGGAATGATTTGTGAGAAAAGGGAAGAGGAACTGGGATTTATTTTTTTTTTTAAACATGTTCTCTATATTACATTTGCAATTAGTAATTGCTTCCTCACTTGGGATTACAGGCTATTATTTTAAGCTTCAGAACATCAGCGACATGTAGGGACAGATTGATTGCAATTCTCTGTTTTTTTATTTCTGAATGGACATGCCTTGGAAAACCTGGATATTAACCCTACCTGGGAGATTAGGGTAAGGGATCTGGTCCTTACCATTCTATGTTGTCTTGTATTTCTGGTCCAGACCAGTCTCTTGTTGCCATCTCCCTTTGCCCCTCACCTCGTCTTAGCCCTTCACACTTGCCGGCCCCTTCAGGATCGTCCTTGCAATAGTGCCCAGAAAAAATCCCTTCCTGTGAAGAAGAAGGTGTAGAGCTGAAAAGGAAAGTTGCATTTTAGAAGGACCTTTAGAAATACTTTTCTACTGCTTGTAGCGCCTCACTGAAGCCTTACTTGACTTGTCCTGGTCATTGAACATTCCTCATTGCTGTAATATTGGCTGGTTACAGGGCTCCCATGGGAACCCCAGCTTCCCCACTGCTCAGGATTGTGGATGTGAATCATGGTAGGGATTTCTGTGAGCAGCATCTGCTACCAATGCACAGGATGGCACTTCATATGGCATTGAGTCATTCTCTGCCAATATGGTATGACCCTTGGAGCACAGCCTGGAGTTGTACAGTCCTATCTGCTACCTGGAACAATTTCCCCAGTTTACTGTCCTGGCAGATGTAGAGGAAGTCAGCCTGGGCTCCATCTTGCCTCGGCTGCTGTTTCTGGGCTAGTGAATGGTCTGCTCTCTTGGCAAGGTCTCCTTGGCTCCTGACTAGTAGCTTTTTTCCTGACTGAAAGCTTAGGACAAGAAATAAGAAGAAAAACCTGTACTGTAGGAATCTGAGTTTAAAAGATACTTCATGAGGAACAATTAAAAAGTAACCATGTGCTTTCATGGTAACACCTGAAGAGAGGCTGACATTGGTTTTGTAAAAGCTTACAAGGGTGGCAGACAGTCTTGTCCACACTTCCAAGACCTCATGACCCTTTGGAAACTGACCAGTCATGTCCATAATGAAGCTAAAGGCTTGGATGACCAGTAGCCTTTGCTAAGCACTTCCCAAAGTCACAGGAGAAGAGGGCCAGCAAGGCACTTAGGGCTGCTCATCTGGATTCTTTCTGCTGAAACCACTATTTTCCCTGAATGCTGTGGTAGACCATGGCAAAAAAACTGATAGGAACCCACAAGCTGCTGAACATATTTATGCTGAATTCCTGGATAATTTACCGGCTGTGGAGATGATACAGCCCAGAGTTCAAACCATAAAAAGCAGGTGTGAAGAGGAGCAGGGGGAACACAGGGGGAAACACTTGAATCTTCTCTCTGGGAGGCTTTTCTAAAAGTTACCCAGTTTGGCATGGCCTGGGATGCTTCAACTGGAAAATCTGCAGACGAGGGAGACACAAGAGGCTGTTTCAGGATTTGAGAGGCCTTTTTGAGGGTGAAGTTCAAGGAATAAATAGCCAAGGCCAGGGAGAGAAGTCAAAGCAGGAGAAGTTTAGGGTCAATTGCTATAATTTAATATAACTGCACCCTTATCTTCCACCACCACAGGAACTACAGCTTGCATGCTTAGCACTAAGCAGATGTACGAAGAAACAAGTTAATTTGGAGGAAGAGGATGAAGCTGAGTTGAGAATGAGAGAAAAGGCCAATCACTTTGTCTTAATCTACCCCCCAGTTTTCATTATGCTCTCCATGACCAGTTTATATTTGAGAGGGGAGTAGTTCCTCTCCATCTGTTCATGGAAAGAAACCTTTACCAGGGCTGGTTTGCTATGAGAACAAATCTGCCTGGAGAACTTGGCCTCCACAAGTGAGTAGGAAAGTTGTTCCCCATCCTGTGAGAGGTTTTAGAGCTTTTGGGTTTCCCCTTCTGTAACAAATAAGAAGAACAAGTAAAACTCTGCACACCAAACTCTCCCTCTCCAGTTTCAGATTGGTTCCACTGAAATTTTTAATCTGAAGCATATGGGAACAGTTTATTTCAATTCTGATATCTAAAGACAATGAAGAACTTCTGAAAAGTTTAGTGTACTGCAATTTCAAAGGTGCTTTAGATTAAAAAGAAATTCTTCATTTAAGGAAAAAAAAAAAAAAAGAGAGAGAGCATTACGGCAAGTATATTTTTAAAATGTTTAGTCTGGAGATTCTCCCTGCCCCAAATGTTCATGTTCCTGCAAGCAGGTTGGCTTCTGACAAACCAGTTTCCAGGAAATGTGACTTTTCTCATGTTAGTTTCCTGCACTGCTTGGGACATCCTCATCTCTGTAATCCTGTGCCTCAGTCATTGTCCTTAGACCTGTATTGAAGCAATCCACACTGAGCTTTCCTGGTTCAAAATCTGTCTGCTGACATGGGCTGTAGAAGCTGAACTGAGCAACAAGAGGGACTTTTTGCTTTTGCTATCTGATGCGACAGCACAACTGAGCTGATGGGCAGCTTTTTCAGTAAGAATTTTGAAGGAAGCCGTTTATGCTCTTTTTGCTTTATTTTTTTTTTTTTAAGTGGTGATGGGGAACTGGAATAAGCAGTCTAAATCTAAAAGAGAAGTATGTGAACCAGACACCGTTTGTCACAGCCTGGAGCAACAGGCAGTCTGGTACACCCAAAATCTAAAGCATCAGGTATTCTGGAGACTGGGAGAGGATCCAAAACCAAGTTAACAGGGCATTCAGATTAGAATAAAAGAGACCTTATTTGAGGAGTTATAAAATCACTGAAATATGTTCCATGTATAGAAGGAACAAGAGGTCACAGAAGTGGCCAGTTTGGCTTACACAAGGCACCAAGGGCAACATGCTGGCAGTACACATGCTAGACGATGCCAAAGAAATCAAATGTAGCTTGCTTCAGCTTAGGAAGGCCAAGGGACCAATAACACAAAGAGATTCAATTATAACTTGGTCAGTCCCCTGACGCTAGCATGTTTTTGGAGCTGGAACTGAAGCTTTTCCACCCAAAATAGGGTTCATTGTGTATGAATCCAGTGGCTCACCATGTAAAGCTGCCTCTCCCCACTCTGAGCTGGGTTTTAGGTTTTCTTCGGATCACAGATGGGAAAAACACACTGGAGACAAAGGACGTACCCCATGGACTATTGCAGAAACCCTGTCCCCCTCTCCTTGCGCTCCCCACCACATCAAAGCCCCATCCCCTCTTCATGAAAAAACCGTAATAATTACCCCAGAAGACCTAGTTACCCAAATTCTAAGATGCTTTTCAGTGCAGGGTGTGGACATTGAAGGGGGTCTGTTATGTCAGAGACATGTAGGCTAATATTTGGGGCAGGAGAGCTCTGAAAAAGATACCTCAACTCCACTATTTTTTGAGAGAAGGGAGAGGAATGACTGACCTGATTCGGGGCTTAGATTTAAGAAAAAACCTCCAACTTTTAATCCCACAAGAAATTTCTCCCCTTCAGCATTTTGCTGTTTTTTATAGAGGGTCTGGTACTAGGCAGAGCTGTGCTCAGGGTGCTGGTGTTTGTGAACTACCATCTTTAGGAATTGCCTAATTAGGATTTAGGAACAGGGTCTAATACTGATCCTTAAATCCTTCCTGTGAATCTAGGCCCATGCGCGCAGGCATTTAGTCTTTGGGAGCAATCAGCGCAGCCCTACGCAGTTGGGTTTTCCTATCTCTAAAATGTGTAAATTGAATCAAAACACAGGGGAAATCCTGTGAGCGTTAGGGTCTTTGTTTGTTTAATCCCTCTGGATTGCCATTTCTAAATATTTATGTTACCTGAGATTTTGTTACAAACTTAATAATCAGTGCTGCTATAGCCCAGTAAGCAACAAAAACAGTCTGGTTTGCACAATGCTTAGAGCAGGGAACAATCTTGAGCGTCTGGAAGGTGCTTTGCCCACGGCAATGCACAAATACGCTAGTGTGGGTTTGTGTGCATGTAGGAGTAGATTGCTTTTGTTATCCCTTCTGAAAAGCTAATCTGAAACACAGTTTCCTGTGCAAAAATTAAAGGGAGGCTTATCACCCACATAGCCATAACTGTAGGTTATCTGACTATATTTTGTGGTTTAAGTTGGAGCGTATTTTCAGAGAAATGTCTAATTCGATACTGTTTTTCTCCTTCTATCTGTCTGCTGTTCTTCCCATTTCCCCGATAACAGTCACTATTAATAGATACATTATTGAAGTCAGCACTTGGCAGCTCTAGTTTATGGTTTTAATTGAGAGAGGCATATCTGAGACATGTGGAGCGCTTTGTTCAGCTTCAGGCACTACAGTTTAAGTAATATGTACTCCAGACACATGAGATCCAAATCACAGAAGAGAAGATAGATGGAAAAATCGTGGACGAATGAAAGAATCAGATTTGCTGAACACCAGAAAGCTCTGTAACTCAGTGGAAAGGCAAGACTGGAACAGACTGCATAGGAAGATTTCTGACAGGAGGTTTTTAAGAGACCTGAGACAGGTGAATCAGGCCTTAAACTGAGCTCTCCTAGACAGTCATTTCTGGACAGCTGTATTTCATTTCATTGTCTTTAAGAGCAATTGTCCTCCTGATTTAAACCCAATTCAGATTAGACCTTAAAAGTCTGTACCTTGTTATGGCATTTAAGGATTGAAGGCAAATGAAAAAACCTTCCTGGACCTCTCCTCCAAGCCTTTTCTTTGACTAAAAGTGTGTGGAGATCAGGTTTAGCCCCTTGAGCTCTAACCTAATCTGATCTAGCTTTCTTCAGAAAGTTGGAAAGCTGTGGAACACAGAGCAGACACAGCTCTCCAAAATTTATGCAATACAATAGAAGTCCTTAGTAAATCACACACAAACCCAATGAGAAGAATTTCTATTTCTTCACAAGGCATTTACACAATAATTCTTGTAAGTATTTTTTGTTATCACAAGAAAATTACCTCTTCTCCTTTAACTTCCTAGACCTCACCCAACCAGCATCATCTTTTTCCATCTTTGTCTAAAAGGACCTTCTCTTCTGAAGCCACCTATTGCTGAATTTTGTCTTAAATGGGATCCTGGGCTACCAGCAGTGTTTTCTGTACTGGTGATTACAATTGCTCCCAATGGATCTGTCTCAAACCCATGGCAATAAGGAAACTACACTGCCAGAGCCCACCTGCTTGTTGTCCAGCCCCTTGTTTTGCTGATGAGCCCTGCGATGAAATGCTCCAGGCCCACCAACATGTGCTTCTCATCAGCAGCAAAGGAAGCTGAAGCTGATAGGGTCAAACTGGATGAGCTAATCGTTTTAATCAACAAATCCCTAAACACAAGAGAGGTGCAGCTGCCTGGCCAATACAGTTAACCAGCCAGCTTGCGGGAGGACAGCAATTAGCTTGCTGAAATACTAATGAAGAGGCAAAATTGTTGAAACAATATGCAAAGCAAGGCCAGGAGCATAAAGAGACCAGTGTGGAGGAGCCAGGGGAAGGTGGAAGAGGAATCTGACTCCATCAGAGGTATGGCCAGGCGGCTCGGGGTGGTGAGGAGTCTGCACATTTGGATCAGAGCCAGACAGGGAGAGGAGCAGCAGGACTGCCCCAGAGTTCCTACGTTTGGGTGTAGACCCTGGTGCTGGCCCATCCGGTGCTTCACCATGGGCTATTAACATAGTTGTCACGTATTTTAGTGTCTTGGCATATTAAAGAGTATCAAGAGGATGTTTCTTACCACTAATTAATCTCTCCTCAATCCTCATGTCTCACTTCACTCTCTTCTTTATGATTCCCCGTGGGCCTCTGGCTCTGGAAATCTCATTACCACAAACACCATCTCTTGCTCTCTTCAAAGCTCACATCATTACAAACCCCAACTGTTCTTGTAAGAAAAGCAATGGCTCCATTTGAACCTTCTCCTGGGCCTTCCCAGGCATTTTAAGCTGTTCAATTATTTGCCTATCAATTACATGAATTAGGCGTAGTAGCAAAATCAGGACCCACTGTCTGAGGTGCAAATGAGGCAAATAAACCTCAGCCCTCTCCCTAGTGAATTTAAAATCCACCTGCATGTGCAACATTGGCTCTCCAGGGCCTCTTGTCAGAAAAATATCCATAAAATGGTATAAAAATTAACCGCTCATTGAAGGAAAAGCAAGACTAAGCAGCACAGAAACACAAGGGAAGGCGTTAGCTTGGAAGTCCATGAAGAGTTTCTGTCACTTCAGTTTGTTTGTAGGGTTTTTTTTTATTCCAGCAAGATCTAAGATCTCAGAAGATGATGTGTATTTGAGAAAACGTTACTGAGCATAGAGGTCATCCTGCAGTATCCCCACAATCCTCTTCTGAGGGCTACAAAGCTGATTAGGGGCCTAGAACATCTCTCTTGCAAGGAGAGGCTGAGGGACTTCGGTCTTTTTAGTCTGGAAAAGAGAAGACTGAGGGGGGATCTGATCAATGCCTATAAATACTTAAAGGGTGGGTGTCAAGAGGATGGGGACAGTCTTTTCTCAGTGGTGCCCAGGGACAGGACAAGAGGGAACGGGCACAAACTGGAACATAGGAAGTTCCATCTAAACATGAGGAGGAACTTCTTTACTTTGAGGGTGGCAGAGCACTGGAACAGGCTGCCCAGAGAGGTGGTGGAGTCTCTGGAGATATTCAAAACCCGCCTAGACACATTCTTGTGCAACCTGCTCTAGGTGGACCTGCTTTGTCAGGGGGGTTGGACTAGATGATCTCCAGAGGTCCCTTCCAAGCCCGTATCATTCTGTGATTCTGTGAGATATGTTGTATAGTCTTAGTACTGAGTCAATGAACCTCTTTGTACTGACATATGTCTTGTAATACATTGAGGACCTGGTTTAACTTCTCAAAACCAGAGACCTCGGGCAAAATGGGTTGTCCTCCCTCTACTCCTGGCAAGCTCCTTGGTGCTGGTGGTACCCACCACAGGCAAAGGGGATATTTTAGAGTGCCCTTTGTTCTCTCACTATCACTAGTGGGTTGCCCATAGCTCACCCCTTTTAACCTCCACCAAAGGCATAATAACTCACTTCTTGGTGGTCTTACAGGTGCTGTGCTTCAGTCCCTGTCTAGATGCTGAACCTGTGATCATTTATCAGGGCTTCATACGCATAATGCCAACTTTTAAATTTAATGACTGTGTACCAACTACATGAGAATCCTCTTTCTCCATCCTCCCCAACCATGTGTCTTGAGGTTTGTGTTCAAAACCAGAAAGATACAGGTTGAGAAGACTTGGCTGGACTGAATAGCCTCAAGTTTGTCCTTGACAACACTGCTTAACTTCAGTGGGACTCCAGCAGTGATGAATTCTGACCTTTACATGAAATTCAAGGCAGAGCAAGAAAGGATGTCTCTGTATTCTAATTTAAATTTTACACTCAAAGGATATACATACATTTTAAACCCACCTATTTAAGCCTTGCAGCTGAACCATCCAGCTCTTCTCTTGCCACTGAGAATTCAGGAGAAATGTTTGACAGAGGGTGAGGGAGCTGCCCTGCATCATTAGGGAAAGCAGAGGTAGGGGGTGAGAGTGTGTGACCTTTGGAAGAAACAACCCGCACTGAATGCATCAAACAGTAAAAAGTTGTGAGAAAAGAAGAGGATTAAAGCCCTTATACCACACTTGAAAACACATATGCCTAGAAGTAGAGAAATTCCTTCCTAACTTGTTTTCTCCCTATATAATTAGTCTTCAAATATGCTTTCTGGAGTGAGTGCATTTGTCCCTATCTAAGGAAACAAATGGAATGATGTAACTGGTTTCTTTCAGTTCCCACTTCAGTGCAACTTCACAATACCCTTGGACTTCAGGGGATTAAGTTCCTGTCTTGGCCGTGGTCCAGTTACTGGTCATTGCTATTTGTCGATTATCCCAGCATTCCAGAAAACATTTTATCCCCTTCATTAACTCACAATTGACCAATCACATAAATCAGGTTAAGGACTAGTGGACATGTCTACAAAGAAAGGAGAGATTCAAAGAAAAGACAGATTAAAGAACAGGTTGAATTTTATTTTTTTTTAAGATCTCTATTCTTGAAATTGCAAATACCGACCCCTGCAAAAACTAACATTAATTAAACCTACCACTCTTTTTTTCACACTTCGAAAAGATGAAAAAAAAAGTTTTTTCTCCAAAAGAGGACACCACCTTCTTAAAGATACACAGCTCATTTCCATGATCATGTTTAAAACCCATTATTTACACATGTAACATCTGTGAATGCATGAATATGTGGATGCATAACTGCATGTCTGTTGTGAGCTCCCTGTGTTACCAGCGTACTGGTGTGCTGCTGTGTCGAGACCTGAACATGAGTGAACACACTGAGGCAAGGTTGTACCTGGGTCTGCATGAGCCTTTGATTCATTAAGAGTCAGGAGAAGTCTTGGCACTGATTTCACTGAGAGGAAGACTATGTCTTGTACGAAATTTGCCATCTTTATGGGTGATACTCTGGTAGCTGAGGAGAGTCCTGGTGCAGGGCTGTAATCTTTCTTGCTTGAAAACAAGGACCCTCAAGCCTCCTCTGAGGTATCAATTAGGGCTGCACTTGTGCATCCTGCCCTTCCCACACCTCCTTCTTTGTATTGGCCACGCTGCAACCCTGGAGCCATCAGAGAGTGATACAATTCCTTGTGCCTCTTGTTGGTATTTGGAATATATTTTTTTCTTGGTTTGACTTGGAGAAAATTGTTTCCAAGAATGTAACTGGATGGTATTAAATTGTACACTTTGCCATGGGCCATTCTCTGAGCTCTTGCGTATGTGTGACCAACAGACAAACATGTCTCTATTTGTGGGCAGGACCAGTAAATGCTGCCTGATGAGGGGTGACTGATGTGCCCACATCCTCTCCATCCAAGGCCTGTGTTGCTGTGGGCTCTTGGAGGAGAGGCAAAATATGTGGTTCCTTTCTTTTGATTTCTGTGGGGTGTGATTTTCTGTAATAAAATGTATGTGTTATTTTTGTGTACAAAAACTGCTATACCTAAGGGATTTAGACCCTACAAGAAGACAGACATTCTTGCTGCAATATTTGCTTCATGAGGGAAGAGAAATTTAAGCCACCTGATCAGTGCAGGACCTGTTTTCTTTTCTCCTAAGGGAGATAGGGATTATCATGATCCAGCATGGCAATGGGGGTGGAAACATAGAATCTTAGAATCATAGAATATCTCAAATTGGAAGAGACCCATAAAGATCATTGAATCCAACTCTCTGCTCCTCACAGGACTACCTGTAACTAAATCATATGACTAAGAGCAGAGACAGTATCGAGAGCTCTTCCTCCTCCGCGGCCTCTACATATTTGCCTTCATGTAAAACCTCTTCAAAGGCCAGTAACACTGCCCCTGTGCAGGTTTTCTGTCACTCAGAAAACACGAATCTTCTTGGCTCAGGTCTTGGAGTTAGTGGATGAGATAAGGGACATCTTCAAGGAACTACACCTTTAAACAAGGATGAGTCTGATGCTGCTATATCTGGGATAGGTATGCACCTTTGGGTTTCCATCTAAGATTCAGCTTTTATGGGACCTTGTGTGACATCACTGATAACTGAAGAGAGTCATACATGCTTTTCTGGCCTTGGGATACCCTATTTTAAGTTGGCATAACAAAAATGGTTCGGTGGCTGAGGGCTCCAGCCATTCTCTGCTTGCTCAAAATGGTTCTTGCTGGCCTTAAGCTCTATGTATGTACTGGCAAGTATGTGTTTGATCTGTCTGGCATTGAGACTTGCCTGTGCCAAATGATCCCGGCTACTGTCTCTAAGTCGCCCAAGTGGTGGCCATGAGAAAACTGCTCACTGGGAACTGCTGACTCCTGACCTATGCCCAGAAATTGTCTGCTGCGATGCTAGCCAGCCCTGGACAAAACCATGACAGTGGCTGTTCTAGCAATGCACAGTGAAGACAACTGAATTGCACTGACAGAGTGCTCCTTGATCCAGTTTGTCTGCTGGTATAGATGGCTCTGAGCACTTCACTCCCATGATCTAGCACTGACCTGGGCTCTTCCTCATTACGCTCCAGGTGTCTTCTGCTTTCTTGCTGACAACCAGTCTCCCAGAGGAAAACTGGAAGATCAGTGGAGGTAGATCAACACCACGACATAGAGGCACTCTCAGGGTCTAATCACTGTGGTTAACTAACCATGCAAACGGCTCTTCCTGACAGCACCGTTCAATGTTTCATTAGGTGCTGATAACACTGGGATATACCTGCAAGCTTTAGTCTTACCTGCCTTTGCAAAATTTGCAGAGGATCAGAAGATTGTGATGGAGTTGACACTGTCACCTTTGCCACTGCTGAATGCCTCCATCACCGTGGACAACCACGCCCCCTCCTGCACAGTCCTTTGGGGGGCCATGGACTCGCTCACCCATCATCTGAAGAAACAGATCCAGTGTTCATATCGCCCTCCATGGCTGATTACAGTGCCGGGGGATCTGACAGACCCTGTTGTGCAAAGGGTGCTGAGCAGTGAACCATTTTTTTGACTGGGGTTGAAGTGGAAAATCTATGACCCAAGGGCCATGAAGGCTCCAGAGAGTAACATGGAGACCATGAGTCTGACAAAGTTTTCTTGGAGAAGGGGAGGGCAGAAAACTGTCCAGCACCAGTAGCCACAAAACTCCTAGACATCCCACATTGCCTTTGGCAACACTACCAGGTAAACTTGGGTGACCTGCCATAAGTCTTTGATCATGGCCCTGTTCTCCCTGAACCTATGACCCAAAGATGAGGAAAGGAGGGAAAACAGAGATCCTGCACAGTCACTTTCTTTATTTTACGGCTTGGGGTTTTTTTGGGGGTGGGAGGAGACAATTTTTGTGATGTAGATGTATCATTCATTTCTACAGTAGCATACAAACATCAATGCGACAATATTTATACTGTTAAAGTGTTTTGAGACATGCCAGGGAAAAATTCAAAATAATATAATGAAGAGGCTAGTCATGGTCTAAATTTGCAGCAGCAGCCCTGACATCAATAGGACCCAAGTCAATCCCCTCAATATCAGTGGACAAAGCCCAGATATATGCTTTGTAATTCTTCATCATATTTGGACAGGAAAAGATGTAAGTCAGCATGAATTAAATGTGGAGAGTCTAAGGAATGGAAGTGGTCCCTTGCTTGAGATTCATTGAACTTAGTGCATTAAACATAGACTATGATTTAAAATCCCAAATGCCATTTGGCATCCATCTGGTGAGTATATGATGCCTAAATAGGAGCAGTTTTTCACCCATTACTTTTAAGCAGTCTTCTTGGCAAAAGGACAATGACATATTGTGCAGCGATTGCATTTGCACCAACTTTTCACTAAGTACTGATTTATGTTTATTTAATCACCATTACTGGTTTATATGTTATGCTTCATTCCTTTAAACAGTATGATTTTTTCCCCCCCCAAAAAAAATCCGAGTAAAGGATTTATGATGGAAAATCCATAAAAGGTCCCTTTTGTTCCACCTAATTGAATTTTGCCTCCTGTTACCATTACCTTATTCCTGTTCACAGCACAGAGAATGAAAACCTTTGGCAAGTTTTTGGGTGAGTATGTCCAAGAAGTTAGAAATCTTGGCCTTTCTTCTGGAAGGTATTGTGTAAGGCAGACATCCTGGACATATCCCTGTGCTTTCCCCCTTCCCTTCTGCATCGTTCCTATTGTCAGCCCAAAGTTGTAGCATAGCTGCATTCAAGTATTCTGTAGGCTAGAGTTTGCTAGATCTGTTTGGCATTTAAGTCTTTAATAAATGGTTCAGACAACATTGGCAGTCCTTAGCCCCTGATTCTCTGGGTCTTTGGTTCAGGAGTGATTCCAACCCTAGCAATTACCTGGCAGCATCACATCATAGCTTTGTATCATGCCTTTCCTGTCTCATGCCACCATAAGGAGCAGCAGTTCAGTGACTTCACCCAGACCTGAAGCCCACGTCCACGATTTCCTGTCCAAAAAGGACTTATTCTTAACAAAGAAGTGATCCTTTGTGTGGTAATGAACTAGTCAGTCTACATATAAAGTTTCCTCTGGAAAGAGCATGCTGCTCAGAGAGGTCAAAGGCCCTCAGTTGCCAACAGAAATACAATTTGATGAGTAGGAGGCATTTTGAAAAAGAAGCGTCTGTGCTCTTGACCTAGCTCCACAAAAGGAATAGGAAACTTCCAAAGTGCAAAACGGAGATCTTCTAGCCCTGACTCAGCTGCTGTCTGTGTGTGCTACTGAATTCTTGGGACATGATTTGCATGGGAACTTGGACCTTCAGGTGTCCACATGTGTGAACAACCTAGTTTTTTACTTCACAGTATGAGTTTCACAGTGGCCCAGACATACAGAGAGATACCATCACAGGGAAGGAGGGATCCTTTATATGAATATTTCTTGTGCCTAAGGACACTGGAAGACTGAAAAGCTGGAACAGGTCTATTGTGAACTACCTGGCACATGTTTTGCCAAAAGTTAGGGATGGTTTGCTGGATACCCAAATCATAGAATCATAGAATGGTTTGGGTTGGAAGGGACCTTAAAGATCATCAAGTTTCAAGACCCCTGCAATGGGCAGGGACACCTCCCACTAGACCAGGTTGCTGAAAGCCCCATCCAGCCTGGTCTTGAACACTTCAAGGGATGGGGCAGCCACAGCTTCTCTGGGCAACCTGTTTCAGTGTCTCACCACCCTCAAAGTGAAGAATTTCTTCCTAATATCTAATCTAAATCTACCTTCTTTCAATTTAAAACCGTTAACCCTCATCCTACCGCTACAATTCCTGACAAAGAGTCCCTCTCCATCTCTCCTGTAGGCTCCCTTCAGGTACTGGAAGACTGGTATAAGGTCTCCCCAGAGCCTTCTCTTCTCCAGGCTGAACAACCACAACTCTCTCAGCCTGTCCTCATAGGAGAGGTGCTCCAGCCCTCTGGTCATCTTCATGGCCCTCCTCTGGACCCATTCCAACAGTTCCACGTCCTTCCTGTGCTGAGGACTCCAGAGCTGGACACAGTACTCTGGATGGGGTCTCACCAGAACAGAGCATATACACCAAGTGCGCCCTGTGCACATCTAGCATTTAGCTGGAGCATGCTGGAGAGCAATACATCTCACCTACAGCTAAATCCTGCCAGATCACATACAAGAGGCATTTCTCGAGTTGTTTCACCAGCAAGTTGTGCAGCCAGTGGTGTTTACAGGACATCTGTTTAGGATGGGCATTTCGCAAAATGCAGCCAGCAGACACAAGATGGAAGGAAGATTTTCTAGGAAGAAGAGTTTATGCCACTAACTACTTAAGAGTTGTTAGGTCACATAGGTGGCTTCCACCCCATATCACTCATCCAAATAACACAATGATAAAATCCTTTTGCTGGATTAAAAGCATGACTTTCTAAGGTATAAATGAGGTTAGCTCCTCTCTGCAGACATTAGTCTTGGCAAAAGTCTGTCTCATCTCAGGAGTAAGGGCATTCTTATGGATCCAATTAGGGAAAAAACACTGTCTGGCAAGAAAAGAACAAAACCTATAATACTTCTGATTATACAATGGCAGCTGGAATAAAATTTTCTCATATGGGAACATGTGAGCTCAATGTGTAAGGAGAAACTGGGCTTGTCAGACTTAATTAGAGTGAGAGAAATGACCTATGGTCAGAAACTGCATACATTGTCCACTCCTGGCTCCTGGGGCTGAGCCAGACTCTGAGATCGTTGAGGCAGCACCCTGCACCACACTCCCAGAGACAGGAGTTCACACCAAGGGCTTCTCACTGGTGCTGGTGAGAAAACTCTGGACTTTCTCTTCTGTTAAAACGTTATCTCATCCTGGTGACTGAACGATAGAGGTTTCACCAGAAAGTCTCAAAGCACACTCTAAATAGCTCTTAGCGATGGGATATGGGCCAGCGTGTTGCAGTGAAATGTACACACACTGCAGGCTGGTTTGGACAGTAAGAGGGCCATCGCGGGTAATACATCAGATCCGTCCACCTGAAGTACATAAATAGCTGTAAATACATCAGTATCTAAGTGCCTCATGGTGCTCTTCTAAGCTAGAGATTTCCTGTTATTCCCAATTTATATGGAGACCTGGGGGACAAGGAGACTATAGGATTTCAGTGGGATCTAGACATTCAGTTACCCTTCCAAGACCTACCCTTGGGGACATGTGTATCATCATGCAAGAATGGTCTCTGAAGGGCTGCCAACCGCCTGTCCACGAGATGGTGGAGCTGGAGTGCGCTTGCGCTAGTGCACTGACGCACTGTGCTCATTTGGGCACCAGGGCTCACACAGGGTTTGGAAGCTACTTTGCAGACAGTGTAGAAATAGGTGAAGATTTACTGGGAGAGTAGAGTAGGGTGAGAGACTTGTAGCATCCTCACTGGCACCACGCGTTGAATCAAGCATGCTTCTGCTCTCCTGAGCCAGGATCCTGGATCTTGGGGGATCATTCTCCTAACAGCAGCTTCCAAGGTGATATCAAAACAATTTTGTTTTCCTTAAGCTTTTGCTGAACTAAGTAAACTGACTTGAAGCAGAAGCATGCAGTGGTGGAAAAGATTTAGAGAGAAAGGCAACAAAAGAGGCACTGTTACTAACCTGCACTAGTGCAAACGTATTTGAGGCAATTCCAACATATGAGAACTTGTATCATAGATAAAGTGTGTGTGAGGGGTTTATAGGGCTTTGCTAAAATAAAACTTTCCTTTGTAAGAAGAGATAAGTTATTTTATCCAATTCTTGGTAGTTAGCTGCAGGATAATATTCTTCTTTTTCCTTCTTCCATATTATGTGCCTGTATTTTATGCTTCCCAGGACAGAAGCTGTCCTGCAGAGTGACTAGGGCTTCAAAAGTGTTACTGCAAATACAAAGGCAGATCAGTGCATGCCCTCTTCTGCATCAAGCCAAATACTACTTGTCCTATAGACTCAAGATCTTTGCTTCTAGCAAAAAATCTTCAGGGTGAGGGGAAAGAGAAACCCATAAAATTCTCAGTCTTCACTTAAAGGGGGTTCTCCCACTTTATGCAAAGGGAAACACAAGAAAATCACTGCTTTTCACCTGACATAGTTATTCATGTCATTGCTTTCATGTGAAAGGACATCGTGTACCCTACTAAAGACCAGGAAGGGTTATGTCCTTTGGCTCTCTTCTTGAGGCAAATGTACAAGTGGTATCTTGGGCTCAAATGTACACAATCCTTTGAAATTTGATTTGATCCCTGGTTCTGTTGCCTGCTATGCAGAGTGGCAGTGGGTGGAACTGTCATGTTGATGTCCCTGTTGGTGACCGCATGTATTTCGGGAATGCCCTGTAATACAACCTGGCTCATTGTTGACAGCCAGAACTTTCCATGAAGTCCACAGGCTCCTTTTCTTCTCCTTGGCTTGCTTACTTATTAGGAGGGCAGTAATGAAACAGGTGTGCCTGGAGTGCAAGGATGTACCAGCACACCAAACTGAAAGGTTCAGGCAGAGCAGGAGAAGGCACTTCCTGGGGAAAAGATCTCTTGCCACCTTGTGCAGATTGTCCTTATATATCCATCATTGCCTGGTATATTACCCAAGGGCAAAGATCTGACCAACTTCTAAGCAGGCAGTGTGCCATCGTAACAGATGGGCATAAATGGGGCAGCCAAGAAGCCATGTATGTCCATCTAGTGTGTTTAAGGGTTAGATTCCCAGGCAGGAACGTCGGAGCAGCTGTCCACCCTCAGTTTACGTGCCTATAGTTTAGGGGGATCTGCCATCACTAATCCGGCTTCAGAGCTGGTTTAACTTTCAAAAATTAAAAATAGCATGCACTGCCCCATAAGGAGAGTGAGTCTTGACCCATTTACATCAAGGGTTTGTGTGGGTGAATGGGGGGGGGCTAGCAACAAAGAATGGTAGGGTGGGGAAGTCCGTTGACCTCCATTTGTCTTTTTGTTGGGATCTGCTGTGGGATTGTGTTAAGAATGCCTCCACACACCACTCATCTTTAACCAGGGTGCCCAAGGCAGGATTTGGGCTCTGTTCCTCTGCGTTGGAGAGGATAAGATTCTGTTATCTTATTCATCTCAGTCCTACAGCTCCATGCTCCACCATATTGGCAGCGGTTGGATCTAGTAGTTCGAAATTGACATTTTAAAGCTCTAAATTTCCTTTACTTAAAATTGAATCCTCCTGGCAAATGTCTAAGATCTGGAGTTCAGACTCCACCACTGACAAATGCCTCATCAAAACAATCTCTGCAAGATGTGCTGGTGTTGCAGAGGTGTGGATGTGGCTCTTCACAGGGAAGGAATAAGATTTTCCCTGAATCTAATTATCATATTTATCACATTTTTAGGCATATTTGGAGCCTCAGAGCTAGAACTAATAAAGAATTTAGATAGAAAAAGCTCAGTCACTGAAGAATCTGCCTTAGATGCTTAGTTGCATGAGAGAGATCCAGACCTGTAAACTGGGTTGCTGTGGCTTATATACTTCACGTATCACTGAAGAAAGGATGTGAACCAGCCAAAATATGGGGAGATACCCTAATTAACTCGAAGGAAAGGCTAAATATTGGTCTACGTTTGCAATCTTGCACCTCCCGAAACTTGGGGAAGTGATAGTCTGCTGACTAAATCATCTCAATTCATTGCTCATCCAAAGCATGGAGGTCCTTACATCTCAATCTGTATGACATTCATGCATGTAAAACGTGACCAGATTCCAGGATTTGTCCTCTTTCTTCCTCTTGTAAAAGTTCAATTTTCCAGATATCAGAGGAAGCTGGCTGTGCCTTCACGTCCCAATTGGTCTGAGTAGGAGCTCCCTCCAGGACCTCTGCTCAGAGCAGTGTTTTTTCCCTACCAGGCTTCAGTGTGAATTACATGCCTGGCATAAAGGCTGGTGTTGGAAATAGAGTTGACAGTACAAGTCAAAATATTTAGGGGGATGCTTTGGTGTTATAGCTGAAGGACTCTGTGTACCTACATTTTGCACATGCTCACACCTTACACACCTAGACTCTTTTGGAGACTGGATTTGCAAACATGCTGCCATGCTAACAGGATTTCAACTTTGAAATCTTACTGGGAATCTTTAGGTGCCACAAATATTGCAAAAAAATTGATCATTACTTACCCAAACTTCTGTTTTTCGAGGTTACTTGAGCTTTGTGACTCAATATTTAGGGCATAGTGAGCCAGAGGATGACTTTATTTCACCTTACTGACGGTGGATAAATGCTTGTTTTTAACCATGATAGGCTGTAAAGTAGATCACAGCAGTTGGGGTTACCTGTCATGCTGAACATTCCCACAGTCAGCCATCATGACACAGTCCATGGTCTGTACACCAGGTCCTCTCCTGTTTATGGCCTTGCCCGTGGAAATGTTCTGGTATAGTTGTGACCTTACTCTCCAAGGTCACACATATGCAGCTGGAATTTTTTTCCATCATCTGAAACATCTTATCCTTTCCATGTTTCTCCTTTTCTGTAGTATTACTTATTTTCCAGTTTTTCAGCATTGTAAATTAAGTCTTATAAAGCATGTGAATTTGGAGCTCATATGAGAGATACACAGCAAAATGTTGAATTGTGTCATGGCATCTTCCAGGGGTCTCTGTGAAGACCGCAGTGCTATGTAGTATTTGTGGCTTACAAGTGACCGGTTGGGATATGCCCATCACAGTGCGGTTATCACAGCTGGGAAAACTAGCCCACCTAATTGTGGTATGTGAGTTCTCCTGAATCACTAGATTTAAACCCATAGTCTATGTATAGCATGTGTCTATATGAATGTTTTCCCTGTTTAGTGACAGGAGAGGGCATTTTGGAGTGTATTGCCTCCCTGCAAAATAGTTCTACACAACATTTAAGACTTAACTTCTTTGGGGTGCTCTATTGATGATAACTTGTCCTGTTTGTCTGGGTTAGTGACTTCCTTCTAATTCCCCTCTCATAATCTCAGTACATTTTATTCACCATCTGCAAACACTGTGTGCTGTCATATAAACCAGGGAGAATAATTCTAGAAACACACACCTGGAAATGGCATTATTAAATCTGAAACAATAAGCAGAATAGGAAGAAAGGGGACATAACAGGTAAAAATGTTAATTTTGCAGAGTTATTGGTATTTGTTAAAGCAGAGTAATTGTTAAAACCTATTGTCCTGGACAGGGATGTCAAAAGTAACAAGAAAAGCTTCTATAGTCAGTGATAAAAGGAAGACTAGGGAAAATGTGGGCCCTCTCTGGAAGGAAATGGGAGACCTTGTGACCCAGGATATGGAGAAGGCTGAGGTACTCAATGAGTTTTTTGCCTCAGTCTTCACCAGCAATTGGTCTGGCCACAGTGCCCAAGTCGCAGAAGACAAAGACAGGGACTGGGTGAATGAAGAACCTCCCACTGTAGGAGAAGATCAGATTCAAGATCATCTAAGGAAGCGGAAGGTGTACAAATGGGACCTGATGAGATGCATCCACGTATCCTGAGGGAACTGGCAGCTGAAGTTGCTAAGCCACTATCCATCACATTTGAGAAGTCATGGCAGTCCGGTCAAGTTCCCACTGACTGGAAAAGAGGAAACATAACCCCCATTTTTAAAAAGGGAAAAAAGGAAGACCTGGGGAACTACAGGCCAGTCAGTTTCACCTCTGTGCCTGGCAAGATCACGGAGCAGATCCTCCTGGAAAGTCAGCTAAGGCACATGGAAAATAAGGAGGTGATTGGTGACAGCCAACATGGCTTCACTAGGGTATAATCATGCCTGACAAATTTGATGGCCTTCTGTGATGGTGTTACAGCATTGGTGGATAAGGGAAGAGCAACTGACATCATCTACCTGGACTTGTGTAAAGCATTTGACACTGTCCCATGTGATATCCACACCCCTAAATTGGAGAGACATGGATTTGATGGATGGGCCACTTGGTGGATAAGGAATTGGATGGATGGTCATACTCAAAGAGTTGCGGTCAATGGCTCAATGTCCAAGTGGTAACCAGTGACGAGTGGTGTTCCTGAAGGGTTGGTATTGGGACTGGCACTGCTTAGCAACTTTGTTGGTGACATGGACAGTGGGATAGAGTGCAGCCTCGGCAAGTTTGCTGACGACACCAAGCTGTGTGGTGTGGTCGACATGCTGGAGGGAAGGGATGCCATCCAGAAGGACCTGGACAGGCTGGAGAGGTGGGCCTGTGCAAACCTCATGAAGTTCAGCAAGGCCAAGTGCAATGTCCTGCACCTGTGTCATGGCAACCCCAATCACAAATACAGGCTGGTTGGAGAATGGTTTGAGAGCAGCCCTGAGGAGAAGGATTTGGGGGTGTTATTTGATGAGAAGCCCAAAATGACCCAGAAACATGCACTTACAGCCCAGAAAGCCAACCACATCCTGGGCTGCATCAAAAGAAGGTGATTCTGCCCCTCTACTCTGCTCTTGTGAGACCTCACCTGGAGTACTGTGCCCAGCTCTAGGGCACCCAACTTAAAAAGAATATGGACCCATTGGAGCAAGTCTAGAAAAGGCCACAAAGATGATCAGAGGGTTGGAGCACCTCTCCTATGAGGACAGGTTGAAAGTGCTGGGTTTATTCAACCTGGAGAAGAAAAGGCTCTGGGGAGACCTTATAGCAGCCTTCCAGTACCTGAAGAGGGCCTACAGGAAGGGTGGGGAGGGACTTTTTATCAGGGAGTGTAGCGATAGGACAAGGGGTAATGGTTTTAAAGTGAAAGAGGGTAGGTTTAGATTAGTTATTAGGAAGAAATTCTTTACTTTGAGGGTGGTGAGACACTGGAACAGGTTGCCCAGAGTAGCTGTGGATGCCCCTTCCCTGGAGGTATTCAAGACCACGCTGGATGGGGCTTTGCAGAACCTGGTCTAGTGGGAGGTGTCCCTGCGCATGGCAGGGGTCTTGGAACTTGATGATCCTTAAGGTCCCTTCCAACCCAAACCATTCTATAATTCTGTGATTGGGTGATTCTTGATTACCTGTGACATTTTATGTATTCAATATTTCTGTTCAGAAGATGCCAAGGCAGGATTTTGGTAGACAGCTAGTAACCCAGGAATGAACGATCTCTGACAACATAGGATTTACCCATTCTCCAGCTGCTGCCTACATAGAGGAATGGTCTAATTTGTGATATTCATTATGAATCTCATGTCATGTGAAATTCTTCTTAAAAACACAGCTCATGGCGTTAAAAATGAGGTATGAGTAAAAATAACCATGATGTAAAAATCATACGGGTTCATGATTGTTGAGGACAATATATGAACCTTACTTGAAGCAGGGTTGGTTACCCTTCCCTTCCTCATATTCAGGTTTCACCATTAGTCTTGCTTCCTCTCTTGTGTGCTGAGCGGATTTCTGCCTCTGTTAATGAGAGCTGAGCACCTTCACCAGATACAGCTGTGAATCTCTCACTTTGATGGGGTGTTTAGGACTATTTTTGGGAGGAATTATGACTACTTAATTTGGGAGCAGCATGAGGAAAGTCAGAATTATTCTCCACCCAGCGGGGATGTCTATGGCACCAGCCTGTCCTGCATCCTCTGGCTCCTGCTGGTGATGTGGCCGTGCTGGTGTCGGAATCCCCTGCCATTCCCCAGCCTTGGCATCTGGAGCGCTTGAGTTTGCTGTATGAAGAAAAGACCTCTGTTACAACAAAGCAGGATAAGGCTTTGCTTTCAGGAGCTTTCTGGACCTGCCCTATTCCCCAGTCACTGTAATGCTCCGGCAAATACTTTGTGAGCCAGCTTTCGCACTGCTTCTAGGAACACACAGAATATTCAACCAAAATGTCATGCGTTGTCTCTTTGACCTCTTGGCATTTGTTGATATAAGTTTACCTCATAGCTGCTATTTTCCTAATAAATTCTGTTTAGGGTTTGTTTTTCAAGCTTAAATGGAAAATCCCAAATTGTGTCATGACAAGAGTAAACACTCCTACATGTTGAACGTGTTCTGTTTTCCATTGCTCTTCTGCCAATGTCTGGGGGTGAAAAAAGGCCGAAACAGGCTGAGTATCGAGTGGGTGACAGCCAACTTAGAGTCTGGAGCTTGTGTGTTGCTACAACAGCTGAGTCACTATTGCCCCAATCCATCCACAAAGGATCAGTAATCAAACCTTTCTCCTTAATTGACAAATGCAGCTATCCCTGCTCTGATGAGCTGCTAGAAGGAATGTTCTTCCGTGAAAGGAGTATCATTAGGTAGTATAGTGCTGGACAGACCACAACCAGTTTAAAGAGGTGTGCATCTTGCACATCTGCATGCTGGACACCTCTAGGTCGTGGCAATCAGAGACGTGGTGGTACAGCAGGGTTCTCTGGGGTTTTTGCCATCTGAATCTGAGCTCTGTCTCTTTGCCTGTCTGAACTCAGAGCAGCATTTCAGGGAAATGAAGGGATAAAATTACCAAAAAGCCTTGGGAACAGGGCTGGAAGATGAGGTATCTGAATTCAGCACACAGGCTCCACTGAGATGTTCCAAACTTCATCTCAGCTGCCATCTGACACAGCAGGTGTCTAATTTTCTGCCAGAAAGTCTAAGCAAACTGCCAAGCCCTGGTAGAGCTAAAATACCTGGAGATGTCCATGAACCTCAAGGGATTCCCATACCAGCCATTCCTCTCCCTCTCCTGCCCATGGACCAAACTGCAGGGGTATCCAGATAATGCAGGGGCATGGCCTTTTGATGTCAGCTGAAGGACTCGTGTGGCGATGCTGAGAACCTCCCCTTGACTTAGCAATGTCAGATAGCCTTTAAGCTATCTGGAGCAATGCACCCCTATTGAAGTTTTCTCACTTTCTGTACACAGTCAAATATCCATCAGATCAGGAGAGACAGGGAGAGATGAGCTGGAGGAGGAATAGTGTTTTCAAATCTCAGGTTCAGTCTCTACATTTCAAGTGTGTGTTTTCACCCCATGACTATATAAGAGTTGAAGGAAAGGCAGACCATCTTTGAAGATCTTACAGTAGCAGAGGATTCACAGCTGAGTTATGTACCTATGGCAATATTTACGTATGCATGGCGATATTTAATTTGCTTTGTCAGTTTTATCCCCAATACTACTAAGATCTGCCTTCACATTTAAGTGCAAGCTTTAAGCTGCGAAGTCTTTGTCTCAGGCACACTCCAGATTCAAGCCAGTGTATGTAAAATCAGAATACAGCCTTAAAAAGCTGATTTTTTTGAGACAGACTTTCTCAGTTATAGTATTTTTACCCCACTGAGTTCAGCGGGGAACTCCTCATTTGCCCTATGGGGAGGGGAGAAATGTTTTTTCTCCATGGAGCCAACTTTGAGGACTGACTGATGAACATGGATTCAAGCATGCCGTGTCCTCATGTCTGTGATTTACTGTGTCTTTCTGAAGAGGAAGGCAGACATCTAAGCTCTCACTTGTGATAAATCTCAGTGCAATTGAAATAGGTGACAAAACTTCTATTGATTTTCCACCGGGAGTGATTTTGCTGAAAGCAATTAAACCTCAAAACCAAAATGCAAAACCACCTTAAACACCAGTGTTGTCCAGACATTCACGTTGAAGTGAGAATTGTCTTGCAGAGATGTCGTACTGGGAAGAAATGGAGGCAGCTTTGAGAAAGATACACTCAATACTTTTATATGTGGGGAGTTACTGAAGGTGGAGGGCTGAGTTATCTCCTTCCAGCCCTGAAAAGGGGCCTGATTTCTCACAAGGTGAGTTTTCAGATGTCTCTTTCTCAAGCCAGGCACGGCACAGCTGAGTTTTCCAAAACTGCTAGTCACTTCAGAAATGTTTGGCTCTGGGCTTTCTGTCCTGAAAGCTTTTCTTAACACGTCCAAAGATAATCTCAAGTCTGCCAGAAGGACCTTGGAGCCAAAATATTAACCTTTCATTTTTCATTTCTGTCTCCACTAAGTTTAGTTGTGCTCTTAGGTAAGAAATTACTTGCTTCTGCTGGAAGCTGCTTTGCTCAAGCCTTGCACCACACATGCCCAAGTGTTTTTGCAAGGAGAGAAAAACCAGCTCCCCACCAGGCTGGCTGCTTCAGGAAAGCAGGAAGGTGGATGGCAGCTAAGGAGCTTTTTAACACTCCAAGAGTTTTGTCTGTTCTTTCTCTTTACTGAGTGAGCTGATTGGCATCCAAGACACATTTGATCATGCTTTGCAAAAAGGCCATATTTTAACAACTAAATGGCTAATTCACCTAAAAAATCACATTTTCCAAGAAAACATGCCAAGCTGGGTTTGAAAATCTGCATGCAAATGGATCATGGGGTATGTGTGATAATTTCATTACTTTCTATGACATTTATTGTGAGGATAGCAACATGCTTTTGTGTATTAATGTGTATAAACTGATCTGTTTTCCAGAAATCCTTACCTTATAGTAGATAAGACAACTACGGATGTAAAATACAGAGGTTGCTTCATCCACAAGCAAGTCCAGCTGTTTCCAGAGGGAAAGCTGCCATAGTTTCACAGTTCATAACAACAGTGTGTAAAATTTTAGAGCTGTAATTATATTTCTCCCACATACTGACCACTGTGGATGTTGTCACAAGCTGCATGAGGTTTACAGCTGTGTGATGAGGTGAGCAAGGGGATGCTGACTTCACCTGTTAGTAGAAGGTGACCAGCCAAATATCACCTATAAAGCAATCTTGCATCAGTGGCTTGATTCACCTTCACTTTTCCAGCTCTTCCCAAATAAGATCTTTAGCAGCTGGGCTTCCACCAGGCTGGATTTTCCATAAATGTGTTACGAAAAAGAGTGTTTACCAAAGATGCTCCTTAGAAAAGCAAATGAAGAGTTAATCTAACTGGGTAGGTGAGAGCAGTGATTGAACTGGAAAAAACCTAGCATAAATATGGGCACATAGCAGACCAGTTCATAAAAATAACACAAAAAATCGAGCACCAATACTGGCACAGAGTCGAAGAAAACATGAAGTGTGGGATCAGGTGAGAAGAAAGCAACACTTAAACAGATCTCCACAAATTACTTGTTTAACTGGAAAGAAGGATACTGACCAATGGAAAAGTAACAAGAGAATAACTGCAAATATTGGGATTAAGGAGGTGTGAGCAGGCAGTAGGAGGCAAAAAAAGGCAGTGTTAAGAAAAATGGGTTTATAAAAAAGGAAAGTGGAAAACAGAGAGTGTAAAAGGAGAAATAATGCGATCTGGGGCAGAAACCCAACCTACAGGGAAGTTACACCCCACTTCATGGCACAAAAGATGGTTTAAAATGTTGTCTTGCAAATAATATATTATAAGAGACCTAAAATAGCAAAAGTTTAGGATGGCAGTAAGCCATGTGGTCCATCTATCCACTGTATCTGTCTACCATGGGATGTGTTTTCCCTCCAAAAGCCAGGCTGACTCATGCTTTAATGTGTTTGCAGTTGCACAACTGCTTTTGGATTTCTGTGAGGCATGCAAGCATTTGTTTTAACCTCCAGACTTCGCTGCTGTTTATGAGCTTTTGATGGTGGTGTTTTGCATGTCTGAGTAAGTGAGAGTCAGAACCTATGACCCTGTAGGCTGGAGGTGACCCTTCTCCTGGCTCACCCAGGGACTATTAGCTCCATTTACCAACATAAAAGTCCAAGGGCCAAATTCAGTGCCACTGGAGGCAGTGGGAAGTTTGCCACCAGTCCAAATGGATCGAGGGCTCAGAGCCAAAAGTTGCTTTGAACCAAGATAGGGAGACACTTGCATTCTGTTCAGCTCATGGAGTTTTGTGTTTTGTGATTCATTTCCCTTTTTCAGTACATTGTGGAAGAAGGATGGCCTTTCAGTACGAGCATCCACAGGATGTGTATAATTAGCATGAGACTTATGCTCTTCAGAAATTATATGCACTTAAGAACTGAAATCATTTAAAACCAGACAAGTTCCTCTTAAAACAACAGCTCCTAAGCAAAAAGGCTCATGAAGTTCAGGACTGAACTTGCTGTTTCTTGAGGAGAAAGAGCCAGAAGCAGAAGACAGTGGGATCCAGAAGAGCTTTTCCACTTCCAAGAAGCAAGCAAGACAGAATGACCTGTCACAGTGAAGAGGGGGTAGATCAGAGGTCTCCTGATCCCCACCTCTGCTGAGGTTCAGCCTGCTCAACCTGCAGCCCACTTGGCCCAGGGGCATCCTTGCCAGACAGCCTGGGGTGCACTGCAGTGGGCCAGGGGAGAGCTGGCAAAGCTGTTTCTTATGAGGGAACATAGGAAACGGCAGCTGTTTGGGACGGGGGGGAAGATCAGATAGCCAGGGAAGTTTGTGCCTGCAACAGGTTTGCCTCCCTGGAAGCTGTGAAGAATAACTCAATCAAAGAAACAGAAAAACAAACAAAAAAAAGGCAAGAAGAAACACTCAGGGAGAAAATGAGCAAACAAGCCAAAAAGTCATTTGCAAGAAGCAATTTTATTTTACTTCCAGTTCTAATGCATTTTTTTGCACTGGCTACTCTTTTCTTTGAGAACCCTGAGCATCATTAAAAGTCATTTATATTTCACTAGCTTGTGCATTAAGCTAATTATATCCTGTGCACAGCACGCTTGGACTTGACAACCCAAAAGGGACAGCTAGAACTGGATTCGTTAAAAAGAGTTTTTCATTTTATAGCACTATAAAAAATAATGATACAGTTCTGTCCCAAGCTCACAATAACCAAATTTGTATGGCACAAAATCCTTTTCTCCAAATTTGGACTTCCTAGTTGAAGCTTCAAAGATTTTTCTCTCCTGTATTTTCTCTGTCTCTCCACCAGTCTCAGAGGACATCAGGTCACGGCCTCGTCTAAAGGTGTCCAAAATGAATTAGCCAGTAAAATGAAATTATTGTGTTTCTATCAACGGTAATGCCTGGAGTTCTCCAAAACTATGTAAGGGATTCAGGAACATGTTGATTTAAAAATAACATTTAATTCTGATGTAATATGGCTCTGAGGCCCCTTTCAGTGAGATACTTTAAAAACATAAATGTAGGCAGCGCTGGCCTCGAAAGAATTTATGTGCTGGAGGCTCTGGTCCTACCGATATAAATCTGTGCCTAGATGGAGGACTCTTTATCTTTCAGAAAGTTGAGTACTGCTAATGATTATTGAGACAGAAATGACCCCATTTAAATCTCAGTTCCCTGGCTGAGCTTGTGAGGCTGACAACTCCTCTGATTTGTAAACAGAGCGAAGAAAGCTGCTCCTGAACCAGATATCCACAATAGCACTTTTACAGCCATTTTTTTCTGATTGCAGCTGTGCCATAAATAACCGGAGATAGCCCTCTTTAATAATTGTTTAGGAATTGGAAGCATAACCAACAGTTTCCAAGTAACAGGACTTTTACTTCTAACAGGATGGAAGAATATAAGAATTTGGGGTGTGACTGAGAAATGTCATCCCACAACTGTGTACTCTGGCAGTTTTCCAAAAGTGCTCTTCGCTGGCCTAGCCTTGCTCCATTTATATGCGTGTACCACTTAGATATTGCCATGGGAGCAGATTTTGCCTAATACAAGGCTGTTTCATAAATCCTGTCCCTAAATGTATTCTGCATATGGTTTGAACCAATTACGTAAAAGCATGAGCAGCATCTTCTATTCTGGGTCACCCCTTAGCACAAGCTGCCCTGAAGTCATCAGGCCCTTGGTAAATGAAAGATATACCCCCAAAAAAGCCCAGACCTCTCTACATTTGCCTATAAATATGCTAGAATCCTCATGGAAGAAGGTTCCCTCTTGCAAGAGCAGGATCCCTCTGAGTCCACAGCCACGCAATCACCAAAATGGCAAAACCATAACAAAAGTGGCCTGGAGGGAACATAGACCAACAAGCTGCCCAATAGACACAAAGCTGGACTGTAGACTTGTTTCAGAAAGACCAAGGAGAAATCTGCTGG
Organism: Limosa lapponica baueri; assembly: GCA_002844005.1. Classification (NCBI taxonomy): domain Eukaryota; kingdom Metazoa; phylum Chordata; class Aves; order Charadriiformes; family Scolopacidae; genus Limosa; species Limosa lapponica. The sequence continues at coordinate 928,162 of KZ505648.1, read as the reverse complement.
AAACAAGAGTCTTTCATTAACTTGTTACATCGCTAGATTTGAGGACAAAATCTACAAACAGAGGTTGGAAGGGGATTTGTACTGGGTATGTATTAGCATAGAACCAAGAGGACTCATTTCAGATTCCAGACTTTGGGATTTAAGTCAAAAAGTACTCATGGCACCTTCCCTCTGTTTTGCACCATTTCTTTGACAGAAAGTCTTTCTCCTTCTGGGAAGGACTAGCAGTACAATTCCTTTCTGTCCCCAGTATTTGTTGGAATGGCTTCCCATTTCAGAAACCAAAGAAAAAAAAATCATTAAAGATTTCTAATTAATATTATTTTTGATCTTAGCTTCCCATATGAGCAGCACCCTTTCTTAAAAAGGGTAAGGTTTCTTAGCCTGTGATAAGAAAACAAGTTATTGAATCAATATATTTTCCAGCGTACGTGTTCTTTGGCAGAGATGTCAAGTTGTCTCTTTTGAGTGTGTGTGTGTCTTTGCATGGATATGTGTGTGTGTGTAAGCGTTCCTGTTTCAGAAAACAGAGTTGTTGGACATGGATAGGAATGTGTCTGGCATCTTTAGAAGAAAGACTCAGAAGGAAATCAGTATTTGAGCGAGTTTTGCAAGATATCCAGCTCTGACTATTTTGCGGTTAACTTTCCATTCCAAAATTGCTAATGGTGAGCTGTCCAGACCATGTCTCTTACCAAAGAATCTTGGAATCGTGAGAAAACAATGAGCTAGCCGTTAGGAAAGATTAACCTCCCAATCTTAATCCTTCCAACTATCGCCTTACATAAAAACGGCATTCATGTCTAAATCACTGCTAAAGACTCTTGGATAAATTTCTCTCTAGCCTAATTCCACTGATACTGTCACTGCTACATCAAATATATGGTGATTTAATGCGAGCTGGCTACAGTTATTGCAATAGCATTAGAATTGCCATCTAATATTGGAGTCCTGTTAATGCTACTACACGATGTACACAGAGAAAACTTACAAGCTGAACAGACAAGAGAGACAAAGGATTGCAGAGAAAGGAAATATTTTTATACTTCAGGCAATAAAGACTCAAACTAATAAGATGATTTGCCCACAAATATATAAAGAATTTGGAAATGGATGTGAAATAAAGCCAGCTCTGCTGAAGCCTATGCCATCCCTCCCTATTGCTTTCCAAAGCACATTAGTGTTTCATTTATTGTGGAAAGGGCACGTTGTCCCTTCTGATTTCACCGGTGCATCCACAACCAGAACAAAATGTAACAATTCAGAACAACTGAATAAACCGTTTCCCAGAATAAGTCTGCTGGCAATCCCTTGTATCAATAACATTTTAGGCCTAGGAGCAAAAAGGTGCTTAGTGCCTGTCACTTACTCAGGCATTTTAATCCCTGCTGCTTTCCTAACCAGGACCTAGGCTTCTCAATATATTTGTAATTCTCAGGCTCCAGGTTTTAAAAGTCAGAAATAAAAGCTTTTATCAAGCTGGGGTTTGTTGTGTCGGGGGTTTTTTTGCCTTTCTTTTTTTTTTTTAACATTAAAAAGCTAGCTCTGTTTTGTTCAGGAACCTACCTGGTAAATACACATCCAATCACAATCAGTGATTGGTGTATATAAAGTTGATAGTTATGATGTTGACATCCTCTATCCACTTGGTTGCATAAAAAAACCTGTGCACTTTAACCTGTGATTATGCAAACTATGGAGACAGCAGCTGAATCCTTGTGCCAATGGCAACCTCATGCCAGCAACACTATGGTTTGGTGGCTCCAGATCTGGTGGTGAGACAGCAGCTAGCAACTAGCCCACCTACACATGTCCATCCTGTGAAATTTGCCTGTTGGGTTGGTCTCTTCTCTCAAGTAACAAGGGATAGGACAAGACGAAAAGGCCTCAAGTTGCACTAGAGGAGGTTTAGGATGGATATTAGGAAAAATTTCTTCACAGAAAGGGTTATCAAGCATTGGAACAGGCTGCCCAGGGAAGTGGTTGAGTCACCATCCCTGGAAATATTTAAAAGACGGGCAGACTCGATGCTGAGGGACATGGCTTAGTCGCGGTTTTGGCAGTGTTAGGTTAATGGTTGGACTCGATGATCTGAAAGATCCCTTTCAACCTAGAAGATTCTATGATTTTCTGACTGCAAATTCAATTAGCACATTTTCCAGAGAGGAAAAAAAAAATGGCAAAAAATAAGTCTATCTCACCAAGATTTGTGTTCTAGGCTGCTATCAGTTTGGGGGCTTTGGATGGTGCTGAACTCAACAACACAAAGGACTAACACTGACTACATTGAAACCACCATGGAAATGCAGACCTGTGTGACCAGCTGGATGGGGCAGCATGGAGGGATGCATGCCTTATGCTGCTGGCTCTGCCAACGTAGATTTTTGGCTTGAAGTCTCAACAGCTGTAAGTAGTCCAGTTGCAGGTTTGCCGCTGGCACTAAGTGCTGCAGTTCTTTAGCCAGCACAAGTGATCAGCACTGTCCTTGACAAGAAAAACAAGCTCATAGCAGGGGGACTGACAGCTTGCAAGCGTTATGGACAGAGGTGAAGAGAGACATTTTTTGACATTCTAGAGCCTCCCTATTATTGCCATTCACCAAAAGAAAACCTCCATAAAGAAAGGAGAGGATTATCTTGCTCTCAAAGGCTGCTGTGCTACCAGGAAAGCAAGCTGGTTAAAATAACTTTGATTCTGCTCCTTTTGCCATGTTTTCCCCCCTCAAAGAGCTAAGTGGTTCTTCCCCCTCTCCTTGCCATGGTGATGACTAGCAGGGCAGGACATCATGCCGCTGAGGACATGAGTTCCCTTTCTCTGTACCAAGTCCATCTGCTTGTCTGACATGTCCACTGCCTCATCTGCATCACACAGCAGGAAAAAGCAGAATGACCTTTCAGGCACTTCAGAAGAGGTCATAAAGCATCTGCACTCTTCAATCGTCAAATGCAAGATTTGCAGTTTTGAGGGTTATCTTAGTAGGCAATTTCTGTGTTCTAAGATTTTGAACACTGGCGAAGGCAGCTTATGGGTATTGAAATGATTGGAAGGATTGAAAACTGGCTGAACAGATGCTCCCAGAGAGTGGTGATCAACAGCACAAAATCTAGATGGAGGCCAGTAACTAACAGTGTACCCCAGGGGTACATATTGGGTGTAGTCCTGTTTAAGTCCTTCATTAGTGATCTGGACGGTAGGGCAGTGTGTACTCTTAGCAAGTTTGCCAACAGCATTGTGCTGCCATCCAGAGAGACCTCAACAGGTCCCTGGAGAAATGAGCCAAAAGGAACCTCATGAAGTTCAAAAAGGAGAAGTGCAAAATCCTGCCCCTTGGGAGGAACCACTACAGGCGCTAGTACCTTCTGGGTGAACCTACCTGGAAAGCAGCTTGGCAGAAAAAGACCTGGGGGTCCTGGTGAACACAAAGTTGAACATGAGTCTGCAATGTGCCCTCGCTACAAGGAAGGCAAATGGTATCCTGGGCTGCATCAGGAGGAGTGTTGCCAGCAGGTTCGAGGAAGGTGGTCCTTACCCTCTACTCAGTACTGGTGAGGCCACACCTGGAGTACTGGGTCCAGTTCTGGGCTCCCCAGTGCAAGAGAGACATTGAGAGAATCGAACAAAGAGCAACAAAGATGATTAAGTGAGTGGAGCATCTTTCCTATGAGGAAAGATGAGAGAGATGGGACTGTTTAGCCTGGAGAAGAGAAGGCTCAGGGGAAATCTTATTTACAGACATAAATACCTAGGGGAGCGTGCAAAGAAGATGGAGCCAGGCTCTTCTCAGTGGCACCCAGTGACAAGACCAGAGGCAATGGGCACTAACTGAAACACAGGAGGGTCCCTCTGAACATCAGGAAATACTTTTTGACTGTGAGAGTAACCAAGCACTGGCACAGGCTGCCCAGAGAGATGTGGAATCTCCAGCCTTGGAGATATTCAAAAGCCATGTGGACATGGTCCTGGGCAACTAGCTTCATGTGGCCCTGCTTGAGCAGGGGAGTTGGACAAGATGATCTCCTGAGGTCCTTTCCAACCTCAACCATTCTGTGATTCTGTGATTGGCCAGCTAGAAGAGTCTTGCGTGATTTTAAAGCTACCAAACACGCTGTGTTGGTGCACTAGTGCTGCTGGAGGTGCCTGGAGTTTCTTTATCCTTGAGGGTGTTTTGGGAATTAAAGAGCACAGCAGGCTTTGCTCCTTTATCTGAAAAACTAAAAAGCATTTCATGTAAAATACTGCTTCCCATGTTCTTGCTCACACCAATGAGGGGTGTTTGAGCAATGCCCTTCCCGAGTTCAAAAGTAATTTCTGTGATATAAAGGGTGCTGTCTGCATGCTCTTGCTTTCCCAGGGGGTAAAGGTGGAAGAACGACCTTTTTTTTCAGGATGTGCTATGTTTCCCAGTTCTCTTTTGCTGTAGGTGTACCTGCTTTCGGCTGCTACTCTCACTGTAGAGTGTCTCCAGCTGCAGAAATATCTGTTGTGACAGCAGGATGAAGGACGTGTCAGGAAGCACAGGAGATAAATGGCACAGCAGCCATGCTAATGCTCTCACCGATAATGTAGCTGGAGAGCTAAGGCCCATTTGCCTCATTGCTCGGTGACACAAATCAAAGAAGGCAGCTTCTCTAGGCGATGTACGCTACTGTGTCAACAGAAATTATCCAGATGGTAGTTTATTTTGCCACATCACTCGATGTTTTTTAAAGGAATTGGAAAAATTGATTAATATCTTGACTGCTTTGTTGGATTTCTTATTGTGTTTGGGTGCAGTGAGCAGCATTGCCTGGCCAAATGATTTCTAAGATGGTTATTGTCTGTTGGAAAAAAAGGGAAGAGAAGCAAAAAAAAAAAGTGTGTTTAATTTTCTGGAGCTATTACCACCATCTGTGTTTCAATTACACCTGCAATGCTTAGGCACCCTGGGGACCATCCTGACCCCCAAAAGAGCAAAGGGACATTAAATAGCTCTGGGAGAATGTGACTATGCTAAAAAGAGGGGAGATATTTGTTACAAAACCAAGAATGGATCTAGTCTTAGCTCAAATCCTAACACCAGTATCACACATAAGGCTGAGGAGCTGTTAAATATTATGGACTTCATACATGTAAGTATGGAGCTATATACACATGCAGACTTCAAATATAGATGACCTACATTCACAAGCTGGAGTGAGTACCGTTTCATCTGCTGGCAGTGGTTAGGTGGTAGTTCTATCATCTGGCACAAGATAGATGACCTCAAGTCTGCAAGCGCTGCATGACACGTCCCTTCAAAGCCGCAGTGCTAGCGAGGCTAACGCTCGTGCCTAGCACTGAGCATAAACAGTTTTCCTGAAAGCACTGAGGTTCCTTATCTTCCCAAAGCCAGCTCTAAAAGCCTGGCGCATTAGTTAGCAGAGATAACTGAGTGTATAAAATTTCTGTATGTAGTTCAAGAGTTGATTTATTTTTATTACTCCAAATGAACTACACAGCCAGAAGAGATTAATCGGTTTTCTAGTCAGTCCTCTGGGCATAGCCTGGACTACTGATTCCCTCCAGCAGTTCCCGCATGAAACCCAGCAACAATAGACAAGGAAGTGTCAGTTATCAAATGGGCTAAAAAAACTTTCCATTGTTAAGTAAAGGATTTCCTTATGATTTCCCATGCCAAATAATAAATTGTAATTTATACAGTGTGTGTCATTACAGTCCAGGACTACTGTGAAGAGTATTAAAACTGAATGACATCTCCACCGTCTCTTGTCATAGCTGGCTCAGGACTATACCCATTAGTTTCAAGGCTGAGTTTGACTCTTCTCCTTCCCTTTCCTCTTGAATTCTCAACTGGAAAAGATGGAAAGGGAAAGGGGATTTTGCATCTGGATCTGACAGCTGCCATAAAGGACATCTTTGCTCTCCCCGTGTCCTCCAGCTGGCAGAGTTGTGGCACAGCTTGGTGGGATCAGGCTGTGACTTTTTTCATTCCACTGGAAGCAAAGAATGCAAACTTGTTCACTATTTCATAAATACAGTAAGTGTTATTGTGTTAATTTTTATGGGATTTTTCCCCCTTCTTTTCCTCCAGTGGCTAGAAATTGCAAATGCTCAGGAAAAGAGGGAGTATTGTAGGGGAACCCAATTCCCTTGGGCGAGCTGTTGTACACATGTACAGGAAATTGAATGCAGAAATTATTGCACGTGAGGCCGTTAAAGAAGTGACGGGGTTATAAAACAGATCTTTCAACTGCCACCCATTATAGACATTCCAGTTGTAAAGGGTCACATTTTAATACAAATCCTCTGTCCCAAATTACATTTGTCTTTTTCCATAAACTAGAAGTTGGTAAAGATTTACAGGAAGGTAATTTTCCCCCTTGTTATTTTAACTCATTTATCTCCTCTCTGAATTTCAGAAGAAGAAGAAGAAGAAAAACCCACTGTTTTGGTAGAATTTATTAGGTTGCAATGGTATAATGGCTTCTGTTCTTGGGCTGGTGAAATATCCATGAAAACTCTAAGGGTCTTTTTAAACGTATCCTAGCCTTCATGAAATGGATAATGTGCTGCTGCAGAAATAGAACACAAAATCTTATTACCCTTGATGTGACTAATTTATTACATAAATTCTGCACTCCTGATATGATATTCCACTATTTCCCATGTGAGATCATAGTGCACACTGAAAGTGAGATGGCTTGTTTCTAAATAATTGTGACAATGAAGCAGTTTGATATTCAGATCTTTAGTTACTACCGGGAATTTTGATTATGCCTCCTTTTCTCTGCTTCTGCTTTTCTTCCTGTTTTCAAGGCAACAGACGAAAAGATGTCTCAAGGCCATTTGCAGAATTAGATTTGAGATTACTGTGTAAATAGGTAGACGTGCTGCTAGTTAATTTAATTAGTTTTGAAATAGGTAAAAGGAAAACAAGCTCACAGCCCCATCAATGAAATCATATTCCAGAGGCTTGCTCATTTATGCTATCATTTTTTCCCGAAATTCATCTGAATTTTGCTATCGGCAAATCAAAAACTGATTTTCCAACCTTAACATCAATTCTGATCTAAATCCTTTTTTTTCACTTGAAGCCAGACACAAAATATATTTTTAAACACTGCTGCTCAATTTATACCCTGGAAATTAATGTTTCATCTGACTCTTCCAGTTCTATTCATTATTCCTTCAGATTCTGTAAATGCACAGGACAAATCCCCCGAGTTTTGCTTTTAAGTCAACAAATTCAATTTTGGTGACTCTGTGCAAACTTTGAAGCTCTGTTAGAGCTAGTCACTAGGAGCTGCAGCTCATGTTTTGCAGAGTCTTAGTCTCTTGATTTTGCGAAGTGCTTTTGTGTAATCAGTCAATTAGAGCTGTGACCGGTGATCCATATCAGCATTTGATAGTGAAGTGCAGGATTGGTACGCTTGGAATCCAGGTTTCAGTCTTTCTGGTTAGGTAGCAATTCTTGAACAGCATCAACTTCAAAAAATTTATGTTGAATTCTTCAGTTTCTTGATTGGAAACACTTGTAGTCAACTCTGTATTAATTACAGAACTTCAGCATAGTGTTTCTTTTAATATTTCTGCCTACACTTCCACTATTAAGAAATCCTTCCCCAATGGTTTTCTGTAATATCATCTGGTAGTGTAAATAAATGCACTGGCACAATTACAGTCAGTTAACAACAATCAAATCTTGACACTACAGCTCAAAGTGTATTTGTTTAAACTCTGAAATGGTGTAGTTAGGTTGTTTTATCTCTTTGTACAAGCATAACTTTTAAAATAATATTAAGGCACTGTAAATTTTGAGTTAGTGGGTACTTATTTAAAAGCCACATATTTAACAAGACACTTTAATAGCTCCAGTTCTATGAGAAAGAATAATGGGGGTAAAAAACTTCAGAAGTTAGCATTATTTTATAATTTCCCCTTTCAATGACCTCCTTAGATCATGTTTGCTGAGATCTTTGTTGGTATGAAATACTTTCACGATTCCTGACAATAAATGGTGAATGCAAATACATTCCCCAGCTCTTACTACAATGCCATTAATAGCTTTATTTGCAGTTGATAGTGACTGCCATTGCCTTTAAATACTCAAGTGTGCCAAAAGTCAAGTGAAGTAAATTTGGATTAAATATTACTGATTCATCTCTGAGCGCAGCTTTGAGTACTCGTGAGTTTAGTAATGGAGGAGCCATCGCAGGTTGAGCAGTTGTGAGCATGCCCATGGGGAGCCACGCCTGGGGTGAAGAGACTTCCACCTTGGATGAATCCCTTGGTAACATCAGGAAGGAGAGCAGAGCAGGTACAAACCAGCTGATCCTTTTGGTTTGTGGCTCAAAAACCGCTCCCTAAAATGTGTGTGTTTTGCTACATTTGCCCATAGGCAGCGGGACTCAGGCACAGGGATGCTCATGAGGATGCCTCACTGCTACCTGTGGAGCTCCAAGGGCAAAGATCACAGCACCAGGGTAGCTGCTTAACAGGTCTCTTCCCTGCCCAGGCATGGGGGAAACAAAGCCTCCATGAAAGCGGCTGCTCAGAAGGAAAATGGGACCAGGAGGAGCAAGAAGGGGGACGTGCCTGAAACTCAGCTGCTTGACAAAACCAAGTACTTGGGTGAGTGCAGCAGGAAAAGGGGGTGCAAAGCCTGAAACTGTTTTGTGGTTGGAGAAGGGAAGTTCCTGGGATTCTGCTGACAGGATTATTTCTGCCATTTCAGCTGACTACACCAACTGTCCTCCAAGCAGGAAATGAGTCCTCAGGTCTCCGCCCGGAGAACCAGCTCCTGCCACCTCATCCGTGGACACAGTTCCTCGCTCCAGCTCCAGGAAACAGCCATCAGAGTTGGCTTGACAGCATCTGCCTTACAATGAGGATCTCTCTGGGAAGGATGTACCCAGATCTGCAGTGCCCTTCTCTTCCCCCACGAGCATGACATGGTGTTGAACACGTTCTGCATCCCTTCATAAGAGGCAGCTGTTCCACAGGTCTGCTCTGCCCCTCTGATAACCAGCGTAACATCAGTCTGTCTTACTGCCTTTGCACCACCTCTGGTTTTCGCATAGGTGCACTGGGCACCTTTGAGCACTTTGGCATTTTAAGGACGAAAGTATTTAAGCACCTGACCCCAAAATGAAGTTGGAATGTCAGGTTAAGAAACCAGGCTCTCTGCATGGGGACAATGGCATTCAAGCCACACACAAGCCAATGGGACATATTTTGTCCCAGACCATGGGTACCAGGTGGAGGAGCCAGGTAGCTTCAGGAGTCTAATGGGATGGGTTTCTTCACTTCTTTCTTCAAAGACTGGAAAGAGACAAAGACTCTTTTTAAAGCATGGTTGCAGAAGAGAAGGGTGCTGGTTTTCCATTGCTATGTCTCTTCCAAAAATGGGGCAGAAATCAACCTGGCAGTGAGGGCCAGAAGTCTTCCCCAGAAGACTTTTTGTTGTTCTTTTGCCATTCCCTAGGAACCTTGCTTGACTTTGGTAGGAAGGCTGAGGGCATGCGAGGACACCTCTTCTGGGCTCACAGCCATCATCTCCTTCTGTCCTGGGACATGATGGATCTCAAGAGGGATTTGAACCCATAACTCAGTTCTGAGCAAGGGATCTGACCAACTGGGGCTTAAACAGAAAAATGGCACCCTCCTGTGGCAGTGATTTTAAAAAAAGAAAATAGCTGTGACTATATTAAGTGCAAGGCCTAATCCTGTCAGCATGTGTTACCCATGTGCACACCCACCAAAAGAGGTTTTGCAAGGGATGAAGATGCCCCTCTGCTTAGGCAAAAAAATTGCCACTTGAGTGCAGGAGCTGGGGCTCTGAAGACAGAGCTGTGGGCAAAGACCCTCCAAGGTCAAGCAGGGAGGCCTGCAGCGAGTTTGGAGGCAACCGTTCAGCTGCGCGGAGCCACTCTGGATCCCAAAGTCCATGTCTGGCCAGCTTTGAGAGCCTACATCCTTTTTTTGGACTTGGCTCTTTGTCAAAACCATAGGGTACAGTGCTTGCATGGACTTCAAAGGAAGGACACCAAATGTGATTTGGCCCAGACAGTTATGACCATTTATTGCTAGCATCTTTCTCAGATACCGCTGCCAAGGGTTAAAATGTTTACATGCCCCCTGATTTTAAATGGACTGGGTTGCATGTCAAATGCCAACGAGAGAGACAGCTGGAGTATCTAAACCAAGAGCTTTGATCTTGGTATCTGTAAAAAAGAGGTCATTTGGTCTCCCCAGGAAGCACAGACATTTAGAAGGTCCCTGTACAACTCATGCAAGTATTTTATTAACAACAATCTCTATTCACATTTAGGTAGGTTGTATTACTGTTTACTAAATGCATCCTATATATACATGTATATGCATATATATGTATGAATATCTGTATGTTTGCGTATATATAAATACATTATTATATACGCAAAGCTGTATGCTTGTGTGATCATCCGTGTGCTTTCTAATGTCCGGTATTTGTATACAGGCATACTAATCTAACTAACTTACTTGCAAAAAAATTACAATGATGTAAGCATTATGTTTCATCTTTAAGTCCACGTTTGCAACAATAACCTGAATTATTTGTCTCTGTGTGAATCTTTGAGTAACAGTGTAATCGTAATAAGTTTACACGGCATTTTCAAGAAGACGCAGGCATGAAAACACAGACTTCATTGTGCTGTAATCACGTCTGACATTGATTCAGAAGAGAGGAATTCTAAAATACAATATTGCACAGGGGAGATATTTCTATTCTTTTAGTGAAGGATTTTGTGGTTAGTTCACAATGCAATTAAAATAGCCACCAGATGTTTATGACTTCAGGCAGCAGTTAACTTTAGTGTCCCTGATCGCTGTCCTTTGCTTCTTTGTCAGAATAAATAAGTATTTTTCTGTGCTGGTGGAAAAAAAACTTAATTTTTAAACATACTGGGGGGTGGGAGGGTGGTAGTATTATTTCTATTTGGCAGTGTTCATGTTGTTCTGTGACAGGCTTATAAGAAATCAGAATCTTAAAGTTAAAATAAAATCTCTCTACAGGATGAAATAAACATATTTACTTAAATGTGAGATGTAGTGTATGGTATCTTGTCATTAAACTGAAGTGATTTGTGAGAAGCAGTACTATAAAAGACTGTGGCTTTTCCAGAGAATCTAATAAAAATAGAAAGATACTCCTTTTTCCATTGAATAATAGGATTATTAGTATGCAATTTTTTTTTAAAGACACATTTAAAGAGAGCCTGCTGTGCTCCTATTCTGGTAATTTTCTTTAGAGTCTATTATTCTTATTTGTTTCGGGGCTATTAATTTTGAGGCCACATTATATTCGAATTATCTTTGATTACCAGGCTAAATAAGTGATAATAGTTTGTGTTTCATCACCCGAAAGGAAGCTAATTAATTTAGTTGCACACTAACATTTTGAGAAAGAAATTCTTCGAGCTCTGCAAAACAGATTAAAAAAATGACGTGCAAATGTTAAGAGAGCTCAAGGGGCAGGGGAAAATAACACTCTGGTGTCCTAACTTTAAAATGCTGTATTTTAGCTACCCAGTCATGTCTGGCAAAGTGTGTTGGCAAAGTAATGGATAATTTAAGTGTAAGATTATGAAGCACCTCAGACAATGTGAAAATACATGAGAGAAAATTGCAGGCACAGGTACGTAGCAGTTTTAAATAGTTAAATGATGGCATGATCTTCAGAAAAAAAATCCTGGCATTTAAAAAAAATCACACAGTGGAAAGGAAAGAAGAGATAGCAAGAGAATTGCTAATGTTTGAATGTGTTTATAAAGTCTATGGAGACCTATGTTAATGCAGAGAAACCGGCAGTTTCTCACCTAAGCCTGGCAGTGGCATGAATCCACACTAACCGAGAGTCCTCCAAGCATTTCAGAAACAAATAAGCAAAAGGATTTGAATTTGCTTGGCTCTGCTGAGCCCCGATTACTCAAAGTTTTGATGCTCACCCCCTCGGGGCATCCAGACGTGGTTCCCAGAGCATGGAGCCACCCAGATCACTGCTCCTTTCGGGGAAAAAAAAAAAGCAACTTGCAAAATTGCAGTCAGTTTGTTCTGGCCGTTCTGCACTAACATGTCAGTCACTCTTTGGGGTCAGAAGAGAAGCGAAGCGGTTGGGTTCTCCCCAGACTCCCCCCACACTTTCCCAGGCAGTTGTCAAAATCTGAAAGCTGCTGCAAAGCGTTTCAGCTGGGACAAACAGGCATTTTCCCCACTGTAAGGCTGCTGCTTTCTGTATTCCCATCTAGCTGTGCTTCTGATTGCATCCCTTAACGCCAGGGGCTGCGGCTCTGGGTCTGCTCATCAGCTCCAGCCCGGTGGGCTCTAAAACATGCGGGCTCTGTAGCAACACCTGCAAACTGACATGCGATGGCACATCAAAGGTTCAGTCTCCATCCAAAGCCACACTCGTCATTAACTCCTCAGTGCCTCTATTACGGCAATCATTCACTTTGGTGCAGGGGGTGAGGGAGAAAGTGGGTGGTTTTTTCAATTTAAATTCAGCACACTGTGCTTTTAGGATGTGCAAGTAGCAGGGGGACTTGTGCTGGGTTTGCTGGTGGTGGTGTGTTGTTCCAGCAAATTTACAGTTCATTCCTACTGCCACACTGTAAGAGGGAGTGAGTGGAAAGGATTGCAACAGGATGAATAGTTCATCACCCAACAACCAGGAAACTGCTTTTTTGTAGAATATTAGTGAATCACATTTACTCAAATCAGGGCACAATGCCAAAATCGAGACCAGCAGGTCAAGAGCAAGTCACCCTTGTGTCTCGCAGAGGGTTGTCCGACTTAATGGAAGGGTTTATTTTGCTGTGTCTCTAAATCTGGTAACTCAGTTTAAATCCTGAATGAGCAATGGTACTCCCAAGCATGCAGGTCTCCAACAGTATTATTTACAAAAAATTGATTTTTCTTTTTTAACCAGCTTTCTCAGGCTTAATAATACTTCTTGGTAATAGGCTGCAGAGGGACTGTAGAAATATATCACAACACAAATCCCTGCCCCAAACAGCTTTTCAGTCTAACATGTACAAAGTTCTTTGTCTCAGCTGCCACTGTTCTCCCCCATCCAGCAACCAAATTTTGTGATGTTCCATTTTTGATCTGTGATATGCGTTAGCCAGCATCTAAAATCAGTGTCAATAAATTTAGCAACATCTTCCAGTCTGTGCTGAGGAATTGTCACACTATTGTCACTGTATCATTTTCCTTGCGTAATCACCCAATGCATGTATCCTTCTTGCATAGCTAGCAAGAAGTACAATAGTTCCCTTGTTTCATTTTTTATTAATTTCCGGCATGAATTACTTTTTGTGATCAAGAAAGAATTGTGTGACTTGATTAAAAGCTAGTATTTCCTTCTGTCATTTTTCAAGTAGTTATCTTACCTGTGCTATAAGGAGTTCCTTATTGTTTTATTATGACAAGTTAAATAATAACACCTGATTTCCCAGCCCAAGGTTGTTAACTACTTAGTGCGGTTTTATCATGTCCTTCTTTCTTTCTGACCCCTTTTCGCCTCTGCTTTTCAGCCTCACTTCAGATTTAGGGTCTGGATCTTGCAGACACTTACCCACTCAGATATTCCCACTGGGTCAATGGGACTGTTCAGACATGCAAAGTAACTCAAGTACTTGAGCATTTGGAGGACCAGGACATGAAGCAGCAGTGATTTGAGTGTATACCAACCAAGCAGGCTCCAGAAAAGCTTTTCTGAGCCACAATGATTTCAACGTGCTAAAATTCACAAAATGCAAGGCAGATGTGTGCCGTTAGGAAATCATGTTGGCTACAAGATAAGAAAGCTCCGATAACTTCTGAACCTCCCTTTGATGTTCTCCATGCAAAGCTGCACTGGTAACAGGGTCACCTCATGTGAAATAATAAATAAGCAAGGAGGCAGAATGCAATTAGGCACCATTCAGAATCGGTTTGAATAAAGCACAGTTTCAGCCGGCTGGAGCTGTAGCAAGGCTGTTTGTATAACAGCCTCCCTGTTGCCCAGAAACAGCACATGAGACTACTGAGTGTCTGCAGAAACTCAGATCTGGTTTGTTTGACTTGGACGTGCAGTAAAACCGACTTTTAAATGTTACTTCAGCTTTGAGTCAGTGATTACCCTTGTACTTTTACAAGCCTTGCCTGGAAATGGGATGTTAATTGTTGTTAATGAGTCTGTCCACCTGAGTAAGCTCTGCAGGGCAGAACTCACAGAACGTAATTGCTCCACGTTGCCTCTGGAGTCCCCCCTGCTGACCCTGTTGTCGATTGCATTTAAGCGCAATGGCACAAAATCGTCTCCTTCAGACCTCGGAGCTTTCTTCACAATCCAGGACAGTAGCCAATTTCTGTTCCTCTCTCAGTCCCAGTCCCATGTGATTTCTGGAGTGCAGTACTGCCAAGGCTCAGCTGAACCCATGTCCTTGGCACAGAGAGAGGACACTGGTGGGTACAGGGTTATGGCGTACTGAATCGGGAAAGGAGATTTTGTGTACTGAGCTGGAGCTCTATATACCTGTGTAGTTTGATCTGCGGTCTAGCTGCAAGTGATGGTGTACCAAGCTGCTTTATCCTGATGGCATTTTTTGTGCATTGACAATTTTTGTTTCATTTGCTCTGATTTCATTGACCTTCCTTCTGCCACCATAGCTTAGGGCCAGTTCTTATAGGATTTCTTTGCAATGCATCCACCATGCTTGCCTATGTAGGGGAGTAACTCCCTATGGGCTCCACAAGTAAAGACATAAGAAGATCTATATTCCTGTTTGAGGCAGAGAGAAGAGGAAGTCTTAGCAGTTTGAAAGATAGGGAAGCTTTGTATTTTGCCTTTGTGTGTGACACCTGCGCAAACATGTGCTCTGGTGTTATTCATATAGAAAAAAAACAGTTGGGACCTGAATTCTTTTGGTGTCATAGCTGACTACCCCATTTATCTGCATCTATCTCATTAGACTTCTTGTGCAAAGTACAAAGTCATAATTAATACACATGGTGTCATTCCCCAAACGACTCCAGCTGGCTACCCAAAGTCAACACACGGCTCTATTATTGTGTCACGAGCTTCTTAGACTTATCCTTTACTAGAAGGGCCACGTAATGGATAGAACTTTCAACAAACAGTAAATGTCACTGGGCCTTGGCAGTTTCAGGCCAAGAAGGGTAATAAGCTCAGAAGGGCTAACCATCTAGGAGACAAGAGCCCTCTTGGAAAATTCCCTATGAGCAGCTGCTCAGCCAGGGGGGCTATTGGCTCCAGAGATCAAAGCTGGCAGGGCATCACATGAGGACATGGGCAGTGGTTCAGCTAACCAACTTTATGGTCATCAGCCTCTGCAGAGGACCTCTGCCCATACTGCTTGTGCCCTGGAAAACCATTCAGCTGGACAGTGTCACGTTCCCTGCCTTGAGATATTCTTCTAGTGTTACTTTAGATCGAAGTTTTCAGCCTGGGCACAGCGTCCACATGTCTGTGCGTTTCTGCAAGAAATCAAAGTTTATCTGATAGACAGCCAGGTCTGCCCACACTCAGGCTCATGGAGCCTCATGTTATCAGGTCTGCCATCTTCATCTCACTGGTGGAACAGTTATTTCAGTTCAATCATCCTCCGAAGCTGGAGACTGAGGTGTGTTTCCACTGACCCTCTGTGTCACCTTCACTGTGCTGCTCTTACTTTTTGGGGTGGGATTCATCTCCTTTATCTGTAGCTTCTTCTACCAAGGCTGAGCTAGTCCTCAGCCCTGTCGGATGCCAGCAGCTGGTTGTGGCACCTGGGCTGGGACAGAGATGTGCTGCTCCTTTTGGCCACATTCAAACAGCCCTGAAATTTAGAAAAAACAAAACGGGAAAAAAAAAACAACCAGCCAACAACAAAACAAACCCTCGTCATTTACAGTGAAGAAAGATCACATTGCATGTAATTAATGCTGTAGTTAAAATCACCTCTGCTTTATTGCTCTCTACGCAGGTAGCTGTGCTGCTCAGAATTTGTTACCCCAGTGCCCAGAAATAATGACCTCAGACACACACAGGCTCATTGTCAACTGGCCTCTTTTTAGTTCATTTGACATGGTCTTGGCAAAAAAATAGATAGTTGAAAGGCACCTCGATCTTATGTCACTGTTGCTGTAAAAGGGCACGTTCTGTACAGTGTCCAGCCCATGTTTCAAAGCTTTTAAAATGTTCTTTCTCATTACCGTGTTACTCCTGAGTTCAAAGCAAATTTGGGATTTAAGTATCTAATTGACAGAGTCCCATTTTGTAAAGAAAACCTCGTAGAGTTAAAAAATTAATATCATATTTTTTAAAAAGTACATTTTTCATAGAGAAAGGATATGTTCTTATTTGCAAATCAGAGTTGCGGTAGTGGTTACACATATTATTAGTCACACTGAAATTAATATTTACAGATTAAATTAGTCACATTTTAAATTGCAACTCAGATATCTGAACAATTATTTTTAAATTCTGATCAAGATTATTTTTGTTATTAACATCAAAAGAATAAATCTTTTGAATCTTGGATGGAAAAGACCGTTGTCCAGCACAAAAAAACCCCACAAGATCTATTCTGATACCTGCTTATGTACAGGTTTTATTCCAACAGTCATGATGAATCTATTTCTCCTGTCTTCATCAGACCAAAATCTAGAAGCAACCCTAAAAGATACAATATCTGTTCCTGTGAATAGAAATCTTTGGTCTACAGAAGTTTTTTATATTAGACTGGAATTCTTTTCAACTTATTTAAAGAGTCTATTAAATCTAAGTAAATAAGTAATCTATTTATTTATTTATTTATTTAAATATCTTGCCATTAAGGAATAGCCTCTCAAATGTGTTATTTAATGACACACTGATGCTTGAATTATGTATTTTATATTTACTTAGATATATAAACAGAAAAGGCAGAATTTGGAACAAGCAGTTGAAAACTGGTGGCAGTAACGGTTCACTTGTTGAACTATTGAATGCAGTAGCTGATTCATGCTTTGCGTTCTGACTTTATACCTTTGGAAGATCAAAATATTTCAGGATTCTTTTGGAATGTGAGCTTGCTCTAAGTTAACAAAAGTTAGATGAAAATTACAAAATCACAGGCAGAATCAATCTGATACTAGATACTTTTATGTTCATATGACTTTTAATAAGCAGGAAAAAAAAATAAAATACACCGATGTATTGCATGGTCTTATTTAGTTGCCAGAAAGCAGGCACTGAAAACTGTAAACGGTTTATTCCTACATATAGTATATAATAACATTATGTGTTTTATAATTGTACTAAGCAAAAATATTATAATTAAGAATTAGTAATACAGAATTATAACCATCAAGTGAAAATTATTTTTATATATTTGTTTCAATAGTTATTTTCAAGAATGTATTATTGAAATATTATTATGGTTACAATAATAAAATATAATGTGATAATACATCTGCATTATATATATGTAAAATATAATGTAACTATATAATTGTAGATACATTAGATATTATTGTTCAAAATACTTTTTAACATATATTGTTCATATTGTTAATGTCCTCTTCAATACTGGAGAATAAGTTAAATTTTTTTAATGATCCATGCTTACTATATGCTTTTATGCATAGGTCATAAAGCATTAAATTTTTTTTCATAAATTCTATAATTCTTGGAAGGAACTTTTCTTTATTTTCTGACATAATGTTACCTTTGCTGAATATATGCAGTGCTCTATACATAGGCTGGTATATTCTGATTGTATGCTCTGTGGATGTTTCCTGGAATTTTTAAATAAAAAAAAATGCATTCTACACAGCTCTAACTTTTTTCAGAAAAAAAATTTAAAATTTATTTCAAATTATTTTCATATTATGAAAATGTACACATACACTTTTTTATTCTTTCACACTGCCATAGGCAAAGAAAGTTTTAACAGAAAACAAAACAAATCAGGAAAGGTTAATTTAAAAATCAACACCATTGTACTCTGTCTGTTTTCTTTTACACTGTCTATATAACTTTAAAAAAATCAGATGGTATGTTAAAAATTGTGATAAATGGTATTACCTACCTCTGGGCAAATGAAAACAACTATGCACAGAGCTTTTACTTTTATTTTTTCCTCTCTGTTATTTTCTTTTTAACTTTTGGTGCAGAACTTCATCAATAAATTCAGTAATATCACAAGTTTTGCCTTCTAAAAAAACATCCTTCATAGTTAATACATTATTTAAGATCCACTGCCTTCTGTCTCTCTTTTCTAAGGGGTTTCATAAATACAGTATATCCAGCTATTTAGAAGAATTACAAAATCCTTTGGCTCCTCTTTGGTGAGCTCAAAGGCCAGTGATCAACTTAAAAGAATTCTAAAAATTGAACCTTTCAGTAGAAACAAACTTCAAAGCTTTTGATTAAATAATGGATTTGGGTCTATCAATGAAAAGAAATTCTGGCTTTGTCCTTCCTCTTTGAGGTCAGTTGCAATCGTGGCAGCGATCATGGTTTTGTATTATTCCCATTCCCAGTGCTCTGGACCATTCTGCCTGGATTTTGTCCGATGTCATTTTAAGCTTGACCAGTATAAGGTGAAGATCAATGTAAATAAATTCAAGGGCAAAAGCATAGGGTAGTGACATGTCCACAAAACAAAAAATAAGACTCTACAACAGCTGTGTGGTATCAGTTTTGCTCGATGCTGCAAAGACCTGGGGCATTACGCAAGCTGACAAGAAAAGATTTGATGCATTTGATAGCAGGTGTTTAGGAGGGATCAGTAATGTCAAATGGCATCACTATGTTGGGAACATCGAGTTTCAGGAGAGAACAAGAAAGGAGAAGATTATGGACTTCCTAACAAGGAAGTGGCTTCGATGGTCTGACCACCTAGCGAGCGTGTAGTGAGGCTGTATGGTAGGACAAGGTCTTGTGTGCTGCTTTACCTTCTCCTGCCCATCCTGAGACTCATCAAAAGGTTGGGGAAGCCAGTAGAAATCTCCTCTAGGTTTGGACCTGTCTGCTAGGAATGGAAAAGCCTTAGGGCAAGGATTGTTGCTTTACTTTCCAGTGTAGAGGATGTGGTCAGTACTCACTAACCTGGTGGGGAGACACGAGGAGGGAAAGAGGTAAACGGTAAAATGAAATGAAAGACATCTCTTTGCAAGATGCTGCTCTTCAGCAGGAATATTCACATGAATCAAGGATTTCAAAACCAGGTTTTGTAATGCAAACTTAGGCCATGCAGACAAAATGGGGTTTAACAGGCTCTGCAGAGCCAAAATCTACACCAGTAGACTCCACCAACTTCAGTGAACCTTGCACAGATGTGTGACTGTAAAGGCCCCTGCTGTTCACATGTTCTCTCAGAAACAGCCTTTGTGCGTGTAGCTGAAGAACATCTCCTAGAAAAACGTAGCCCAAAGAAGATAACTTAAAACAGATGGGAGCAAGAAATAATAAACCCAGGCCATATGGGTAGAGTGGACCTGTTCAAGGAAAGTGCAGCCAACTGTATTATGATGTAGTAATGTGCGAAAGAGGTTGTACTAATGTATGGACTATCTGTAAGTGGAATGTTTTCAAGATTGAATGACGAAAAGGAAATGTACTCTATCCAAATAGTAATAAGAACCATATTTTAAAAAGATCCATGTTGAGTTCTTGTATCAAATACTGTCAAAAATAGCTCACCATCAACTAGGACCTTACCTTTGTGTTAGCTATTTTTAAAACTCTTATTGAAGTTTTTAAATTTTCTCCTTGAATCTCCAGTTGGAAAGAAACTATTCTTTTTTTTTTTTTTTTTTCATTTAAAATCTCTTTAGGCTGCAGGAAAAGTAGACAGTAACTGCAATCAGCCATTTAAGTCAAACAATCAAATCTCTGTTAGCAGTAGACATGTATCACGACTTTTGAGCTAGAATGTTTTGCTTTATTTTTCCATGAACAGTTTAAGATAGCCTTCCAAAAACAGATGGGGCTAAAATGTAATACTTCTAGTGGTAAAAATGTTATTTCTCCTCAATATTGTACAGTTCACTTTAAAAGCCAGCATAGGAACACTAATCAATGATTCCATGAATAGAATGTATTATAAAATGAATTTTAAAACAACAATACTTGGGCTCTTTTTGGTTGAAATTTTGGCTCTAGTATTGACTGAGAGAAATTGAAAATATTTATTCAGGCAGCTAACTGGCCTGTCAAACGTCCAGTGTTCAGACGATCTCATGACAGAGCAAAGACTCACATGAGTGCGAGGGGAAAGACAGACTGCATTTTAGCCGGACTGCAGCATGCCAGGGCTCTGCAGAACGAGACCTGGGTAAGAGCAGTGACATTTAGCAAACTACTGTAGAAAACTGATAAGGGCATGATCCTTTTTTATGCTGAAGATCATGCATAATGCCTGCTGTGCCTCAGTACCTTTTCATAAATATAGAATGAAAGCTCATGGCAAGATGCTGACAGATGCCACAGAGCAAGTAATAACTCCCTCCGCCCCAGGCAACCACGTTCATGCAGCCGCTTTGTACCTTGCAGCCTCGTGTTGTAATTCTCTGGCTGATCATCCGTCCTGCATAGCTCAGAAGGTGACGTAGCATTTCTGTAGGACAGAAAGTTGGATGAAGAGATGATACTTTTGAACGGTGAGATTAACTCTTACTGTATTATGGGTTGGGCTCCGACAAAACCAAAATACACTCTTGTTTAGGTAGTGTGTGATCCTATGCTATATGTAACTATATGTGTGTATGTACAAAAAAAAACATATAGAAAGAGAGAGAGAGCTAAAGAGATAGAGTGCTCTGGCTAAAAAAGGTGTTTTAGAGAAATTTATAAAGCAATCTTTGGCATCTAGAGAGAATTACTATTAAAATATATCTTCCATGTGTGTCTGGTAAGGGACTATGCCTGAAGCAAGAAGAGAAATGCTCTTTTCTTACATAGTAAGATTGGACCCTGACTAAGTTAGGTCATCTGGGGCCTTTTCCACCAGAGCCCCTGGAAACAGGACCCCAGCCAATGGCACCCAGATAATAAGCATGTGATTGATGCATGGACAGACAAAGGTGTGTGGATAATCTTGCAGAGAAAGTCCATGGATCCCCTGCTGAAAGATGGGACAGGAAGGGCACCATCTTCCTACTGCACATCAGCCCCAGAGGATTTGAGAGCTTCAAGATCTGACAGATAATTAGCTAAAGGACTGTCCATCTCATGGACATGCACTTCTCTTTGTCCTTTGCACTTTGGCTAAGCTAGTATGATAGGGGGTTGGTCTGTAAGGGATCATTTACCAGGGGAAGATGTAGCATGGTGGAGAGATATCACTTCACCACCCCTCCAACCCCATCTTTTTCAGCAGGAAAAGCACATACGGGTGCATTAAGGTTAAGTAAACTTTTTCCTTTCCTATTCAATAGAGATGGCAGTTGTCTAATATTTCACCTGAATGTCTGGAGAAAGATCGTGATTATGGCTTATAGATGATTTCCTAAATATCCCTTCCTTAGAAAAATGAAGACATGCAGTCTGCCTACAGGGTTTATCTGGATTTCTCCCTTTTGGTCAAGCTAACACCTCCTCTCTCAATTCTAGTAGCAATACGGCCACATCATTGTGCTAGTGGGAAGTGGCATCATGGACTGGGTGTATTTTGGATGTGTGTCCAGGGGTAGAGTATGCCAATAAAAAGAAAAGTGGTGATTGTTTGCAGTTATTATCCTATTGGAAAATTATTACAACTAGATTATAATTGTAGTGCTGCGCAACTGTCTCATGCAAATGCCTCTACTTTTTCTGACCACTCTTCTCCTCCAAGAACACCTCTGGGACAAAAAAAAAAAAAAAAAAAAAAGCCTGTCTGTGCTTTTGCACAGAATGACAGTATCCCTTTCTGGGAAATGTCTCTGATTACATAGCATTTCTTACAGAAGCAGAAACACACCATTTTGTTTGGGGTTTTGTGGTATTCCAGATCATAGGATGAATGTGGCATAGCAGACTAAACGTAGTGTTAAGTGCTAGAGTTTCAAGTGAAGGTGCAATTCTGTAGGTGAGAAAGTCTGAGCATCTTGGCCACAGCCAGCTGTTTCCCAAACTATATACATCCCTCTGATTGGAAACAACTCTCTACGGGGTCTTTTGTTACTGGGTCAGAGAGTGCCCACATCTCAAAACAGTGAATGGCCTCATTCACAGCAAAAGATTTTTGTGGCAAAAGTTTTTGCTGTGGCAAAAAGACCTTTAGAAGAGGAGTGTGGGTCTCCTCTCTGTCCCTGAGTTCATGAACTTGGCAGAAATCAGGGACAGAAAAGACTAGAGTTATAATCTAACTTCTGGCTAAATGCTTATGCTTTTTTTGGTCAGAATAATACTGTTTTGTCAAAACAAAAAGCCTTATGACAATTTTTATTAACTTCCTCAAGAAGATTATAGGAAACTTTAAAAAATATTTTTTCTCTATTGTGATAGAAAGAGGAAATAGAAGCAGGTTTGCAAAAACATTTCAGCTATATGTGAATTGGAATGGCTCAGGTGATGGCCAATAGTGGGTTTTTTTCCAAGCTCCAATTTCCAAATATATTCTTTAAATTCTGATTGAGAATTGAAATAGAATCTGAAATGACAGATTTTTCCATAGGATTGAAACTCCAGGTTTGACTCAGTACCTAGGACAGAAATTAAGAAGAAAAGTTGTAGGAAA
The DNA here is from genome assembly GCA_002844005.1 of Limosa lapponica baueri. NCBI lineage: Eukaryota > Metazoa > Chordata > Aves > Charadriiformes > Scolopacidae > Limosa > Limosa lapponica. The sequence continues at coordinate 905,453 of KZ505648.1, read as the reverse complement.
ATGGAATGTAAACCCTTGGAAATGATAAATCCAGGCACTTCAGACCTCAAGCAATTTCTTGGTGCAGGGAGAAACTACAGAGGTACTCTCAGGTCTCATTCAAGGCTGCATGTCCAAGAAGACACCACTCTTCCCTCTTGTGCTGATAGGTCCTGCTACTGGCTCAGAGGGACCATGGTGACTCTTTGCTACCACAGCATTTTCAGAGAGCATCTGCGGGCATAAATCCCACAGGATTATGGAGGAGGAACTACTAAAGTTATCAGTCCTCGTGCACATAATGTACTTGAATAAAGAAAGAGCTGATCCGTTGTAGCTGATGGCATTTCAATGGTGAAGAAACAGAACTGGGTGTATAAGTGATCCAAACAATACCTGGCTTACCATCAAAAGCAGGTAAGGAGGGGACAGGAAGGGTGAGGTTGGCAACATTTAACACCAGTCTAACTTCTGAAGGTCTGAACAGGGGAGTTTCCTTTGTTCTAAAGAAAAATCCAGGCAATCATGACAGCTCCTATGAATTTCAGAAAGTGGATGTTCACAGCTCCCCTGCCCCGACACAAGTTTTCTTCAAGGTGATCAACAGAAAAAACACAGTTATTCCTTCACGCTGAGGTTTAGGTTGCCAGCCGCATGGTGTTGTGCAATGGTGAGTTGGCTGCTTTGTTATTTGGCCCAACACACCTCTGCTTTCTAGCAAATAAAACAATGTGGATGGATGCCCTCCACAGCCAAATTCATGGAATCATAGAATGGAAGGGACCCTCAAGATTCACTGGATCAGGTTGCTCAAAGCCTCACCCACCCTGGCCTTGAACACTGCCATGGAGGAAGCTGGAGGTGAATACTCCTTTCTCATTTATCCTGGCCATTAGAGGCTGTGCCAGGGGATCTTATGGATGAAGGTCACCTTCAACATACATGTACTAGTGTTTGGTGCAAGGTTGGCACAGAAACCTTGCTATTTCTCTTCTGGCTTCCCTAGCCACATTGATTTTCTCTGCTTAAAAGTTAATCACTAATCCGCGTTCAAACAAAACCTGTCTTTTTCAAGTTTGAAAGATTTTCAATCTTCTTTGGCACACTCACCATAGGAGCAGAAGTATGCCCCTCTACCTCCAAGCCATTGTCAGTTTGGGATCCTTCTTGCATATATTTCAGACCTTTTCACATTGAATAATTCTACTTCTCTCTCCATGAGACATTCTTATTACAGGCCTGATGCCTTTTACCTTCAAAGCAAAACTCAAGGGAGAAGAGTATTTCCAGATGAGCCTATACGAAAAGGGACATAGGTTATTTTCTGACATAATTTTTTTCATGTTGTTTTTCACTGAAACACTGTGTGTAGTTTTCAGTCACTTTGTTGTAATCAGTGGCACTGTGACAGGACTCTCCATTTATAGCAGAAACACTTCCATGGACTACAGATGGCTCTGTTCCTTAAACACACACTTCTGCTAAAAAAAAAAAAAATCTTCCAGGGTCAAAACTTCAATGCTCCTAGACTATTTAGGAACTTATCTGGTCTCATTGCTGTCACCTCTGAATGTCCAGCAAACTGTATAGAATATGTCTATTCCTTAGAAGGCAAATGGGACCTGTCATTAGCTGGGTCTGTATTGTATTTCAAACAAAGATCGAAACTGAAACTTATGTTCAAATCTATATTGAAAAAAAACCCATGTACCTAAACCTGTGCTCTGGTGGGAGAAGGGATCATGAGCCTGTAGGACTCGTAGAGTAGAAGGTTCAAAATAAAAGCTGCCTGTCCTGAGGATTCACAGTCTAAATAATTCAGCAGTTGTAAGGGGGGGTGTTGTTTTTAGTGAAATCCAAAGTGGCAGCATCCTTGGAACGCGGCTCCTGTTTGTATAACGGAGCTTTTACACCAACATTTGCACAGCTCAGCTTCTCCTCTTAAGCCTTTAAAACCTCAACCCACTTTACAGTGATTTAAAGGGCATCAGTGATTTTACTTACCAAGTGTCTTCTGCTGCGTGAAGTGAATGTTGCATGAAGCCTGCAAGTGCCTGTCTGCGACATGGGTAAGGAGCACATGGCAGAGGGGGGAGAAGTTTTTACCGGATGAACTTTGGGCTGGGCACATAACAAGTGATATGAATTCTGCAGGCAGCTAAAGGAGCACCACAAAAACCGTGGCGCCCCATCACGCCCTCTACTTATGACCCTCCCCTTACAGCAAAAGCTATTTTAAGAATGTTTAGGAGAGCTGAAAAAAATTTAATTAGGGCTATTTTTTACCCTCCTGTTAGTAAAGTAAGGGGTCTTAATAGCTTCATTCTGTCCAAAAATAGCCTTATCAGTTCATAAGAACACTACAACTATAAATTCTGATAACTTGAGAGCAAGGAATGAGCATCGAGTATCTAAAAATGTCCCTTTTCTATAGCACTAAGGGGCGAGGGCTAAATCTGGATATGAAGCTATGGCATTTTTTACTATAAACAAATGCTGTCAATGACTGAGTACTTTGATCTGCTGGACCATGAGCCAGAGTAGATTTGTAGGGAAATATTCCAGTGCCAAAGAACTGGGAAGCGGGGGAAGAGACAGGGCTTAACTGGGAGCCTGTAGATTGCCAGACCAAGAAACTAGTGGATTGACTGCAGATGAAGCTAGGAAAGAATGTGTGCTGAAGGCACTTACGACAGTGCATCTAGGAGGTGTGCTCTTTTGTCCTTATGCATCCCCCCCAACAGTATATATATTTATTTGTACATACATATACATGAAAACATGTGTGATGCCCTCCTGCCTGCATTGCCAGGACTGCTGTGCAAACAAATTCTTGAAGATTTATAAATAAATATGTCTGACAGTATTTTATTTACTAGATCTCGGAGTTTACAAGGACAAACTATCCCCACCGAGGCTTACACAATTAGCACAGTGGCACAATGGCACCCTCTGTTGCCCTGCCTGCCTCCTTCAGTGGTTGCTCCCACGTGGAGATATTAACTCCTGAAAGTGTCTGTGCACCATTTTCTCCAAACCTGAGCTCTTCCTGCCCAACCTCCTTGTTTGTTTGGAGTTACCCTCTGTTATTTCCCTTTGTAATAAAATCCAGTTTGTTCTTTGAGCCTGTACTGGGGGGAGATGCTAAGCTGTGGCTTTAATGAGCAAGAGGAAGCTTTGAGAGCCTGGATAGCCACTTTCATTCCAACAATAGCGGCCTTCTGTCCCTGTTTTGTTCTCCCTAGCACAGCAAACGACAGCTTCTTGCAACAGTTGTATTAAACACTGAGCTCCGTCCTGCAAAATAGTGATCATTTCTGGGAGATGCTGTGTGAGACAGGGCGCTCAGCGTTTCCTGGAAACTGATTAGTACTGATGAGATCGGGTTGTCCAACTCTCATGTCACTAATTAAATCACAACTTTTCTTTCTTTCAGTTAAACAAAAGCTTGATTCATGAATTAAAATACATAGTGAATCTGATTTTGACTCTGATCCTCTGTGTGTTCATAATTAAACAACCAGCTCCTTTTATGAATTGAAACAAAACTCCTTCTGGGGCATGGTGAGTTTTCACTCCTAATCATGTTCACTTACATCCATGTGACTACACTTTAATTGCTCATTAATACAGACAGACTTAATGGGATGACACACAACTACCTTGTTCTTTCTGGGCTTCCCTAATGATGGCATTTTTTAACTGTAAAGATACCAGGCATTTCTCAGACTCAATCAATTTTTTCTGTCCTTTACTCTCCCGTACTCTGCCATGCTGTTAAGAATAATCTATCTTGCTGTAATGTCATTATTAAGAACTGATTTTACTATGATGGCATAAAAAGAATTAGATACATACTTTCCATTGTTACTGATATGACTGTGTCTACTTTCCCCATGTGAAGTCTGAAAAAATTATCAAATGCTTTACTTAGATCACTTAGAAACGGTCACTCAGAAGTCATCAAACATTTTCAACATCAACAGATTTTCATAAAAAATATGTTTTTTCAGTATTTTTTTATTTAGATAAAAATATTTAAACTGAAAAAGTCCTCGAATCTTGATATAACAAGGGAGGTGAAGAGAAATTCAGTGAGAATGCAAAAAGCTGACATGAAAGTCAGTTTGAATTTTGCATGTACATGGTAATTTTTCAGAATCTATGCCACATTCACTTGGTTTGATACCAGAAAGATGTTATCAAAAAGTCAAACTGAATTTTATCCCCGGTCTCATAAAAACAAGCATATTTGACAGTTGTGGGAAAGAAGGGAGCTCAAGCTGTATCTATTGTTTGTGCAGAAATATCTCATTTCAAAAGTTAAATTACTCATAATGATTCCATGTTAATTTGTTATTTGAATCCCCTGCAGTCCCATTTTCCCCAGACAGAGCTGGATGATGGGAAATGGTAGGGATACTGCCTAAGCTTTTGGGCTTAGTGTAGATCTCTGCTGAAGCAAGTTCTGATTGCTGCTGATCTAGATACATATTTTAACTTCTTTTAAAATTAAACCTGCAAGCTTCAAGATTCTACTTAGAAGACAAGTTCTTTTCTGATTTTTACTTTGATTTTGTTAGAAAAGACAACACAATGTTAAAATGCCAAAGAAAAGTTTCTCTGAAATAAAAAGAAAACCAAAACATCAGTATTTAAAAACTAGCACATTTCAACAAGACTGAAATTCTTCCTTCATCTTATTTTCTTAAACCAAAGTGCTGACAAAATCAGTATGCTTCATGAAGTGTTTCATTTTGACCAAATTTGCATATTCTGGTAGAAGACAGATCCACTAAAGTGATTCTGACCTGCTGAGACTGAATGCTTTGCTTCTTTTGGGTTGAGGCCCTTACGAGCTTACCAAAACTGACTTAGTCTTTCCTGAATGGAAAAATTAATCCAATAAAGACAAAAAAACCCTGCCAAACAACCCTCCAAACTGTTGCCACTCTCATCCAGAAAGCCAGCCTCAGGTGAGCACTAAAGAAACAGAGAGGCGTCAGGTGAGAACATGTTGTAAAGCCAGACATTAATGAGTACAGCCTACTCTAGGCAGTGGGTTTGGCATTCTCCAAAGAATCATACAAAGGACAGAGAAGAAGTAAACGTTGGATTGTCTGGAAACAAAGATGCATACTACAAGTGAGGAATGAATTTTCTGCAGGACATATCAGCTACCTGCTCCTCTTTGTGTTAACAAGGACAAACTGATCTCAGACTCAGGTGGAGGGAAGAGCAACCTTCTACACTGTCTTGGGATGAGGGTAAAGGGTGGTCCTGTTTTGGGTAGCTGGATTTGCTGGGAAGGTTTTGCACTGGAAGAGGAAGAAAAAAGATGGAGGAAGAAAAAGATGGAGGAAGAAAAAGATGGAGGAAGAAAAAGATGGAGGAAGAAATAGATTTAGCAACAAGGGGAATGTCTAAGGTAGGCTGGAGCACGCATGTGTGCTAATTCCCAGTGAAGTCACCTGTCTTTTAGAGAATATCAGTCCTTCACCAAAACCATCTTCTTACCCTTTTTTTCTCCCTCACATTTCCCTATACACATAAATTGTTGACTTGATATAGCAAAAATGCCAATTTGCGCTACCTTGTGAATCTCTTCTATGGACTCTACTGCCTAGTTCATACTGTTTAATTAACATCTGAGCAGAGAGGCTGGCTCCATCCTACCTTTAAAATGCAGCACTGGACCTAAAGGTGCCAAACCAAAGTGTGCATGTGCTCATCTCCAAATGAGGAAAAGAAAACTGTTGGCATTTCTTGAGAGGTAGCCCATTTCCACGCAGAACCCTGGTATTATACACCAGGAAGTCAGAAGAGGCCAGAGTGCTGTCTGTCCTTAAAATAAAGACAGATTCATCGCAGGTGACTCTTGTTTTCCCACTAGTTCACAAATATTTTGTTTAGCTACACAAATTCCCTGGAAGTGACGGGCGTGTTGGCAGGTCAGAGGACCTGCTGTTGGGTTATATCATTGTTATGAGAGTCACGCTGCTAAGGAGCTTTGACTTGTACCCCATACCGAGAATAGTCTAAATAATCTGTGACTCAAAGCATCTCTCATCAGGGATCACTGTGAACACAGGCAATTTCAGCTGACCCGACGAGCTAAACACAAACATGTCGAGATCTCAATAGCACCCGAACATTTGTTTTAAATATCCTGCGTGTGAAATCAGAGCCAATGGGCAACATCTATTTAGTAATTGTTTTGTTTGCCAGATGTTTCTTTCTCTAATTTTACTGCAAAGCACATACAAGTATGTGCTGGAATTAAAATGAGGATTGGAAAGAACACAGTAGCCAACTCCTGGTTTATTGCAGCAGCATAAACTAGAGTGATTTCCAAGAAGAGAACTATTACTCCAGATTTGCATGGGTGTGAGATATGAATCCAGCCCATTCTCTTAAGGGAATGTCACTTGCAAAAAAATACATTATTCTATGAGCCCTTTAAAATTAAATTTTGAGAGTGGTAGGGCAAGAGAGAGCTCAGACTGTACAATTCCTCTCTCTCAGGCTGCAGATTGTGCCTTCCAGAGGCAAAAAAGCAAAGTGCACATCACTACTGACTGCCCCAGCTGCTGAGGCTGACCACTATCCTTCTGAAACTGCCATGAGGCCAGAGGGAACCACAGCCCACAGCAGACATCCAAAATGTGGAACGCAAATAGATAAAACTGCAGCCAAAATGAGGCATGGAGCTGCCTAAGATAGAACTCTTTGGGACCTTGGCAAGCTCCTAATCCATACTCCCACCCCAGCTATACCTATAATGCACTGCAGGAATTCGTTCTCCACTTTTTCAACCTGTAGGTTATCTTTATTTCTTTTTGGACAAAAGTAATTGTCACGTGTGCAACCCATGGACACATTAAATGTGGAAGCTGAGTAATGCCAGGACCAGAGAAAGTTTTCTAGGTTTAAATTAATTGCACTTGCTGAGATCTGTGTCCACAGCAAAAGTATTTTGCAAAGAAATATTGCTGACACACTGTTCCACTTGTACCAAAGTATCAAATGACATTTTTTAGGGAATTGCTACTCTGTAAAGAAACTAGATCAGGAATACTGAGACACGGCTCAAAATGATATTGTGCCTTGCCCCCCAAAAATTGTCAGTAGATTCAGAGCAGGAACAATGCCAGGTTAAAGCAGAGCAAATATTTTCAGTACAATATTTTATTCACCAGAAAATTCCTCAAGTTTTTTTATAGATAATTTTGGCTGATAAAGCAATTCTTTAACCCCAAAGTTTTATTTGAGTGCTTTCAGAAGCACTACTGAATCTGAGTTCAGCAAGACAGATTTTTTTAAAAAAAAAACTAACACCCAGATACAAACAGAACATTCACTTTTCAATACATTTTCATAAGTCTTTGTAGGTTTTTAGTTAGTATGTTATGGAGGGATTGTATATGGAAGGATTTTTCAATGCTAGAGATGTCCTCAAGCCAAAATCTCATATCCTGCAGCTTTGCATACAGCTCCCTCCTTTTCAGCTTGTTGTTCATAACCCCAGGAGCAAAATTCCCCAAACTCTGGAGGGAGTTTGGGTTTGAATTTGAAATGAAAGTAAGGCCGGTTCATTGAATATACACTTTTATTTTCCAAAGGAAGCCAAGCTCAAACCACATCATGTTGAACTTTGGCCATATATTCTATAAGATATGACTTCAAATGCAAGAAAGCATGCTGTCTTAAGAAAATATCTCTCTTTTCTCCTTTCAAACTTATTTTTTTGCTTTTCTAGGCTTTGGCCTCTTCAAACAGTAGGTATTCAGTTGATAAATGAGAAACCTCTTCCAGATAGGGTCCATCTTGGCTATACCCATGCTATTAAAAAATGTAAACACAATTTGTAAGGGAATCCAAAATTTTCAAGGAATGCTTAAACCTTACAGGACTGTTAAATTCCTCAGACAGAACAGGTTCTGTCCAGATGGCTTACTTGGGGGTGTGCATCCTCACTTCACCAGAGGAAACCCAAACTAAAATTCAGGTGGTCTTATTAGCAAATCCCACACACTGAGCCATCCTTATAAATACCTAAGGGCCTAATTTATAGGTTACCTCAGAATATGAAAAGAGGAATGCACTGTTTTTTCCATAGATGGTTAAGTAAAAAAATATTTCTCCACAATTTGTTATTATTTTGAGATAACATAAATTAATCCTAGCTTCTACAAATGGTTTTACTGGCAGAAATGGTCAATCAAGTAGCTCAGCTTGAGGGCCTGTTCTGGATTTTAACAGCACTTTAAGACAACAAGCATAAAGGCTTCACTAATATTTAAGATGGGATTCATTGATGTGGCTGTGCTGTTTCATACCCATAATCTATAACCACCTTTTTAAAAATAGACACGTAATAAGCTTGCTAGCTGCAGAGGATCCTACACAACTCCTTGAAGAACCCTAACATGAAAACTCAATAAGAACAAGCTAGTTTCTGTTCATGCCTGATGTTATTTCACAGTGAAGCTGGTCAAATATTCAAATAACCCATGTAAAGCCTTTTTTTTTTGCTTCACACAGTACAGCACAAAAGCTGTCACCTGGTTCTGTAGGTATCTGGGGCTCCCTGAAGCTCATACTCGTGTCTGGTTGCTCATCTGAGCTACAGCCTTTACTCTTGCTGGTCACAGGGGTTGAAACAGCACAGGTTTCAGATAAGTTCCATGGAAAGTAGTGGATGGCAGAACAGCCATATCTGGAGTTCACAGCCTACTGCACAAATGCAATATATATTATTGTCTGTTAAAACAATAAATTTAAAATATTTAAAGTATTAAATATAATTGATACATATTAAAATAGATATCTATTCAAATAGTTCAACAGCTACCTCTTAATCACATTGGAGTTACTTTTCTGCGAAAGGAAAAGGGATTCCACCTTTCCTGGGAGCAAGATCCCATCTGCAAGGGAGGCTGCCACAGACACCTCTGTTGCCTCAGACAGGGGAAGAAGTAACTGGTCTGCAGTACCTGAATCAAGAGGAAGATCACAGTCACAATCTAGACACTTGCAAAAAAAATTTGGGGTTTTAGCCTCTAGAATTTCTGTGCAAGGTCTTTCTTGGTTTTCATTGCTGAGATTCTCATTTCAAGGCTTCATGTCCCTGGCTCTCAGGCAAAGTCATATGGTCAAACAGCTCACCGGAGATACACCTGAAAAAAATTTTGTTCATGCAAACTGTCCTGGACTATTGAATTGGGTCAGGTCTGTAATAGTAACCGTATGATTTCACAGTTACACTCAATACCAGCTGAAAACCCTTCAATCAAGTTCTGATAGCCAACATCAGCTCTTTGATGTAAACCACTGGGTTAAAACTGTTTAAACTGTTAAAACCCAAACATTCACTATTTAGTGAATATTTCAAAGTAAGCATTTTGGTAGAGTTGTCCCATAAGTGAAAACTTTTTATGTAATCAGTGATATTATCATCACCCCCTGTGCTAAAGTCGCAGGCAGCTGCCAGAGCGTGCAACGGTGAGAGCGGTTCCTTATGGGAAACCTGCGCAGACTGGTATTTACTGACTCTCATGCTTCTGCTAGGCAATGCTACGATTACATTAATGTCATTTTTGTCATGTAATACTGTTTCTAACCCACATAATTGTTAAGGGACTGCACAGTGCATTCAGCATAATTAAGACAATTATACAGTTAAGTACCATAAGCAGTCAGTAGCCAAAGTTTTTGCCCAGTGTAAGGAAACCTAAAGGCTCCATACACTACAATATAGTTCTCGGGCACCCTCAAGGTTTTGATTGCAGCTGAGCAGAAAAGTGTCCACGGTGGGCTGTTAGGCCATAGCAGATCCTCTGCCCTTTTACCAGGTGGATAAGTGCTGTTGAAAGGAAAGGAGGATCTGAGCCTATTTTTATCACCCCACAGGTAACCACATAGGAACTTGACCTTCAAGGTTGTTATCTGAGCCAGGCTGGAGATCTCACAGAGGGAAGATACTTAACACATCTCCTCTAAATTTTACATCCATCTGAAACGTATTTAGCTAACTTTTGAGGTACCTTGCATGTAAAACCTTAAACCACAATTGTAACCTCTCCAGTTTCCCTTATTCACACAGTATTTGATTTGGATGACATATTTTTACAATATTTTTTTTTTGGCCCATTTTGAGACTCTCATGTTAATGCCACAAGAACTTCAGTCTCCTGTATAATATTTCAGACATGGAGGGGGAAAAAATTAAGAAATAAAGAAAAAGAAAAACCAGTCGTCTGCATCCACTTAAGCTACATTACAATAAAGCTCAGTAAAGATCTGATCAGCAGTTTTTTTAGCCTGCTCTGATTTAATATGAAAGAAATTAGTGGAAAACCTAAAAGCTGAAAGGAAATTTTTGCCACTGTTCAAAACAGGACATGAAACCTTTAACATAATATTTACACACATTATGTTAAATACTTTCTGCAAAGTTAAAATTTAGCACTGCCAGCATCAGACAGACTGGGAAAGACATTTGTTTACACTTAATAAATCTGATTTTGAGAAGAAAGTGTTTTGTTCTCTTTTTTTGCCTGGGTACACACTAGCATTGACAGAAAATTCTGATCTAGAAGTATGTAAACAAATTCATTAAAAAACTTCTGAACACTTAAAAGTGAAGACACAATTTGTATTCTATTGGATAGTGTTTTCATCTTGGCCTTCAAAGTTACTATGATTTATTATCGTGGTGGTCCACAAAACTTTTGAGATTCTTAAAGCATCACAGCTCTAAGTGATCTCTATATCGGAGTGTAGCTTTTGTCACTATCATTGCTAGTATACTTGGCCATGAATTTTGTGACAAAATATTTTACTATTTGGGGTGGAAGGTGTTTGCCAAGAAATACAAAATTGTCAGAAGTGACATTTTCACCAGAAAATACTGTCCAGTTTCCCCAGGGAAAGTTTCAACGTCCAGGATAAAGCTGCTATTCAAAATGAGGAGGAGATGGACTTTTGCTGGGAATCAGTGCATAGTCTCCAGCCCAAGTCTTTCAGAAAGATTTGGAAGACAAAAGATCAGTCTCCTGCTCTGTCTGACCCAAAACAAGGACATGGCATTATAGCCCCAGAGCCCGAAACACTGCACTTTAAGCTAGAAGGGGTGAAACGCTGGTACAATTTCAACTCCATGAAGCAATCTGAAAAATCAAGAGAGCTTCCATAAAACAGGAAAACAGCTTCCTGCTGAGCTGTAATTAAAGTCATGCCCAATCCCATGAACAAACATACTGTTTATTAAGGAAGTTACTAAGATGTGCCATAGCTCCCAGGCAAAGGTGAGAAAGAAGTCTTAACTCACCATCTACTTCTTTCATCTGAGATTTATCATCTAGCCAGACTACTCTGATCATTAGCACATCAAAGATCTTAAAACCTCCCTGATGAAAAAAATAAAAACTTTTTTAAGACCCTGATATTTCAAAGATCAGCCATGTATTTGTAGATTTTAAGATCATATGGAAACTTTGCAGTCACCTTCTCTGACATCTGAAGAGCATAGCCCAGAGGAGGTTGCCCAGCAATTCCTAAATCTGTTCCAAAAAGTTGCGGTTGACTCAGGGCATCTTTCTCGGAAAGACATTCAGTCTGGTTTAAAAACTATAAGCAATGGAGAATCCGCCACATTCTTTGGTAAAATGTTAGCTATAAAAAGGGCAAAATCTCACTAGCAGGAATGGGAGTTTTGGCTGGACTCACATTTAACCTGTACATTAAATATTCACAAAATAAGAAGGTTATAATTTACTCCTCCCAGAAATTATAAGTCTCTGATGATAAGTAAGAAATTGAGTATAATATTCCCCCTTTGTAAAATAATTTTTTGAAGTCAGAGTGGGGTGCACAAATATCCTTACAAGGAGCATGATATTGTTCATCCAAGACATATTCTTTTATTCTTTTTGAAGACTAAAATCTTAGTGCTGAGAAGCAGCATCTATTTAAAATGCATGAGCAAACCAAGGCATGAAAAGTCTGCTCCTTTATCTGTGCTCCCAATATTGGTCCTCTCCTGATGCTAGTGAGAGTTCTAGAAAGAACATGAGTTACACTGACACCATCCATCAGACATTGCTTGTATGGCAGGACTTCCAACAGAAAACTGAAGATATTTTATCTTGCCATGGCCCCAGTTTTGGCCAATTGCTTTGCTATGCTGACAGGCAGAAGTCCTTAGTTAGCCCTATGAAATGCAGACAGCCATAATGTAAACAAAGTTTCTGTTTATTCTGAAGTCAGAAAAGTCATTCCAAGGGAACAATAAATGTGGGATCACATGTATTATTTACTTATCTTTAAGAACATTGTTATTCCCAAACCAGGCTGGCTACTTCTCACTTCTCTTGGTCAGTTCCTTTTGCAAACACATCTCATCAGCTTCAGCTAATTCATCATTGCAGTTTGACAATGATCACTGACTTTCTTTCTAAAGATAATCCGCGCTTAAAGGCTCTGTTATATAATACGCAATAAGCCAAGAATATCTTGCAACATTTGGAAAGGTAGGGCAGTAATGTTCTGCCAGATTCCTCTCAGCATTTAAACACCATTTTTTACATGCCGAAAGTTCCTTCAATTACTAATGACTTGTGAGTTTTAGGACGCATAATTTATATCTGAGAACAATTTGGGAAGACAGTTTAGAAAAACTTGTCTGTATTTTGGGAGATATTAGCACGAGAAACTTCACTGAAAGAAAAAGAGAGAAAAGGACTACAACTCAAACATGTGTCCTGGCCCCTTGGGAAAAGGTCAGTGTCAGTTCAGAGCCAGTTTCCTTCAGAAGATAATTCTGGAGGAGAAAGAAAGATGTTTCAGAGCCATCCCCAGAACAGATGGGTAAGTGAGTGCTTGTTCGCTTAAAGAAGCAAAAAAGAATGGTAAAGGCAAAGAAAGAGTTTACAGTTTGGTGGAAAAGAACATCCTAGAAAAGGGAAAAGACATAACGCTGAAAATCTGGAAAAAAATAAATACAGAAGGAGATCTAAAACATTCACAGGAGAGAAGAAAAGGGTTAGAGGGGAAGTTTAGAGCCTCAAGCAGGGCATTAAGGGTGGAACCAGAGCTATCAGTGAGCTGGAGGCAAAACACCGTCCTCCATCATTCATTAGTTGAGCAAAACAACGTCTGCTCAGACCAAGCGAGCAGAGAACAAGGGTCAAGAGAAGAGATTCATCAAGAGAAGGGCCTGCCAGGTTAAAGCAGAAAAAATATCAGCTGTAGTGACACGGGGCCTGTTTGGGGCCAAGGGGGAGGGATAGCCAGGAGTTGCTGTTGCAGCCCCAGCCCAGGTCATGCTGTCCCTGGAGATAGAGCACGGAGGGGAGTGTGCGCTGGTGCCAACAGATGAACGGGTCAGCAGCAAGGACTTGGCTGTGTGAGCAGAGCAAGCACTGACCTGGTAAGAAGTTACACCACATCTTTTCTGCAAAATCTCTGGCGGCAAAGGAGCAGCATTCAGCTTTCCAAACCCTCAGGTCAGCGCAGGGGTGGAAACTTTAATAGAATTCCAGTTGCCATTAGAAAAATAGCCATATATTAGTTTCTTTTTATTCTTGTTGGCACATGAGAAAACCCTACTGAGGGAACACACCCTGGTTTCCCTACCTCATGAATATACACTCACATTTTCACAAAAGGTGTTACTCCAAATGTCTAAACTCCTCCAGTTGTGCATTTAATCACATTGTTGTTCATCTTTTGCCTAGCTAAATTGTTTTAACTCCTTCCTTTTTGATAGCTACATAATTATCCTACATATCTAAAACAGAGAAAAAGGTTAAATATGGAGCAGGAAAGACATGCAAAGGCCAGTCCCTCAAATCTGACTCTCTGGTATACTTCTTCCACATGAAGCAACATTGCAGAACTGATTTCCCAGAGGCTCAATGAGGAAAGATTTGAAGGCTCAGCTAAAAGAGGTCACCACTGAAGTCTGTAGAGTGTCTCCTCCAGTTCAAAGAAATTAAAAAAAAAAAAAAGAAAAAGACGTGTATCTGCTTGCAACCTACAAAGTGTGCCTGTCATCGTTCTGATTAATTAATTTAGTGTTGCATTTCTAGATTGATTCCAGTGAAGGAACCAAATACTCTTTATAGTCACTAATATCTATAGCTTTATGACTAACTAATTAATAATTTATTAATACTATTTCAGCCCTTCAGAAGGGGAAAATAAGGCATAATAAGCCTAAGAGACTATCAGCCACCCAATAAGTCTGGATGAAGGCTTAGGATAGAGCACAAATTTCTCTCATTATTCTGCTGGAGGATTCAATGCTCTGAGGTGTAGTACCTTTCATATATGGACATTTTGACCTCTCTGAAGCTGATGGACCTGGTAGCAGCCTTTTAGTAAGGTTAAATGAAAAAGCAGCAAAAAATGCTCATTTGTTTATCAACAGAAGTTACTGTTCATAACTAAACTACATGACACAGCTGATCTACCAATTAAGCTGTCTTTCATGGTTTGGCTGGGGACTGAATATACGCCTTAAACACTGCTCATGCTTTGGTAGACTTTTATGTGTCTGCACAAGGGACAGAAACAACGAGTGGCAGGTAGAAAACAACAGAAAGAGCACCTATAAAATAAAAACATCAAAAAGGGGTAAGGACACTGACTCCTAGGTCATTGCTACAGGTTTCTGTGAACATTCTCCATAAGCAAACACTATGGCATTCAAGAAATACCTATCACTATTTTCTTCTTCCAGTGAAAACAATCCTGTACACCAGAAATATGGGTTACAGGGCAGGAAAATATCAACAGAAGAATCAAGTTTCCAGGAGAGAAAGGTCGAGCTGATATCTGCAATCGAACTGGAACAAATAATGAAGGTAATCACAAAACTCAACAATGGCCAGAAAATAATTAAAACAAGATGTAAACAATTGTTGGACCCCTCTAAAAAGGAACTCAGTGAAAATTCCGTAGTTTCCCAGAAGAGACAGAAATATGACCAAGTCTTTGGGGGCAGCATGAAGTGTGTCTGAGCAGATTGAAAAACCCTGTTTAAGTAAATACAATTTCAACCAGTAGATAGAAAACAACTTTAGAAATCGGCACCAAGACAAACTAAAGAGTCATGTAGCACAGTATCCTTTCTTTAACAATAACCAATATCAGAAGTATAGGGTAAAAGTGTTTAAAAAACCCCTATAAGGTGATTCTTCTGCCTCTGCTCTGTTGTCAGAGATTCTGGCACCCAGTGTTTTAGGGACTTCCAGATTGCACTCAGTAATGAATCAACATAATGCTGAGCAATGGGGTATGATGGTTAGCAAAGCTTCTCATAAAAAAGGGAGGCCTTTTTCAACTGGAATTTACCAATATATTTCATCTGAAACAAGGTCTTGAGGAGCCGAAAAGAAAAAGAAACAAACAAAAACCCCCAGTTTGCTAAATAAATGAAAAGTGGACTCTTATCACCTAAAGGACTTTCACAGAGAGGGCCTTGGTGGTTCTTTCTACTCCAGCTTGTATTTGGGAACACCAAACAGGAGAGAAGGTATGTGTCACCTCAGTGACAACCTTTTGTGAAGGCATACATTCCTCAGCCAATCTCACATCCCAAAAAGTTAGTTGGGGTTTTATGTGCCAGTCCAAACAAAACCACCCTGAGTATCCCGCTTTGAAAGTTGTACACAACACACCTACTGCACTGTTCATCTAAATCTGCCTGAGATCTGCCACTAGTCTGAACTAGACAGATAACAGCTTCCAGATGGATAAAAAAAGCACGAGAAGAAGATCTTAAATAACAGGGAGAAAGTCCAAGGAGACTTGTGCAATCTCTTCTTACGTGCGCTTAGATTCAGACAAAGATTGCAAGGCATACAAGACCAACATAGTGATGCTTGCCTGAACTCAAACATGCCTCTTAATTCAGAGAGGAAAGGCCCAGGATATCTCAGGACATGAAAGAAGTTACTGTGGTGCTCCAGCTTTCCGGTCAACAGTCTCTCAGCAGGAGAAGGGCCCGTCATAGCAAGTAGGCTGGAAGACGGTATCCACGAGCCCTGACGGACTGCTCCATCCCTGGCATGCATAAAGCTAAGGGATTCTAACTTGGCTCATGGCTTTTCTGAGCTAACAGGGAAACAATGAAACTCAGATTTTTTAATTTTTTTATTTTTTTAAGGAGAGAGGAGAAAAATTGGCAAACACACAAAATTCAGGAAATGGACCAGATAGAAGTGATTGTTATGAAATTTCTTTGTTTCATGGCCAAGACTGTTATATATCTCTGGCTGGCTAGACAGAGCATCATGTGTCTTCAGTGGAAGCTTCTTTTCTACCCAGGGAGCTAGACAGAGGAGAACAAAAATTCAGGAAGGAGCTGACTTGAACAAGTAGCAGGGGTCAATTCAGCCTGAAGCACAGAAACTTTACCCTAGGGAATGGTATGGGATTCCTGTTCAAGTTCAGGAATGGGGGACACCCTGTCTGTTGTACTGTGTTGGTCTTAAAAATGGAAAATGTCCCAAATGAGAGGAAAATGCACCTCAACAAGACCTCTAGCAACTTAAAGTGACACCCTCGGGAAAGAGCCTGTCCCATCTGGGAGGCCTGTGAAGCAGGTTTTGGATGGTTAAACCTCCCACTGAAGTCTTTGAGCAGAAGTTGCTATTTTCACTACTGTGTTCTGATGGCAAAGCAAGTGGGCTGTCAATTGGAAAGTGAGTGCAAAGAAACATGAGTTAGTTTAAAAAGGTGTTTTCTGTGAAACCCAGTGGGACTGAGAAATCTCTTACAGAGAGAAAATGGAGGGTCTCTGGAAGAATCAGGTCTACCAACATTTTTCAACACACAGTTTTCTGTGGAGTTTTTGGCTTACACGGGGTTTTGACTTTACATATAAGTTATGGAGAAAAATGTGATATCGACTTTGGGACAGCCAGGTAAAGTAACAAACTCTCCATGGGAGATTTAGTTCCCTGCAGTAAATTAAGTTCTACTCCCAGTTTTTTCTGTTCATATATTAACACCATCCTTGCACTGTAAACACTAGCATGTGTGCTTCTTGAAAGAAATACAGAAACACAGGTACACTAATACTGGAGATGCCCCCGAGCCTTTTAAACTTTGAATTCAAAGTGTTTTGTCTGGTTTATTAGATTCTGTGAATCTAGAAATCCCACACTTGCCTTGGCACCAGCAATGTGATCGTGTAGTAGTAAGGTTCAATAGCAGTTCATCTGGTTACGTGCATCAAACCTCCCCAAAAAGACTGGGAACGGCATATTCCATTCTTTTGTATAGAAAAAACACTCCAAAAAGACAGTAAAATATATCACAGCACTTTCCACAGTGCTGCGTAAACTCAGGTTCTTCATAAATTCTCATATGTGGTTCCTGAAAAGAAACACAGAAGTGTAGATCTTGTACAAGCCTTTTACATGGCAAAACTGAAAAATGTTCATTTCTGCTGAAGAAGATATTTTCAGTTTATAAAAGGTTTCCCATACATTCAAACAGGGAACTTTTAGAAGTATTTTGCTTGGTGTGGGCAGAGTTATGAAGAAGAACAGGCTGAATAAAGTTTGGAACACTGCTCTGGATGCCACAGGGTCATCCAAAAACCTGTCATAGGACTATTTCAGATTTCTGCCACAAGAACCAAGGAGTATCATTTCAGAGACTGGAACAGTTGTACTAGAAAGAAATTATCTCCAGGAACCAAACAGAGCATATTTTGCAGGAACAACAGAAACCCATCAGAGATACACAGAAAGACCCTTTCCATGTGCTGAAAAGGTAATCAGGCAAAAAGAACTTTTGAACGAGATTTGGTCAGATCAGTGGGAGATAGAAGGGCCTTGTAGGGAAAATAAAAAAGAAATAAAGCCCATTATAAATAAGTAAATCTTGATCTTCTCTAAATTACAGTGGAAACATGCTGTGGCATGGAGGTGAGCAGCCAGAACCAATAACACTCTGGTCTCCAAAATCCGGAAATACCCAGTTGCAGAATGTATCAAAAAGGCAGTAGGTAAGGAAGTCCTTGCAGCGCTCACTTGCAGAGATATCAAGGCCACATTTTGGGAGTGGGACTGGCCTGGAAAGGCCTTGGAATGGCAAGCATGGGAACAGACTCCAGTTTTGTTACTGCAGCATCCAGAATAATGCTTTCTGCCAAAGAAATGTTGGGTTACTATCTGCTTTTCCTAAGGAAAATAGCCTTCATGGCCTTCACTTGGGCTAGCTGTATAGACCAGAATGCAGTGAAGTTTATTGGGATTGCACTCTTAGCTGAAGGCAACAACAGACTGTCAGCACGGTACAGACAGTAAGGAAAAATTACTCTTGGTGCCTGAAACAGGCTATAATATTAACTGTTATAGGACATTTGTAGAAGAAGGTCCAGAGGAGTTAAGCCCATATACAGAGAAGGAAGTAAAACCAGAATCTTGCTCTCAGCCCACTGCTGTGTTTGATTCTGCCTCTCCAAATCTTCTCAAGAGCATCCTTCCAAATCCACCCCACAGAAACCGTGTGGCTCACTGCTTAAAGTAAACATGCTGTTTGCAAAAGCCTTTGCATTTCACACATTAGATTGAGTGTAAAAAGATCATCACTGAGAAACTCATAAACACACGCACACTTGGATCACTGAGCTCTGTACTCACTCATGTTTCACTCTTTATATTGCTTCATTAGAGACTCACCCTCAACAGCTCCGTCTCAAACTGATGAAAACAAGCCCTCACAATGGGAAGAATTTGCACTGAAACGCAGCCTGGGCCCATGAACTACATCTCCAAGCTGAAGACAATTTGATAGATGGTGCACTGACCACACAGGCAGGTTCAAAAGAAATCAGTTTGGAGTTCTGGAGAATTTTGAAAGTATTTTTGATCAATGGTGTTTGGAAGTCTCAAGAACATTAATTCCATATCCAGTTTGCCAAAATGTCTACCTTAGACACAATTTATGAGCACATGTGTCAAGATATATTTAAAATCCTTTGAGACTTCCAAGTACATGAATAACACACATATCATTACTACCTTTTTTAACATAGCATCATATAAATCAAGTGAGAGAGCCAGGTTTTCTCAACTAAGGAAAACCACTGCACTTAAAATAACAAAGGTAGTACTTATTTATTAATGTACAATGTCCAAAATTCCTACTAAATTCTGTCAAGAGCAGTTTAATGCGGCACACTCTCAGGAATTGAAATTAACACATACTTACTCAGAGGTTAAATCCACCACTTTGTTGTATCTGTATTTTTCATTTGTAAGCTAAAGGTGAAGAAGTCCCTGGTTTCTCCTCTGAAAAAGTGACAGAAACATCATCTGAATGTACCTACTGTCTTTTCACTCAGTCATTTGTCAACTATCTTATGTCAAGGTGCCATAAGGTGTTTATCTACAAAGCATTTAAGGACGGTAATTTATGAAAAGAATTTCCTCATGCTGTCTGAGATGGTGGTTGTGAATCAGGAAGTTTTAGAATTCCTTGTTAGCCAGTTCATGCTGTCTGATGGGAACTGTTGTCAGCAGTAGAAAATGCTACTCAGTCTGAATGGAGGATAACGGTAGTTGAGGACATAGCAAAGAAAAAGATCAGCATTGCCATTTTCATGCTTCCAGCCAGTGGGAGAGTTATGTGGTCAAAAGCTTGGGATGAGCAGTTATACTGTAAGCCAGTCAGTCAGCTATTTTGAGTGCATATTAATGTGTGCTGAGACTTTATCTAGAACGGACATAATGAAATTATGTTAGGACTGATTTTATTTTTTTTCTTTTTTTTTTTTGCAACCATCTCGTAAAGTTGCCAGGAGTATTTCTGCACTGATTGAGTCTTAGAGAGGAAAAGGAATCTTTACTATTGTTCCTTAGATAATAATCCAACCAATACAATCATAACCTCAGAGTCTTTATAAGAAGACTATAAAAGAGCCTTTAATTTCCTCCACTGATGATAATATCCGGGATGGTAAGGACCAGTGTGTCACTCTACAAACCCCTAAACTCATTCAAACTGGTTTCCTTGAGACTGACTCACTGTCATTTCTCTAAACAATTGCAGTTGGATCCCGGTGCAATTCTCTGTAACGATAATTGCATTTACTTTTTTGCTCAGGGAGACTCATTTGACTTTTTTTGGAAGATCCCCTTACTACCTTTGGCAGCATGCAAAGGTCAGTTTTGATGAAGAAAATTGTTCATATGTGCTCTCACTCCAGTTCTTTCTCTCTTAAAGGGCAATTTTACATTTTTTATTGGGCAGTGAAAAATACTAATGGGTATTTTTTGTGCTTAGCATCCAGGACATGCAGTTTAGCAAGTGGTTTTTAGGAAAAAAAACCTGCTCCATCCACATACCAAGCCATTTAAGTAAGCGTAGTTATTGACTAACTCATGGACAAAAAGTAAGACTACCAAGATGCTATTATTCTCCCAGGACAAACCCCTTTTCTGCCCCCTTGCAAGACAGGGCCCCAGAATAGACCTGGGTAAAGCAGCACTATAACCCCAGCCTCCTGTGAATCAGCAGATAGCTGGCAGTGAGGCCACTTTGCTCACTGGTCCCCAGAGACGTGGAGGGGACATCCTCAGAGTAGAAGCAGCACATCTTCTGCAGCTCTGCTGTGGTAGAATGGCGCTACATTATCCCTTAATGAATATGGATTGTGCCTAGTATGTAACAGGAGGCCTTCTACTCTTGTTTGAAGCAACAGCCTTTGGCTTTCCCAAGGCTCCATCTGCTTCTGGTACTCATGGAGGACAACTCTTCCCAAATCTCCATCTACATCTAACCTCACCCTATTGCTGCACCCTTCCTCCTTCCCATGTGGTTTCTTTAACTTCTCTTCCAAGTGCAAATTTCTGATGTTTTATACTCGTCCTTGGTTTCCCTGCTTGCAGTCCCACTTTTCAAACACCTGCGTTCCACCTTTTGCCTCTTGTTCAGACTCTTCTATGCCCCATGTTATTCAGCTCTCTTACTCTCCTCATTTTCTACACCAGTCAGCAGCTCAAACCCTTAACTCAGCATAAAAATCTCATTCCAGGCATTGCACAATTGTGGTGGATCAATTAAAAAAGACCAAGGACAAATCAGGATGTTTGTCAACAGAGTAGACAGAGATGTGAGCAACCTGGCAGCTCAGCAACCTCTCCACTTCCCGCATATATAAAAAACTGTCCTGAGCATACAGAAGAAATGCATTGCAGATATCCAAGTAAGAAAAAATATTGATAATAATCACAACCTACCTATGAAGGGCCTATGTACAAAGTGCAATCTGAATAGTGTAAGCCTTCTCTGCTAAATTGCTTCTGCACAGTTTTAAGCTGATTCTTCTGTGAGCACTTCTTTCCATATTTAGTATCATAGTGAGTTTGCAAAATTCAAACCCTCTTATTCAAGTGGGGCCCCTGGGATCTGTGACATCTCAGAACAAGAGATCAAGCAAGAGAAAACACCATGAGAAAGACCATTCCACCTCTGAAAATCATTAGCCCATCAGGTGAGCCATACTTACTGGCATATCTACTTTTGACTTAAACTTTACATGAAGTCACTGAACAGTCGAGACTTTGACGGACTGCCAAGATAAAAGGAACAGTTCGACATGTGCCACCTTATGCATGTCAAACAATGCAAAAACTGAAAGGCTTATCTGTTAGATCTTTACTGAGGAGGATAAGAAGAGACAGGAAGATTGGATATAGAAGGAGATTACACCTGACTTTTGAGTTTGAAAAGAAATTTAATTTGGCAAGTCTGAGAAGCAGAGATGCTGCTCTCTGAATTGGGAGTTAGTTTCAGCTAACGGAAAAATTTATTTTTAAAAGAACAAAAATATGTTAATACACTACAAGTCTGTAAAGACATTTCACAACTGAGAACTGGCAACAGGCAAAGTCATTCCCTTCTAAATGTTACCTGGGGGAATTTAAAATAATTTTAAATTATATACCTCTAGAACCTTATTTCATCTTAAAAGAAAAAGAAATTACATCCATGTATAAATGTTTCTTCTCCTGTGTTGATGTAATCAGAAACCACTTGTATTATTTTTTCATAAATACTGCATAGAAAATGATAGTGGTAACTGTAAAGAGACAGAGGGCTTCAGTTGTCACTCAGTAGATCATTCTAAAGAAAGTTTCCTACTTCCTCTGAAGATTTAAGGGCTGTTGGGAATAAGGAAATGGAAAGAAAGGTGGCAGTAAGAACTTTCCAATTAAGTTTCCTACCAGGTTGTCTTCCAATGGGCACAGGCACCGAGGTCTTTGTAAGGGAGGGCTCTGCTTGGAGCCGATCATTGTGAAACACTCCAGAGGTGCACGGCAGTTCCTGTCTGCTCTCACTGGCTTTATAGTTATGTCATTGATGGTGCTCAAGACTTTCCAGGCTGTGTAGAAGGACATGCCTTGGCTCACAAACACGTATATTCCAGTTGCTTCTTGGTCGGCCATTTCCACAACAGTCATATTCACATTTCCAACAGAAGTAAGAAGGTTGGGGCTAAGCCATGATAACCTACAAGAGAATCAGAATGATGGATTTTTCTATTCACTGGAGATGGAGGGTAATGCAAGCAAGATGATGAACAGCCCTGGTCTTGTGTCCTCTTACATTGTAAAAGGAGCTGGAATAAGATTTGAAGGCACTGTATGTTTGGGGCGGAAAAGGAGAGTAGCATTAGAGATGGCAGACTGCTGTGTGGATGCCCTTGCACTGACAGATGTCTTTCACATGGACTCCAGGTCCAGTGCAGTAAAAGCCATGTCTGTGTCCTCTCCTGTGACTGACCAAGTAGGTGGAAGGTCTGTAAACATTCCCTTGGGTACTCTTTGTTCCTCCCATTGCACATTTCCCACAGTGGAGAATGCTGCAGCTCTCCATGAAGTAAAGATACAAACCCAAACCAGCTGACTGCTCTGAGGAGACATTCTCCATAGCCTGTCCCCCTCCCTACAGCTATCAGTGAGCACCCAAGTGTAGCAAAGTGTCTCTCATATTTCTGTGGTCTCATAGTGACACTTCACTGCTCTTACCCATTATAATTCACACTTTGATCCATAAGAGTTTGGCTTCCTTTTCAATATTTTAGGAATGTTGCTCTAACATCTTAATTATGGTTATGTTTGCAAAGGAGCACCCACAGGTATTGCTAACTCAGCTTGCTACTGGGATCGGACGAATCCTCTGGAACCAGTTTCAGCAGAAACTAATCTTAAGAAAATCTTACCTAAGTATTAAACTCTTTACAGTAGGTAGAAAGAGCTGACAGCCAGTTAAAGATACTGGAAACTGAAGGGAAATGTGGGGGTGGAAGAAAAATTGAGATATTTTGCTGTTCCCTGACTGTTCCCCTTGAGAAAATCATTCCATCCTGAATTTCTCCAACGCCATATCCTTTGTAAGGTTTCAAAACCAACATTTAAAATATATTTTTAAGGATAACCGTGTCTGAAAGTTAAAGCCCTTTTGGGGGAGAATAAAAGAAGGACTTCAAAGTAACAAAATGCTAAATCTGGCAACTTGTTTTTAATGGAAATAAAAACCTGCACGATTTAGTATTTTAAAGTGTAATAAGAAGAGAAATGTCACACGTAGAGTTCAATTTCTACCTGTGGAATTGTGCCCCTGATTTAACAAATTCCAACTTAAATGCTTCCACCACCACTGAAAAATGTTTTACTGACCTCGAGCTCATTGTACAGCAGAGGTCCAACAGTATTGCTAGGACTGGGATCAAAGAAGTAGTGGTTTTCAAAGCAGCTAACCAGCCTGAGGAGAGCAAAATCCAGCTGGCTAACATTTTGCAATCCAGTGAGTGCCGAAACCCCTTTTTTTGTGGACTTTTGTTCAGGATGGGTTTCTACATGTTGCATCAGAATCTAGTTTAGCTTCAGAGAAGTGTCTGGTGTCTCCCTCACTAGAGAGAACACTGCACATGGTGCTGCACAATGACCTGATTTGACTTAGATCAGACTCCAGCCTCACAGGAT
Organism: Limosa lapponica baueri; assembly: GCA_002844005.1. NCBI lineage: Eukaryota > Metazoa > Chordata > Aves > Charadriiformes > Scolopacidae > Limosa > Limosa lapponica. The sequence goes on along the minus strand of KZ505648.1, from coordinate 881,463 downwards.
GACCAACCTGAGCACTGGCATTCAGCTACACTTGCCCAGATTGATTTCTGGTGTTATGGCTTTCCTTTAGTCATGAACAACAGTCTTTCTGTGCGTAACACTGCATGCCATCAATGGATTCTTGCTACTTAAATCAAAAGCAAAATCTAGTCTACCTCTATAGGGTTTTTTTAAAAATGTCTTTTGTATTATTATTATTTTCTTACCAATTCAGCTTTCACATACTTGAGCACTTGGTTTTAATACTCTGGACATGGGATGGAATTCTGAATGCTGCCACCAAACTGATGCATGTCCCAAGACATTCATCAGAATCTGCCTCATAAGGTAACACTGATGTGATAAGTATCACCATTTATGTGCCAGGTTATTTTCAGCTCCGCGCAGTGGGAAGCTGCTGTCTTGGATAATAGAATGCCTGCAAGTTATTAAATTTTGACCATTGAACCTGCTGGTACTTAACAGGGATGTTAAGATTAATGTTTATTATGTGTTTTGGAGATGAAAGCCATACCGAAATGTGATTTATGATTTGGCTGTTGAGTCAGCAGGACTCACTGGTGGGAGCAGCCTGAAACTGCAGTTAGGCATGAGGACAGATCTGCTATGCCCAGCCTCTGGCTGTAGCCTGGCACAACACTGGTTCTCCTTAGCGTGCAATGGCACAGGAGCGCCAGCGTACCTAAACCAGGATACCGAGATGTATATTTTTGATCTGCTTTAGCTGGCACAAATATCAGTTAAAATGCAGTGCTTGGGCAAAGGTAGCACACATCTAAGTGACAAAAGCACAGCTCAGAGGATCTGCATGAGTACCTGAGCAGACCAGACACAGTGACTTGTCCTTGCACAGCTCCGGCATACTAAAGGGGTGCAGAAACTCAAACTTGGATAATGGAAACCCTATTACTGAACAGTGGGACACTGCAGATCAATTCAGAGTAAAATCATTGGTCCCTTTGGAGTTAGGACCCCGGAAGATCAACATGCAGAGCAAGGAACGGCCTAGAGCTATTGGGAGGTGTTAAATATACACACCTCTTTGAACTCCTACCTCTCCATAAGTGTTGAGAGTCTGGATGATCCCTGCTGACTGAGGAGTGAAAGCCACGTGCACAACCCCAGGTAAGCACTAAACTGAACATCTCTAAGAAAAACTCAGCACCCAGCCCATGGAAGAACGTATGCTTCATTTTATGAAATGTAGTTTTTTCACCAAACTTACTAACTCCAATCAAAATCTTCCTCTTGGCAGGAGTTGTCAAGATACAGAACAGTCTGGCTTATAGGGAAAAAGAGGTGATGCTCTATATGTCCTATTGAACCTGTGCTGCAATAAAGTCTGTCAGACAAGAGTTATATGGCCAAAAAGAAAGTACGGTCTGGACGCCAGATCTTTCCCATCCCACCTGAGTGCCCTGACCTATAGGCTACTGTCCAGCCACCTTAGTCATTCTCCCAGACATATGTCAACCCACTAATAGCTTTGGCCAAACCATTAACTGGAGACATTACATATTAGCTGGAGAACTGTTCAGACAAACTAAATCCAAGATAACAGAACTGATTGACTGACCCAACACACTGCTAATATGGTACTAACAACGAAGCACTTGGAAAACAACCAGCAAAGTAAGTTTGGCTCTCATCAAGCTTCCTTTGTCCAGATGTCCTGGAATCATGAGGCAAAAGATCCATACATACAGAGTCTTTCCCCTGAAGAAAGAGCTTATTAAGGCTTTATCTGAGGAGAGAACTATCTCTTATTTGAGGAGAGGAATAGAGGGAAGGACCAGACAAATTCCCATTTGGCGTTCATAACAATTAGCATATCTGTGCCAGTGGTGATTTGCTGTCTGTGCTGACTGTGGCTGTGTCTCAGCTGCAGGGAAGGTGAGCTCAACAGCATTTTGCCATTCTGAGTTGCCTAGTTATCCATATTACCCTCATCTGGAAAGCAGGGCAGACAGTCAGACACATGTGAACCCATGTCTCTTTCTAATGCATACTGAGGATGTGGTAAGTGCGGCCTAAGACCCAGAAGCTGGGAAAGGTTCCCACCTTTTGGTGTATCCATTCAATTTCTGAAGGGTTTTGGTGAGAAGTTTGGCATAAACTATGAAAGTACAACATAGCAACACTACATATATGATTGATGTAGATTATGACGCTTCTCAAGATGTTTCCCTCTCGCCTGCAGTGTCCCAGATATTTTAGCCAAGCAGATGTTCACCATTATTTTGAGCCACAGAAAAATGTAGGATTCACACTAAAAGAAAAAATACAGAACATGGAAGACATCTGAACTATTCTCTGTTTGCTTTATCTTGCAAGCAATGAGGAATTTGGTTTTTCTGAGTCAGAGCTGGAACTGGAGCACAGACTCCTCACGTTCTGGAGGGACCTCATTATTCAGTACCTCCAGCCACTAGGAAAGACGAGGCCTGTGTCCCTCCCTCGAAACACTGTCCCATTTTCATATAGAAAAGCAACACATTTCTGTGAAACAGTCAGAGGAAGAAAGAAGAGATCTTTCTGATTATATTCCCCTCAGTTTCTTGATCCAGCACACTATTGTGCCCAGGGTCTGCAGAAGGAAAGAAAAACCTAGCTGCCCTTAAGATGCAACGGCTGCCGGCCCCATTGTCTTTCTGGGGGTAATGTTTGTTCCGTAATCATAACCCGTGTTCATTCTCAGTCATGAAGCTTTCAACTTCTTTAAGATTTCAAGACTTATTTCTATCTAATATGAAATACATTCTTTGAAGTTTTTCAGAAAAACTGTTGGTGATAAAAAATCCACTATTGTCCATTGTTGGCACTGAAGAAAGGCTGTTGGAACATGGCATGCAGCCATTCCCTCCCACCTTTCCTTCCCAGTGTTAGCAGTGTCGTTGCTGACCCAAATAAATGCATTGTTCCCTGAAGCAGAGAGAATACAGTTATTCTGAACTGATAAGGCTCCTCCCTGACTATTCCATGCTTGGACTCCGTTACCAGAAAGATGGTCCCCATCTGACTTGGCTGTTCCTCTTGGAATAACCCCAGCTCTTCTCTATACTCCATGCAATTTGACCTGTTTCCTTCTCTCAGCAGCACATTTACCCATGAAGCACCAGAGAACAAAAAGCTTACCAGAGAAGGAAGGTTTAAACCGCTCTCCAAGGGCTCACCTCATCGGGAGGCGTAGTAGACAAGGTGAGTTCTATTCAGCAACACGCTCACCTGCTTACATGTTTCAAAGACAACACGGCTGCTGGAAATGCTGCCATTCCAGACTCTCTCGTGTGAAAGCCAATGGTTATTACATGCAGCTCCTCCTTCCACTTCAGGCCAAGCCAAGCACTACTGCTCGGCTTGCGCTGCTCCTCGTGGTAAAGACAGGATCAGGTACACATTGACCTGGCCATCCGTCAGCTTTTCCCTGGGGCCCAGGGAAGCCAGCACTGCGTCGGTGTCAACGTCTGGCTCCATCCGTCTTTGCCAGGCCTGCGAACGCCGCCGGTCGGTACATTTTGTGCAGTCTCAGGAAATGGCAGTTCTGCTGAAGGTCAGGGTTTGTGAAACAGACACCTTTTTTCTTTTTCTTTTTTCCCTTTTCTAGCGGTTTTTTTCACTCCCTTCTCCCTCCTCACCCTACATTTTCCCTGGGCCTCTTCCAAGAACAACCCCCGTGCCATTCTCTCCCACCAAAGGCACAAAGAACTTCTTTTACTGACCCACTGGCTGTTCAGGATACAAAGAAGTTAAACTAACAATGCGGCGATGCAACAGCCCATTACAGGCAGGTCTGGATGAGTCACAGAAATAAAGAGTAGGAAGGGATTTAAGAGGCCACCTTCCCCTCTCCCCCAAGGCAGCATAAGTATTTTCTCCAACTACATTTTCCAGTGCCCTTGCTATTTCTGCTCCTTTGGAGTACAGCAGTCTCTCGGTTTCTCCCCAGGAATGGTATTTATCTCTAGGATTTGTCACTCCTCAAAACAAGTTTGCCCAGTACTTGTGCTTATTTAGAGAATTCATCACCTTTAATTGTGGAGTTTAACCCCAGAACAAAATACAATTTGAAATTAGTATTTTAATTGCACATTTAATCTTGGAAAGAGGCTCATATTCCTCTCTGAAAGTGTTTCTCTTTATCAGATCTGGGTTGCCAGCTGGCTGAGCTCTGGATAGACTCAGATGTAGTCAATGCTAGGTGTACTGTATGGTAAGTGGCATAATTTTGGAGATTTAGAAAGGAAGATTGAAGGTCTAGAAAGAAATATGGAATTACTGCACTCAACTGCTTAAAAAAACTGCAAATGCTAGCTCCACATCAGGGTTTCCATGTGGTTAGATGTGTCATCATCTCAGCATTACTACCCTGACACCACCCATCAAAGATTTCTGTCCCTATAGCCAGCCGTAACAGAGATGTCCGCCTGGCTATCCTCATCTTGCACAAAAGCGCAAGGGAATTTGTTCACTTATCTCCTGACACCAGACCAAGTCATGTATAGTATCATCCACTGGTGCATCATTTGCAGACTCTTTTGGCCTTTTACCATTTTTACTCTAACTAGAAGGCTGTTCTTATTGCTCTAATGACTAGGAAACGTCTTCTACTTCTTTTGGAATAAACATGAACATAGAACGTGGTACCATCTCTTCACACATCTCAGAGTACCTACAACATCTGCAGCACCTGTAACATTACCTTAGGTCCCACTGAATAAATAGGTCCAGGAGTGTGGGTAGAACAGTGCCCCAGGACATGGTGGTATGGTGGGACTAGAACTGTGGCTCCCACTGATGTGAGAGCTTGCAGTTTTGGAAGGAAACCTTTGCTGGGCACAGAGGCTGCAGAAGTGCTTGATGGTGATGTTCTCGCTCTCCTACAAGACGTGCACAAAGCCCAGGGAGCTCTGCTTTTTATGGGAAGGTGAGGCACTTCCAAGGGTAATAAAACAAACTGCAAGAACACACAGCACACATAAAAATGCCAAAATCAGTTTGTCTACTGTGTCTCAAAATACAGAGGCCACTGGGGACATACCTGGGTTTTTCTCTGGTGTGGCACAATGTGGTGTCACCTGGAAGCCAGCTGAGAATTTCCTTGCTAACAGACAAATAACTTTCCTCAAAAGACCCTGTTAAATTAAAGCCTGCTACTGTGATCTGGGCAGGTTTGCAGTCTGCAGCTCTCGTTTTGCATCCGCCTGCAGCTGCCTGTGGTTTCCTCATCCCTTCACGCAGTGCTTGATGCTCTCCAGGACAAGTCACACCCAGTCACCCACCGCTTGTCACTGCCACTCACCAGCAGCATGCGGCTGAATAAAAGGGTGCCTGTATTCTGTCCCTGTGCCAATACCATTAACGAAATATCACTACCATTATTCTCAACAGGGTCAAAATGATTTCCACATCAAGGTTTTGCGAACAAAGGAAGCCTGTCATCTACAGGGTAAATATTAACAAACTTTGGACTGTTTGTAACCTAATTAAATGTTTTTATAGAATATTTCCTGTGCATGTAAAATCTGGACATTGTTTCTGTTGGGTACAAATCTGTGAATGTATTAACTGCTGTAAAATAAAACAAAACAAAGAAAAAAAAAACTCAGCCCAAAGCAACTAATTCTTTAGCATTTTTATTTTAAAGGTGTAATTTCAATGCTGGATAGATTAAACAGGCTGAATGGGCTTAGTTCAGCCTAACCTACAGTTTCATAACACTAGATGGAACTCATTATTGGCTAATGGCACTAAAATTATTTGTAAGATTTTTTTGTTTTTTAAGGAGCGGATTTAAACAAAAAAAAAATTGTTTGAATCTCTAATTCTTTTTTTTTTTTCTTGAACCAAACTCATTGTTCCGAAGTTTTGTTCAATTTGACCTGGAAAAGCTTCAGTCATGGCTCAATTCAAATGGAAACTGAACTGAAAAAACACATTGGTTCTTCTCTCTGAGCTTTACTAAGTAATTTTGTAATAAAGCTGCATGGAAATGGAAGATCCAGACTTCCGCTTCGTGAAGGAGCTTGGAAATTCCAGACATGCTTCTGCCCAAATCAGAGCAAAACCCCAAATATTTTAAGATTCTACATGAAGGAGAAATTATCTCAAATATGACCTTTTGAGTTCACTGAAATACTTCATTTTTTAAAAAACATCATTTAAGTTCAACTTTAAAAGGCTATTAGTATGCAAAGTAAAAAAATTCAAAACAAAAACATGTTTCAAAATAAAAAGATAGTGGGGTCCATTTCTAAATGTCCAAATGGAAAGTTTTAATTCTTTTGTAACATTTTAATGATTTTTTTCTCACAGGCAAGTAACTCACCATCCTCTGTGAAATGTACTGATTTTGGAATCTATTTCAACCTGATTTTATTCCCTTAAAATTTATCTGACCAATTCTTTTATAATAGAAGAGGCGTTAATTATGCACACGTGGAAAGCATTTTCGACAGAAAATGCTTTTTATTAATAGTGAGGATATGTGTGAGCATCACAGCCTGAAAATAATTAACAACACAGTTGAAGACCTATTTCCACTAGATACGGCACACGGCTAACTTCAAAAGCAGAGTTACCTTCACAAAGTTCACGGGACTAACAGGAACCTTATCCATCATAAAAAGAGGCAGCATGTGTGAACTGCTTTATTGAGTTGGAACATAAGACCGCAGGATAAGAAGACCTGATCTGTGCTCTCACCCCTGCCCTGTGACAGGTGACTTTTTGTACATACAGGTGTTACAGAGATACACAGCATCAAACCGGCTTAAATGCATGAATTGCGAAGATTTGAAATTTGTATACTTAAGAAAAGATGCTTGAGTACACCTACACAATGCAAGTAGCTCACTAGACAGAGAATAACCTCCAGTTCAGTGTCCACACTGAAGAATATTAACACTCTGAATGCATGCTATGGTAGTTAAAGCTGCTTGTTGACCTGCTAATCAAAGAGAATATTATCCAGGAAATGATGGACCTAAATAATGATTCTGTTCTAAGCCTCAGTCAGTCCAGAAATTTTTAAATCCTTTTATTTTTTACTATAAGTTCCTGATTTTAACTTGTAATAAAAACATCTGCAAACTTCCAGGGCTTTTGGTGAGCTCAGACTGATACAACAAAGCAGGTGAAGTGAAATCCTGGCATGATCTATATAAGACTCTTTTTAACATACAGTTTCCACACACAGGCTTATATTACAGAGCAGCTAATCAATGAAAACATTGTGCTGGCATCTGTGGGTAAAATCTAGACCTTGATGTTGACACCTTTCAAATATTTATAGTGGTTATTGTATCAACACCTTACTGATCTTTCAGCCAAGTTATACACACGTGCCCACGTTTTCAAAGAGTGGTCTTTCAAACAGCGTATTTTTTACTGTGGGCTGCAGTGCGTATCAGATTTGTAATAAGAATATATTTGTGCAACTGTTCAACTCAACTGCAGAATCTACGTGCATGAATAAAACTGCTGTGCACAACGTTTAGTTGCAAACATCGAAAGTAGAGGTCCAAATTACACATAAGTATTTCAAATTACAATGGCTGGACTTTTAAGGATGTCTGAGGTTTTAGTCCAATGTAACTAGGAGTTTTCCCTCATCTGCACCATGTCAGAGCAAGTGCAAGCTGTGCCTAGACCACAGAGCAATGCCTCTGAGCTAGCAGTGCTCCATGACATCTCCCCAGAGTAATAGCATGGCTTGTCCCAATCATTTCTCAGTGTCGTACCCGCACAGCTGCACAAAGCAGTCAGTGCTAGCTCTGGATCCATGTAAACCTTCTCTTGCTTCCTTTCATCTGCCTTGGAGCTTCCCAGCACACAGCGTCACAGCATGAGCACCCAGTGATTTAGGAACCAGTGAGTGCTGAATGTAACCCCAAAAGAAGATGCTGGGTGGGGTTTGTCTTCATCATTTGCACGTGAGGTGATGGATGAGCTGCCCATCTCCAGCGGTGGGATGGGATGAGAGGGAGGGGAGAGGAAAGACTCACTTACCCTCTGAAGGCATCTCCCTCACACTCTGCACTGCACAGCAGACCTGGATAACACATCCAAGCTGAAGATCAAGCCTGCAGAGAGCCAAGGCTACAAGCCCATCTGGCCCACACTGCAGGCACCTGGTTCTGGTTTGTATTTGCACCCCAGATTGGTCACAGCCTTTCGCTATTGCCTGGGACAAACCATTCTCTATGCCTCAGTTCCCACATGTAAAACACAAAAGTAGCAATGCCCCCTCTTCCACTTTGTCTTGTCTGTTTAACTTGAAAATCCTATTTAGCAGCTGCATATTGCAGTCTGTTGCTGGTATGCCTGCGCTACAAGCCATACGTTACTCCAAAGCCAGGAAGCTTCCCTTCATCACAGACTGGAACGTGGAAAAATAGATACTACAGTCCCCTTCACAAGACCTCATTCGTCATTTTAAAGTCCACTTCAGTTTATCTATTTATTTTTCCAGCTGATGGGAAAGGGAATAAGGGTCCAATTTTCAGCATTCTTTACTTGTTTGAAATTGTAAAGTCTAGAAGCGTCCCAGGCAGATACATGGAAAACTGCTTGTATGACACTGGTCCAACGCTTTTCAAAGTGCTATGACTGTTTAAATAGAATAGGCACTTTCAAAGTGCAGACACTTCCATGGGTATTTTCCTTCTGAGCTATAGTTTCTCCCTATTCATATGTAGAAATCAGATGAGTATCCCATTCATTGCCCAGCCAATTTTTCTAGTTGGATTTCATAGCCAAAATAACAGCCTTATTTAGGAGAGTCATTGGTGTTTTAACAGACTTATAAAAGGCAGCCCTGTGTACCATCTCTAAATATTGGCACTAAAGCTGCTTAGTTGGAAGCAATCACCTTGTATATGTGTATACTTACAAAGATTTTCTGTTTCTGTTGCTGACAGAAAGAAATTACTGTTCTTCTAGTGAATAAACAGGTCATTGTGGTTTTCCCTCTTCCATTGCCACAGCCACTGCAGAAATCCTTACATCGAGAATGAAGATGTATTCCTTGGGTGTGGACATTGCTCTGGTTTGGTAAAGAGCTGACAAATGAAATGTAGCAGGCTTTGCCCTATGTTAAAGTTAATCCATAAATGCATGGGGACTGGGGTGCTTGTTTATGTGTTGTGCTTCAGAAAAATTCTCTTGAGATACATTTGCTGGCCATTTTAAAACATTAGCTTACTTTGCAATGGTTGAGAGACACCTGCAGTTCCCCCTAAAAGATCATGACCATAAACCTAAATTTGGTTTGGCCACCCCATTGGAGTCACCATCATGACTTGAAACTGTTGCACCTACGTAGAGGCAGTAAGTTTGCTGTTCACTTTTCATTTGTGGGTTTTGAGAACGAATATTGGTTGCACCTGTGTCTCCATGTGACATGGACACTTGTTCTCTTGTTCCACATGTGAGTGCAATGACTTGTGTTTGGCAACAGGCACTGGCATAGAATACATTCCAAGAATGGCAGGAGGTGGAGAAACCAGTCTCTTCTCATGGGAAATTTTCCCAAAGTTTAATTGTTCTTCTGTAAAAATATGTCTGGCTTCAACTTGGTCATGCCTCTGCCCATGAATGAATCCCTCCAGAATGGAGGGACCACTGGTCTTGGTACTTTCCTCTGTGTGAAAGAACTTACAGGCTGAAATGAATTCATCTCTTGACCTTTATTTTCAGTCATCTTCTGATAACCTAAGAACTTGCTTCATAAATCCCTCATTACAAATTATTTTCTTTGGCCGTGAAATAAATTTTGCTGCAATAAAATCTTTTTTCCTCCCTGACCTCTCTCCCATCTCATACTAGAATGTGGATACTACAAACAGACACAGTATTCCAGGATCTGTCTAATTAAAACTTTTAATGGAGGTAAAGTCACATCCCTCACTCAATCTTGCTGCTCCTCTGTTTGCCAAGAAGAATCATGTCTCTTATAGTGGTGTATAGAAAAAATGACTTTCATCTTGACATTCACTTAGTAGGGATAAAATTTTACACATGCCAATGTGTGCCTATGTGCAATACTATAGAGATACCATGCCATGAGAAATTATCAGAAGCGGCATATTTAATCGCTTGTCGTTGCAGTTAAATCATTGATGATGTTTCAGTGACACTGTGAGTTAAGGCTTGTCAGCGTTTCCATTATATGTGTCTGTGTTTTGGAATGTTTTAGATTACATTAAGAAGAAAAATGCAGCATTTTGTTTGCCAGACAGGATGTAAATGGCTTTGCAATTTTCAATAATATTCTAACCCGTATTGTGTGTAAGAAGCAGCATAATGTTCCCACACATGGGGTTAGCTTACTGTGATGAGGACAGTTTTATGGCCTTCTTTATTTCTTTGAAACGCAATGAGAAAATGTGAGGATTTTATTTCTGTTATTTAAATGTTGCTTAATCAGCAGCCTGACTCCTGTTTTTGTGGACATCTCCTTGGAACCACAGAAAACTCCAGCAGGCAGGTGCCCAGCTCTTCAGGAAAACATTAGCATGTAAAATATTTAACAATGACACATTTTCTCCCAACTGTTTGTCAGCCATTCGAATAAAGCATTTGATTATACCACAAGCTGCCAAAACATCATTTAGGTAAATTGCTTGGGGAGAAGAAGAGTGGAAAGATGCAAGTCATAAAAGTACCTAAATTGCTGGGGGAAAAGAATGTGACAAAGTTCATTGTTTTTTATTTCTGTAACAATGAACAGTGCCTGGTGCCTTTTTATCCAGCTTTACTAGATTTAGATGGAAGAAAAAAATGTCTTCTAAGGCTAAAGAGTTAACGTGCAATTTATTATAGGTACAAAGATGTACCTTTCATCTTTATGTCCTTTACACGTTCTGTGACTTAGCTTGCTATTTTTCTACATATGTATGTACAAGTCTGTTTGTACAGAAAACACATTATTGCACGACATGTGATACCAAATCTTGGGCACATGTTTTCAACAGCACATTCACAAACATACAGAGCATAGAGATACACTCAGGTCTTGGTGGTTGGAGACCTGGGAAAATGTGCCTTACAGAGAAATGTCAGGCACTCACTCTTCTGAAGTTCTCAAAAAGATCAAGGGAGGATATGATTTCAGTGTCAAAAAGACTACACTTTTTCTTTAAAGACAGTATATATCAGGTATCAAAAGGCTTTTTAAACGTAGCACAGAAAGGCTGAAAATTAAAGGCAAAGAAAACCCCAACAAGAAATATGTCACAATTATCTAACAGAGTGGGTGAGTCTGAGGAAACAAATTGCCAAAGGAAATGGTGGGTCCCCATGTCCTGAAGCACCCCCCAGATGATATCAGCTCCATGCAAAAACGGCAGTGGACTGTGTGTAGAGGTTACTCAGAGAAATATGATGGCTCTGTCATGACAAAGTGCAGAGGAGAAACAAATATGGCTCCTTCTTGCCTTAAAATATGTAACTGCAAGGCTGATCAATCTGTGCTCTCTACCCTTCTTCCCCAAAGTGCCCTGGGAAATTGGCAATGTTGATTACCAAATTTTATGCTGCTATTTATTATTATTATTTTTTTATTACAATAGAGTCTACAGTGCAGGACACATGATAACCTTTACACAACCAAATTTCTTCCACCTAAGGGCCCTTGTGTTGACACCCAGGAGAAAAAAACCCTTCATATTATTTCTCATTGGACCTAATGGTACTCCACAGAAGCTCAGGATGTCTCACGAACAAATTCCAAGCAGATGAGTTTAGGAAAGCAAGCAATTGTAAAAAGGAATATAATTATCACACACATTTACACACTTCTGTAAACACAGTTAATGGAAGATTCTGCATCCCATCTTCCTTTTACCCTAAGGACTGTTTTCTGTACTTAATGTGAATCTGCCACCCTGCTACACATAGAATAGGGGAACGCCAAAGACTCCATGAATGAGCATTTCTTCAGTATCCTCCCTTTCAAAATATCAATTGTGACCAAATACATGCAGATATGAAACACTTTTGGTGGCATTTTCAAAAGCCTCGATTTCCACTGAACTCTGCAGCTACTGAAGACAGCTGAAGGTTTATGCAAAGAGAGCTAAAGGATTGCTAAAAAACCCATTCTTCATACCTACCATAAAACAGACCCTATTCAGAGCATACCTTCCAATAACTCATCTAAGCTACCCAGCTTAGGATCACAAGTGGCAGCCTGTTATATTGAACTGGTTAACATTTGCCAGAGCTTGGCTTTGTGGATGGTCATACACTGTTACTGTAGGCTTTCTTCTCTGGTTTTCATTTACAACATTTTCCCTCTTTCAAATCTGTTACATTTTATTGCCTCTATTTCAAGATTTTAGTATTTTGGATATGCTGAGGCATATTTTTAGGATATTATTTGACTCCATTAAGTAGATGCATGTTTCCAACTATGTTTAATAGGAGTGAAGTGCTGCAATTTTTTTATTCTCTTATGATAGTACAATCTGTGAAAGTCTGGCTTTCTGAGAAATATGTTGTATTTAAAACACACTTTTAACACTGTGAAATAGATGTAAAACTACAAAAATGAAAGCAAAAAAAATTATAACTAGCCTTTCTCAGTGGGAAAACAATATGTATATTTCATCTTCCTTCCAATGTTGATTTTTTAAGGAAATTTCCTTGACTGCTGGTAAGTATGAAGTTTTAATAAGATATTTTTCTCTCTTTCTCTATTATTTGTTTCTTTTATGTTATCTTTCAGTTATTCACAATGGCCCTAACTCTGTTGCTCTTGCTGTTGTTGCTCCAAGGTACACAAGCTCTTTGTGCTGAATTTCTGGGTTTGTAGAAAACGTTAGCACTGGGGATTGCAGACAGCCTCAGGCTGGTGGGACTGTGGGCCTCAGGCTGGTGGGCTGCGGAAGCAGCATTGCTGCTGCTCCCAGCAGGGAAATATTCCAATGCAGAAGCCTCTGGGCAAAACTGAGTACAGAGATATCAAACCAGGTGGTCGTGATAGCTCCTTCTAGCTTTAATTTCAACAAAGCTCAGTAAGTCATGACAAATTACAAACAATGCTCTGAGGGAAAATGCAGGGATTTTTGCAATGCCAACTCTGTTTTCAATCACCTTTAGTGCCTCCTTTATTTGGATGTATTTGAAAAGAAAGATGCTTAAGCCTACTGCACATAGTTTCTCATACTTAGAGGTCTGTTGGTCACTATGAAAATATCCAGTCTGCAGGAGGAACAAGCTGTTTAGGTTCAGGTGCACAGAAGAGTGGGGAAAAAAAAGAGTGCTCACGTTTTGTGAAGAATGGTTGGCCCTGAGTTCATCCCACTTCAAGGAGACCCTCAGAGCTGCCCCAACTCCTTACATAGCCAACACAGAGAAGGACAATTCTGAAAGAGGATTTCCCTACCAGGTGAAATTGAGGTACTGGAGCAGGTCCAGAGAAAGGCAACGAAGCTGGTGAGGGGTCTGGAGGAAGTCTTACGAGGAGAGGCTGAGGGAGCTGGGGTTGTTCAGTCTGGGGAAGAGGAGACTGAGGGGAGACCTTATCGCTCTGTACAAGTACCTGAAAGGAGGCTGTAGAGAGACGGGGGTCGGTCTCTTCTCCCAAGTCACAGA
>KZ505648.1:843409-867792 GCA_002844005.1 Limosa lapponica baueri | reverse complement strand
GGCATTGGAATGGGCTGCCCAGGGAGGTGGTGGAGTCACCATCCCTGGAGGTATTTTCGATAGTGTGTGTGTGTGTGTGTGTTTTCAACCAGGGCAGGGGGCGTTGGAACTCGATGATCTTTAAGGTCCCTTCCAACTCTAACCATTCTATGATTCTATGAATTCCCAGAAAGCACCTGTCTTTGGCAAATTGATAGAGTCACATAGGTTTCTCAGGGTGGGAGCTAGTAAAGATGACATGTGAGAAGTGAAAACAAGATGGGAGGGCACCTGTGAAATCCCATTAGCAGCTCCCTTATGATCTCCTGTTTTGCTAGTCTGAACCTCTGGCAGAGAGATTTTCTGATTACATGAATCACAATGACACAACAAATGAATTAAATCAGCGAAGTCCCGTTTCATTTACAAGGCTCAGTTTTCATTATTTCCCATTGCAAAGGAAGTGCGAGACTAAAACATCTGGTCCTGTGGATGGGCTTTCAGCCAAAGCTTCAACGTCTGCCACTGAGCTGAAACAACAGCAGCCTAATCTCAGTATTGTCTTTAACTTTTTCAAAAACTCTTCCTCCACAATGAGACAGTGGAAAGAAATCTTCCCTCAGTCTTCTATTTCAGGCATAGCACATTAAGCTGCAACCACACACCAACAGCAGATACTTTCTCTCCAGAATCCTGCCACTTCCTAAAGTCAGTAAAGGTTCAGGTAAGGCGGGTGTTCATCAGGGCTAAGCAATTAATTTCTCTCAAAAGATATTTGTTACCAAGGTCAGTTTAGCAGGAGGTAGTACTATTTCTGAATAGCTGGGAAACACTCCCAGGGAATGTGGGAGAGCAGCAAGAAACATGGAGGCCCCAGCAGAAATGAAGGAATTTTATGTCTGAGATCCTGATAAGATTCAGGGGAAAATACATTTCAGACCAGATCCAAACTGGATTCTGACACTTGAGTGACTACACAGTGCCTGAACTCAGATAACCTCATAAATTTATACAATTTTACAGTTCTGCAATGTCCCCCATATCACTAGTGTGAATCACAATTTACTTTAGCACCTCAAAGTCCAAAAGTCTATTATAAAAAGATGAACTAGAAATTCTGAATGTGGCCCATTTTCTTAGTAAAGAAAAAAGCTCTTAAAACTGCCTGATCCAATCTAAGCAAGTTCTGGCTGTTTCAGGAGAGAAGAAAACTCTTGCAATAGGCAGTTTACCTACATGCAGTGAGACATCTCTAGCACTCCCTTCTGGAGACCTGGGTGCTCCCTGTCTCCAGGGATTCAATGTTGGACTGCAGGATACCACCTGTTTTATTTCTTCCTACCTAGAAAGAACCATGTTTCTAGATGATAATAATGTCTGAACTAGTGCCTGCACATTGAGAAAGGTGGATACCATTACTGTCCTTCAAAGAAGAAGAGAAAGAGGTGAACTGGTGCAACCGGTCCCCAGCTCTGCAATGAATATGTAATATTTGGGTTTTAAATCTCTGCAAATGATCTTGCAGAGAGGACAAGGTGATCAAAAGCCACCTGAAGTGGTGAGAAATTAATTTTTCTCATTAAAAACACCAAGTTCCCCAGGAAGTACACTAATACCCAGGTAAGTGCTGTTTAAGCTCCCATAGCAATCACTTTTCCATGCCATCCAAATGTTGCAGCACTAAAGGTAATTTGTTTTGCTGCTGAGAAGATGACTGACATCCCAGTTTCAACACTCTCTTTTAAACAGCCATTACTGCCTAAGATGCTGGGAATTATTTCTTAAGTCAAACATGCCACAGCAGATGTGGTAACTCACCCTTTCTGTACTCACAGGCAAGACATTTTTGGGTGAGTTTTCAACAGACACTTGAAAATACGCTTCCTCCTCCTTTCCTTCTTTACCCTCAGCAGGCAGACGAAGCTGAACACCTCCATAGACTCAATTCAGCTCATCTTAAAGCAGGCAAATTCCAGACAACTCATTCTATTTTTATTTCCTTCCTTCTTTTTTCTTTTTTTTTTTATTGCTCACAGAATAGGAAATACACAGAATAGGCCAAAAATGCATTAGTAGCCTCTTTGTTTGTCTTTGGACGACAATACTTAATAAGTTAAGCTTAGCCTATAGCAAAGTGGCCCCAGATGGTCAGGTCTGTTCTAAATAAGCCACTTTTATGAGGCCAGGATGTCTAAAAGAAACACACTTCATAAAAGGAGAAAATGTGCAAGTCAGAAGAAGTCCAGAAAAAGAAAATCTCTCTTACAAAACTACTAGTGTTCAGACTCTGTATAAACATGATTATCAAAGACATACTTGGGTTTTGCTGGGATTTTTTTCTTTCTTTTTTTTCAAATCCAGAAAGGAAATATTTTAGTCAGATATTTGCCCACATTTCCATCCTTCCAAAAAAGAAAAACCTCAAAGCTGGAGAAAAACCTCAAATCCCTTTGCTGGATGTGAAAACTTACCTGATAAAGAGACATTTGAGATCCTTAGCAGTGAGATATGTGCCTACTATTAATAAATTAGCTTATTAAAATTGTACCCTTTTTCCAGAGAGAAACATTTCAAGGTTGTGCTCATTAGCTTCCTGCTTACAAGGGGGAACACGTCTCCTTTAATCCATGCAGACCTCCAACCTAGATTGTACTGTGGCTTTGTAACAGGGAGATTTAATCTGTTTTCCCTTGCCTTTTGCTTTCAGAAACAACCCAGTCTGTTCTCAAACTGTCCTTTAAGCAGCAAGCAAAGACATAAAAGTTTAAAGGTCTGTCAGCACCAGTGGATAGCACAACCAATGAACCATTCTCCATCAGTCAAATGGTGCCAATCTTCAGGGAACAGGCCCAAATATTAATTTATTACGAATCTTATTTAAAGTAACTCACTCCATGAGCAACACAACTACTGGCATCTGCTTTCCCATGAGTTTGTGTCCTGGAGTTGGATTTTCAAGAGTCAAATAAGATGCATGGTCTTGCTGATATTTGTTGGTAATTTTTTTCCCATACTGTGTAGACCTTGTTGTCTGAAATAAAAAAGGGCATGCTCACATTGCATGCCGTCCCTCTATCGCATCTTGTACTGGGACAGCTAACTTCCTGACACAGAGAATTTTGTTCCTATTTCTTTTGGTTCCAGTCAAATGAGCTTGAAAAGACTTAAATGGCCACATTCTCACACAGTCCTGGATGATCCCTAAGCCCTTGTGTCTCCAATAAAACAACCAAAAATGTGAAAAGGGAGTAAGTTATTATTCATACACAGAATGACCAGAGATTGCACAAATTCCTTTTATTTTGATCAGTTGAGCAGAGATATTATTTCTAGGGAGCAAAGAAAGGTTCAAGTTTCTTAAATGTGTGTTTCAACAATTGCCCCAGCTTTCCATAATACGGTGTCCTCAAGCCTATTTATTCTCCTAATTGGTAAAGGTGAACCTCATGCTTATTCATCACAAACCCCCTAAAGCTTAGATAAGCTGTTTTTAACAAGCATTTGATTAATCAGGGCTTATCAACAGACTCAGATATTGCCAATCTCTGTTGCAGCTTCTAATTTTTAGGCACCATGCGCCCAGATGACTAGGATACCCCATATCACAGAAAGGAAAAATTAGTTTACAGAAGCTGCTGACAAACTGAGCAGGGAGTCATCTACATGAACTATCAGAAAATACTACAAGAAGGACAAGACTTCAGGATCTTTCAAAGGGTAGACACCTCTCTGTGTTTGTGCCATAAACCCCCTCTGGCAATAAAGGAGTAAACTCAGGTCAGCTCTCCAACACATGGCAAGAGGGTGTCCAGGAGAAAATATCACAACAATTATGTTTTTTTCAAGATGGATTATTTCAATTTTTGTTGTGCTGTGGGGTAAAGATGTGTAACTACCTAACATCTAAAAAGCTAGCAGAAACAAGGAGCAAAACAAAAATTTGCATTCTGAATAGATTTCTTCTAGTTATCCTGGAGGTACTTTGTTTTACCAGGGGTATAGCAGGCACAGTGGTTGGATTTTTTTCCATGAGAAAATTAATATGTTTTCATTTCAGGTCAGACTGGGACAATTTTCCTTTTTTATTTCCACTTCAAGCAGCAAGTTGAAAAATCAATTCTCATCATAGGTCTAAGTGCGCTGCCTCTGTTCTTTTATCCAACACTCCAGAACACAGCACAAAATCTGGGGTATAGAAATAGAAAACAGAGAGTGGAAAATCCACTACCTAATAATTTATGCTAAGAGGACTGGAAATATAGGTGGGTAGGATGCAAAGTTTAGCTGAGTCTTATACACCCTCCTGTGCGCTGGGACATGAACAGCTGTTGTTCCACCACAGCTCTCGGCAAAGGCTACTGTCAGAGATCACAGACCCCCAGTTTCCACACACTACCCCCTACACAATGCATGGGGATTTCTTCCAAAGGGTGAGAAGGTACTGAAGACCTCTCCTGCAGCAAATTCACTGCCCCGTGCCTTATTCCCAATCTGTTCAGGGTTCTCACTTTTCAATTCAGTGTTTTAGAAGGTTCCTGAATAAAACCATCGAGTAAGGGTACAAAGTGCAGGTGCTATTGACACAACACAAATGCAGTGGAGAACTATTGAGCAGACAGATTTAAACACTGGGAGATGACAAATGTTGGATGCACAAATTACCCAGCCCATTATTTCACCATGTTATGTTGAGCGTAATCATTGATTAAATGCTGGATCACCAATTGCCAAGCAATGTTTAGCTTTGTATCATCCCAAAGTATCTCTTATCATGGGAGTATTTGAACATTCTCAGTTGGCAGCAGAAACAAGACAGTTGCATTAAGTTAAACCCTGAGATTAAATCTGGTCTCCAGGGCAAAGGCAGAGTGATTAGTACTCCTGTTTATAAGCAGAGTTGCTCTAATCTTTTACTTATAAATTTCCTCCTCCATCTGTTATCCATCAGGGAAGTGAAGTTTTAAGAAATTGTGCAGATGGCTTTAAGGCACTCTGCTTCTTTTGCTAAGCAATGCCTTGGCCTGCTAGATGTGTATCTTGGAGATGGAACTTAATTTGCAGAAATTGCACCTTTTCTAACCTCTCCTGTTTTCCACCCAAGAACCTGCACTGAAGTCCTGTGCAAGGTATTTTTCACTGCCTCTTCTCCATAGAAAACGGGCTCCATTGTGTTGAAAGATGCAATGTGCAGTACCTGTGCCAAAGGATTAAACTTTCATCATCTGGGTTTGATACTTAGATTCATGAGAGGAAATGAGTGTTAAGCATCCACTACATGCCAGGATATATTGAAAGATCCCTTTAGCAGTCCATGCCAGTATTTTAAAAATAGGGCACATTATGGTCTTTTGCACTAGAGAAGATTATATCTTCTTAAAGCAAAGCTTCCTCACCATGCTTGCCTTTTTAGAGAAATGAGGCAATTCTCCACATTTTTTTAAATTTTATCAGTAGAAAGGAGAAATCAGGAAAGCAATTAATGGAAGAAAGACAAAGAGGTGATAACAAGCAACGCAACAACAGTGTGTTTGCAATGCATTTTGGCACTAAGAAAGGACAGGGTAGCTTTGGGCTGCCCACACATGCACATACAACACAGATATCACATCATTGGCAGAACCATAAATAGTACCAGGGAAATTATTCCCTTGAGGCTCCTGGGGCAATAAATAAAGGCTCAAAAACATGTAACATACAAAATTTTGCATTTTCCATGTTACACATAAGGCCATTAAAGGAAAGGGGTCTCTTATTACCCATCTATTTTTAGAAGCTTAAAATGGGCCATTGAATATGGTTTGTAGAGAACTGGCATTTACTCAGACAAGATTTATATACAGATTTTGCTTTAAGAAATTTGTTATTTTAAGGAAAGAAAAAACGGTTTTGTGACTAAGACATGGAACCAAGGACAGGAAGGCCACATGGAGTTCCTTCTCCTGTCCTAAGATTTCTTTGTCGTTGTAGGCAAATCACTTCACTCCTCTCTGTTTCATTTCTGAATCTATAGGATGAAGACTACAGTGGTTCCTCGTTTCTCTTGAGTATGCGTATGCATATAAAAATGTATTTGAGCCTTTGTTTAGATGAAAAAACCACTCATTTTTTATTTGTGGAGGCCCCGTAGAATGGAGCTGTCTTGGCTGGGATGCTAAGTGGCTCTACAATGCAAATATAAATGACACATTTGAGTCATTAGCACTCCAATTTTTCATAAAGTGAGATTCATTTCACCAGCTAAAAGCTGGAAGCCTAATCTAAGCTGGCCATCTAGACTCGAGCCATGCACAGTCGGAGACAGGCATCTCTAGAGGGTAATTTTTCCCACTGACAGCAGACACCTGGCATTCCATTCCACTGCCAAAACATGGGCATTTGTGTCACTCGAGATCGTCTTGCACTGTCCAGCTGGTCTCCAGCTGCCACCCCAAAAGGGCGCAGGTCTCCAGGACATTGCCACCTCCACTGGTCCTGTGTGGTTTTCTCAGGACTCTACTGCTCTGCAAAAGGCCCCTCACTGAAGCAGCCAAATAATTCCCCCAAGGGGAAATTCAGTTTGTGGGTTAAGACACCTAATCAAGATGTATAACATAGAAGTCTATTTGTGAATCAGGTTTCTTTTACAGGCCAGGCAGAGGTGCCATCAACACAGCCAAAGGAGCACAGCAAGTGATTCAACCACCCTGGAGCAGTTGCCTACATCTGCCAGAATAGCTCTGTAGACTCCTCCAGCTACATAGACTTTAGATCATCTAACATTTTGGATTCAGAAAACTTTTCTCCCCTTTTTGAAGAGCACAGAATTTACTTAAGAAATTAATTTAATGCATTTATTTAAGAAATTACAAACAGTTATTGGCTCTTTTAAACAGTTCTCCAAAATAGAAAATGCCACAATCCCTAATGTGCAAAAGTTTTAGCACAAAGAATGTACAGAGCAATCACATACTAATTACAGAAAAGTGTTTGTAACACTGCTATTTGTTTTGAGTAAGAGAAAGGAAGCCTTGACTGCTAATTCCTCGTAGCAGAAACATCTGTCTCACTGGAATTAAATTCATGTTTCTCCTTCAAACTTGCACTTATTTGGTAACACGGCAACCTTAATGGAAAATAGCATTTATATGTCTGGCAATTTAGCTACAATGTTAATGATAGTGCATGGGGGATGAAAAAGGGGTGGGAAGGGTTGAAACAGAAGAAGCAGCACCTGACAAGTTTTAAGAAGCACAGTACAAAAGGTGGCCTCCAAAACCATCTGCCAAAGTGTCAAGGTGATTAATTTTTAAATGTAAATAGATTTTTATTTTACACTCCATTTAGACTATAGTGCATGTGAGAGCAATACAGCAGGCACAAAAAATAGAGACAACCGAACCACGCCGCACCCTCTGTCATCAACCTTGCAGTCTTTTGCTCATTTATTTATGTGCAAACTGGCTGAAGGTACTACCAGGTGATAGCCTGAGAGCATCCGTCTTGCAGAGATCATCCTGGGTGCAACCCATTCTCACTGCATAATATTAACATACTCTAATGGGAAAAGGACCCCCTGCAGTAACACCAACAGAAACTTGCATAGAGAATGTAGCAGAGTTTTCCACATCTCCTTGGAGGAAATGTCTCTGCCTGCACATTTCTCCCACGTCTACTTAAGCTCATATTTAGCATTCAAAGCAGTTTTTCTGAACTCTTTGTTAAAGATGGATGAAAGGCCAAAGCCTGCAAAGGAAGATACAGCTGTTCTCACCCCTGTGAGATGACCTTGGACTTGTTGGCTCTCACTTTTAGAGAAACACATTTTTGTGTTTCTGTTCAGAGTGGTGTTTAACTGTGCCTCGTTTTTGTGAGTGAGTAGGTGGGTGAACAGGGGTCTCAAATTACAGGTGAAGGTAATTTTACAGATAAATTACAGCAAAAGGTAATTGTAAAGTGTTTCAGAGAGCAAAAAGAAAGCTTTCTGTTTTGAAGTAACGTGCTAACCTGACTTCAGCCTTTCATTGTATTATGGGGAAGAGCAGAACAAATTCTCATTCTTTTATCACTTCTTTTGTGAGGAAAACCACAATCTTCTCTTTGATATCTATTCAGTGGAAAAATTCACTGGTGATACCACAAGAAGAGAAAGAAATATCTAAAAAAAAGTCTTTCAGTAGTTGCACAGATGCAACTTGATCTTGGAGTGTGAACTTACAAGCAGTGCTTCAGCAGCAATGTTCATTCTATTTTGGGCATCTGGCAAGATTTGTAGTGGAAAGGCAGAAAAATGTCATTAATATGCTACAGTCCTTTCAGGTAACCCAGGTTATTCACACTTCTTCTCCAGTGTGAACTATGTGAGACATTTCTGACACCAGTTGTCTGTGTCCACTCTGTTGTTACTGACTTGTCTTCTTTAGCCATGTAGTGATAGCAGCACACAGCTCAGGAAAGGTCTCAAAGCCTACTTAGGAAGCAGAGCAGCAAGACTGTGATCTTCAGACCTCCAGCCTGCTGTGGTGACATCACTAGGACACCTGAGCTAGTCCAAAGCCACCCCCTGTGCATCTATCTGAGCCGTGATCAAAGCAGGGCCATTGGTGTTGACTTGTTGTGTTCCAAATGTACTGTTCCTTCAGCTTCCCCATGACTGCTAAGAAAATGATAAATTCAGCAGCAGGGCTGAAGGAGTGTCTCCCGGGCTGAGGATATGGGGAGCCAAATGGTACCAGTACCATTGATTGCAGCTCTTCCAGCAAATCCCCAGAAACTTAAAAGCACAATTTTAACCCACTACAGAAACACAAATTATTAAAGATGACTCCATAAACACTACAGGAGCTGGTTATTCAAAGACCAGCCTTGACTGAATTAAGACATGCCCTGCCCACCCCATTCCTGTGGCTCTTTAATAACTCTGCCATTTTAGTTAACTAGGGCTACTTCTACCAGCCAAAACAAATACTACATTCAAAAAGGCTTGTCTGGACTGTCAGAGTGTTAACTTTTCCCCTTCTGATAGATAAGTTGAAGTAGGAAAACAGATTGTGGCTTCTGCATCCCCTGGTCTCCACACACAATGGGAATGCGATTACAGCCCTGCCATGCCCCCAGGGGCAGAATAAAAAGCCTCTTTCTACTCTGTCGTACAGGGTAGGACATCATTACTCAATGAAACATAATAGCTCAACACTTACACCTGAAACACAATCTACTCCCTTCTCTCTTCATTCTTGCTGGAGCTACTACGGCTCCCTTGTTCCATTATGTAGGATATTACTTTCCCTGTCTGAAAGCAGGAGGGAAGACATCAGCTGTTATCTTTCGGCCGATAAAGATCTTCATTCACGCCTGACGGATTGCAATTTAAGAAAAAAAAACATCCTCCCTAGGGCTCTGTGAATGGCAGTGCAATAACATAGTGTTAATAGCTCCCAGTCTAGATAACGCCATTACTTCTGACAGTAGGAAACGGAGTTTGATAGTTGCTGAGATGTTTTGATCACCTGTCAGGGAAACATTATGTCTAAGTTTTGCCTCAGTAGAAATATGTCATTAGCATTTTTACCACGTTCCTTACCTATCTTAAGAGCTGGCATCATATACAAGCACAGGCTTTGGGCATAAATCCACATTATAATGATGAAAGGCTATGGACCCTGAAATCCCATTGTATTTGACAGTGATTCCCAAGAGATTTTTTCTCTCTTCTTTACCTGGACCTTTTCCTGGAAAATATTTCACATCTCAGGCACACTGCTGTGTCTCCTAATTGTGTTGTTAGGAGTTAAGAGCATTTGCTCAAGAGGGTCTCTGCGCCTTGTTACAATTTACCCCCAAATTGACCACCTTATTTGAGAAGGAGGAAATATCAGAGTATCTACAGTAAAAGTTGAGTCTAAAAATCTCTGGTTTAGGACTATTAATAGTTTAGGAGTTATACCTTTTTGGAATCTATGATTCAATGATTCTAAGCTGTAATAACTTGAATTTTCTCTAATATGTGGCAGTTGGGGATCTAAGGCATTCTTCCACCTTCCTCATCCATGAACTTACTATCTAGCTCCACGCTTCCCAATGTAAAAAGTGCTCTTAGGTTCTGGGAAGCTGTGGGAATTGTGGAAATTGACAGATATTCCCATCAAGATCACTGAAGAGGTGATAAAATCAACTGTTTGTGTGGAAAAATCATCCTGGAAAAATAATTTACATATTGTGATCTAGATTTCTGTATGCTTTATCAGCCCCAAATAAAGCACAAAGTTTATGTCCTATAATCAGCTAATTTGGAGGACCAGCTGGGGCTTTAGAAACCACACCTTGACCTACAACCACCACCAGAAGGCTCAAAACCAGACAGCCTCCCAACCACCATCGTTTTAGCAGCACTTTATAAATGTTCAGAGATAAAGAATTGCTTCCAAGCATAATCATTAGTGTCATGAGAGTTTGGATATAACACCACCAAGAGGAGGGGGAGTGCCCCAGGAATATCTTCTGTTAGCAATCCCCATTTGCACACTGAAGAAATGAGCTGCGTTCACAAAGCTTTAGATGAGCCAAAAGGCATGCACAGGTATTTCTGAGCCACAGGAAGCCAAACTGAGCCTTCTTGGTAAACCTATGGTACATTTGGCAACCACAGTAGCACCAGAAAGCGCTCCCACTCTCTTGCTAAGAGGTATGTCTGAGTGCTAACAGGCACCTCACCGTTGCTGCCACCCTGGCTGATGCTTAACTCTGAGCAGACCCTTTGCTGAGGGTATGCTGGATGCCACTGTCAGAGCTGTCTGGGTGATAGTGCCAGCAAACCATCCTCGTGCTCCTGCTCTGATGTTGGGTCTTACCCACAGCCTGGCTAAGGGCACCCCAAGGGCTGGGGTAAAGTGTCACTGTGGCACCCAGCAAAGCTGGCAGCACCGTGGAGGCTGCAGCAGTCAGGGCACTGCTACTCCACTGTCTGCCCTTGAGATGAGTTTTAAAACAAGAAAACTAAAACAGATAATCTGCCCAGACCCAGAAGAGTGGAACAGACCAGATTTTCTGCCCACAGGCTGAGGGCTGAGCTTGGCTTGATTTGCCCACGGTGGATATATTTGTGCACATGTATGTGCAAGCCAGCACAGATGTGTACGGTGACATGTATCTTCTCATGCTTTGTGGACATTGTCATGTGCAAAGATAAACCATCACACAATAAATCAGGTCTGACATGGGACATGCAGCTGCTTGGAAACACCAGTCTGTACCGTTTAGTGCTTCTCTACCCACGAGAGGGAGCTGACAATCCTCCAGCTGAGTTTGACAGCCCTAAAGCGGCTAAGAGGGGTTGAATCTGGCTTTTTTTTTTTCCCCGCTTTAGATATATCTGACAAATGTTTTTCATAAAGCTGGGGAAGAGTAGATGATAAGAGGCAGGTGAAAGTAAACCAGTAATGAAATAAATTATGTCTGAACTTTTACACATGGCCTGGAGTTTGACAATAAACTGCTTTTCCCCTTTTTAAGAAAATGGCTGATATTTTTGCCCAGTTGCTTGAGTTCCTTGGTGGGGTGACTTCAGATCAAGGTCTTGCACTAGGTTCAACCCAGCATCTGTGCTGAAGGTGTCTGATGACAGTTATCATCATGGGGTACTTTGTGATTGAATTGGCTCCAAGGTACAGCACAACTTGTAGCTGGTAACACATAAACCATATAGCTATCACTTGTGTTGTCATGTGGGTATTTCAGCAGAGACAGCCATGAAAATCACAGACTTTTACTGAAGCCTGGAAGCCTTTATTTCTGCTGATGAGGACAGAGTCAGATAAAACTCAACCCATGGCTTGCCAGGTCTGGCACTACATGACACAGCATTACAGTCATTCGGGATCAAGGAGGCAGTTGGCTGGGCTGCTCTAGTCCCATTTCTGAAGATGCACTCAAAGGCATGGATAAACTCGGGTTGAAATACAAGCCACAGGTAAATGACCACTGCTCCCACTCCCTGGGCTGAATTAATGTCTTTCCAATACACTTGCAGGGCTGTGCATCACTCTGGGATTCCTTTAAATCACAATACTGCAGTGCAGTTTGCACTAGGTTGCTAATTACTGAGAAAAGTGTGAAGCTGATGATGTTCACAGCACTGTCCTGCAGAGCGTGCAGAGATCCTGCCTAGCAGCCTGTCTCTGGCAGACACTCCCTTTACCCACTGGGTTCCCGGACAATGATGTTCTTCACACCAGCTCTCAGTCCAGGGGACAGTACTGCAGCATGCTCCCTGTCTGGATCAGGCAGATAACAACAGGACTGAGAAAACCTTGCCTGAAGAGCAGTTTATGGTAACTTTGTCCACTTGGAAATGTAACTGCAGTCAAGGGGTCAGGAAATGTCCTGGGGCTAGGACACAGGAGTGAAAAATGCTTTGGAAAATACTGTAGAGTTCTGGAAAAAGCTTGAGGAGCAGCAGCAGAGCAAGAGTGGTGTGGAAATGCCCCACGGATGGAAGATTTCTGCTCTTGGAGCCTAAACATAGCCCTTTATGTAGTTACACAAACCCTTTTGCAAGGCTGATTGTCCCCTTCTTGTTCCATAGCAGCCTGGCCACTGGGACCTGGAAAGGGCTTGTGCTCCATTTCTTTCCTGAGCAAAATTCCAAGAACTACTAGGGCTGAGAGAGGTAAGTTGGATCAGCCTTTAAATGAAAAATATGCTCAACTTTACCATGAGGAGAGCATCTGGTGATATATTTGTGTATAAAGATACACTCTCACCAGTTCTGCATATAGACATCAGTCAAAATAAAGTGACAATACCGCAAAATAAAAATGTTGTGTTTATAAGACTTGACAAGTGATAGAACACAATAAAGCATATTTCCATTACATATGGAAATGTCATGAATCATTGCAACAGAAAAGGTATTGTAGCTGTGGCAGCAGCATAGTAGATTGCCGTTTAAATTCCCAACAAATAACTTTGTGATTTAATGCTCCCCTAACAGCAGATCACTGTAAATAACACCTAAAAGGCTCAGGAACTCCCATGATGTCTCTTTTAGGCCTTATGCCAGAGTTCACTGAAGTCAGGAGAGTTTCCTCATTGATTCAAACAGGCTTTGGTTCAGGCCATTAAAACAGATGCTCATCACAGTAAATCTGGTATCAGTGGCAGTGTTTTGGGGTAAATCTCCTATAAGAAAAACTGGTATCAGAGCCCTTGTGTACCCTGCACTTTGCGAGGGAACAGAAGACTGCAGCTGAACTCATGTAAGATATGTTTTATTTTCAAAGTCATAACTGAGCCTAATTTAAATGGTGTTTTCTGATGCATTTTTTGCAGTTGCTAAGACTGTATTACATTTTAGGCAAGGCAGCGAGCTGGAAATCCAGAGAGACCAGTAGGCAGAAATTAGTTCCCATGTTCACAATCCATCAGTTGGGCACTTTCAGCTCAAGGGCACTGGTCCCATCTCTTCCTTTCTCACTTTTTCTGGAAGCTGAATAAATAGTTGCTGCCCAGAGAAGAGAGCCCACAGGCTACGGAGGCAGAAATGATCCCCATGAGGGTCCTCACAGTCAAACCCAGTCTACTGCAGACTGAATTATGAAATGTAATCTGAAAACTGCCTTTACTGTCTTTATCCCTGGGGCAACAAGACTTTTTTTCATGAGAAGAAATTGTATTTTCACCATGAAAGGTATTATAGATGGGAGTGAACTCACACAAATGTGTTTATTCAGAGAAATCCTTGCTCACAGTAAGGTGTATTTTCCACTTTCAGCCAGGCATAGCAATGGGAAAGCAGAGCCAAGGCACTCTGAATTGTCTTGCAGACAGTTATGACTCTGTTGAGGAGTTTATATTAAACAAATTCTAGTAAAGTTAAGAAATTTTCTGTATTTAACAGAGCTCTTTTGCTGGTTCCCTAATTATTTAATGATTTCTGGGCACTAATACTCATTCTTCAATTGTAAAATATCTATATCATGTAATTAGCTTAACTAAACACTTCTCAGGGTTTTTGCTGAGTGTTCATTTTGTGCTTGCTCTTCAGTGTGTCTGTTGGGACCATTGAGACCTCTCACAGTGATGTCAAACATATTCCCATTGATTTAACTGCTCCTCCAAGTGTTTACTCAACAAGACAACAACTATCTTGCCAAAAAAATTGTCTGAGCAACATTTAAACTCAACCCACCAGGGAAACAAAAAACTGCTCATTAAAAAGTCTTCACAGATTCCAGCCTCTCACCTGTCCCCCATCCCCTCTGTATATGCCCTCTGCTGTCCTGGGAATGTCAGAAAGACAGAACTGTGTGCACATCCCCACTAATAGCACATTTCTCTACAACACCTGCCTCCTAAGCTGAATTACAGGCACTTCCATAACAAACTTTGTAGGGAGCTTTTGCTGTCCTTGGAGGTTGAACAAAAAGAATAAAATACTTGAATCTAGGCAGAGCATCCTGAAAAGGGGTAACCTGTACTGGCCCACAGATCAACCTGTAATTTTAGAATGCCATATGCAGTTCTCATTCTGACAAGCTCCTAGATGGTTTTCCCAAAAAACGAACAAGACAGTGTCTATATGGAGTTTAATGAATGTTTCAGCTCTAGGGGAGCCATCTCTGTTAAGCTAAGAGCACTGCATTCATCTTCATACAGTAAATTTGAAAATAACCTTCTTCACAATTGGAAAATTGTTCCTGTCTCTCTCTGTTTACCAGCATAGTTTGTCACCACTTGCATAAGAAGTTTTAAGGATGAATCATGGACAAACTATACAGGGTTTCTTAAATCTCACTTTTCCTCCAAAGAACACAGCAAAATTTAATTGTTGTTTTTATGAATAGACCAACAGACAGTTTATCTCCACAAAATACTCAATATAGCACAAAGACACTGAAAAACAAGATTTTACCAATTATGATAAAATTCTATATAATCAGCGGTTGTGGTTTAAAATCAACCCTGCAAAAATCAAGAGTATTTTCTCTTGGTTATTTCAGCAAGTCAGGCCCAGATCCAAAGGTCTTCTGGAGTCAATGGAAAAGGTTGCATCTTCAAAAAGATGTGGTTAATTGAAAGCCATCAAGCAGACCCAGTGGCCTATTAGGTGCTCTTCCCTGGCATCAACTGTCCAGGAAGTAACAACAACACATTATAGTCGATATGAAGTATAATGGCTTGAACTGATTTCCACTTCAAACATGACAAAAGAATGGAGATAATGATGCTCAGTGTCAAGCAGTACGATATCAAGATGGTTTACCTCAGGCAGGGGGGCATCTTGAACTCATAGTCTTTGGCAAGAGCCCTCACCACTGTGGTTTCAAAGGACATTCTGTGCTTTAAAGAGAAGTGGACTGGCCCCTCTCTCTTTCTGTAAACTTTGGCTATGTTTCATTACTATTTTGGTTTGGAGCAGTTGTGCAGTTCTGAAGCAACCCCCGTCACTCCCTTTACCGCAGAGTTCACAGAGTTTACCCAGTTTACGGAGCAGACTTAGTGCACCAGATGCCTTTTTGCGGGAGACAAACCAAAAACTTCTGTTGTACTAGACACCAGATCTTCTCCTAGATGGATGTGAGGGTCCCAAACTACATTCCTTGACATTGATTCAATACACGTGCCTGGTGGGGCCTTTCTGTGCAGAAGACCAGACTACATATACATGGAAATAACCTCCCTGAACCATGCCATGCGTGGATATAAGAACCTCAGCAGCATCCCCTTGAAGAAATCGATCCCTTTTCTGTGAAGTTGCTTGCTATTTTAGAAACCACCTTGTAGATGCCCAATTAAGAGTTTTGTCCCTTTACAGAGGGACAGAGTTATAGAGACTATTGTGAACACGGTTTAAGGTCTGCCTCTGTCCTTAGCACTTTCTTCTGTTAGAGGTTTTACTTCCATTATATTTCTGACTCCTGTGAATACAGTTCTTAGGTGCCTACAGGTCCATGTGCATCAGTTAGGCTGGGAGTCTGACCTCCCTGAAGCAGGCAAAAGCACGTAATGGTCATCTGCTATAACACCATATGACTTTTCTGTGAATCTAGCCCACCATCCAGCTGCATTGCTGTTCATAGCTGAAGACAGTGGTGGCGCAGGGCAGCTGGATACTTTAATTGCATGCATCCAGGTGACAGACACTAGTGGTTAGCTGGTTGCTTCCCAGGGCACTAATGGTTTCAGTCCCAGCACCAGCACCAGAAAATCTAGCTGGTAGGAGGAGGCTGGGCCTAGGACAGTGCAATGAGAAAGAAACTGTAAAAGCAAATTTTCCTGAGGAGAAGGATTAGTCTAGGACTTAGGTGATGATATTTGTATTAGCTTTTCTCTTTAATAAATAACCCTCAAAGGGAATGCTTTTTGGCTCTATCCTGAATACTCAGTTGGCTTCGAACTACAAGGGATCCCATCAAATCCCAGTTTATTTGCACTCTTTTCTGATAGTATACAGCCTTTTTGTTCGTATGTATGCTGGCCATATAACCCATTCATTACCTTTGAAACTTCATAACTTGTTGTGTAACTTCTTTTTCTTTTTATCCTGACCTAGCTTGCTTTTAAAACCAGCTGTGTCTTTTCACCTGAGGTGAGGCTTTGCAGCTAGCCTACATTATGTAAACATGCATTGTAACATCCCCAAACCTGCAGTTAGTCAACAAAAGATCAAACAGACCAACACTTTTTCATGGTAGCCATCAAAGTCACTCAGACTTTCTCAGCAAAAGCTGCCAGCTTGCATTTTTTTTTGTCCAATGGAAAAGATAAGGCTATTTGTTTCACAGTTACAAATAAATAAGGAAAGGAAGGACAGTAGTTTAAAATGATATCTTAATCAAATCTGTTCATCTTGGAGTTTATATTTCAAGCCTTTACCTGCATTCCAGACTGAAGTCAAATGTCAAACTTTTCCCCTTTATCTTCTCTCCTTGACTCAAGAGAAGATTGGTATCTTTACAGAATGAAACAACTGTTTTCCTTAAAATGTTTCAATAGGCCTTGATTTTGTAAAACAAGCCACTTCTCTGGCAGGCGCTTTGATTCCAGGGAATTAAAGTAATTGCCACAAAAAGGCTGACAAACCTCACAGCTGCTGGAGTAAAAGGAGAAGAATCAACTGAGCTGCATGGATGTACACGGCATGTCTGGGCAAGAGAAGAGGTGGACAGGAAGGGTTTTTTGGTATTGACTTCTTTAATATACTTTCTTTTCTTAATATTTAATCCATCATTGACTTAAGTTTATATCAAGATATCATCTGCTTTCTTCTCTTTCCTAAACCAACTTTACCAACTGGACCAATTGTGGATGTTCAGAGAAAAACAAAAAGCCCAGTCAGAGCTGTAGAAAAAAGAAGAGTGCTGAGGAAAGAGTGCAGAAATAGTTGGTTTTTTTAGTCTGTTTACTTACAAAGTAGCTGCAGAGGAGAAAAAGACAAACAGTTGTTCATGTCCACTGATGATAGGACAAAGAGTAATTGGTTTCAACAGCACTAAGACAGCTTCAGGTTGCCCATCAGGGAGACTTTCTTCTGATGTGATTAAATTTGTGCTAGAGGATCTTGTTCAAGAATCTGTGAAACCTCCACTACTGGAGTCTCTCATAAACAGCTGAGGCAGGAATGATTTAACTGTCCATGAGAACAGCTGATCCTGCCTTAGAGGAATGGGCTGTAGGATAAAACACTTTGAAATCTCTTCCAACATTATCTCCCAAGACCTCCTTTAATTTTCTCAAAAAGCCTTGGATTAAGACAGCACTCATGGCTCACACTTGATTCAAAGTTTGGAGTTGTTCATCCCTTAGCCAAGATTTTGGTCTGCATTATTTTCTCCCTTCTCATCTACCCTTTCAGCTCGCACAGGGTAAAGTAGAGTGAAAACTACCATCACTGGGAGCACCCTCAGGCAGCATAGTCCTCACAGGCAGCTAATCCCTTACTCTTAATTTCATGCCCTTTTCACCATGTTTAATCTGATTCCTGCCCCCCTCTCTTTCCTGTTCAAGTTGTATCTCCTCAGGGACAAGAACTGAACACCCCAATGTGTGTGTACAACAGCTAATCTGCTTTGGTTGCTAGGTTCAGAAATGATGTCATGGAGAGAAGTTATTAAACAGAAGTTCATTTGTGCACTAGTGAGGAATGACTCTCTCCATTGCAAGAAGCCACAGGGCCACCAAGCATCTGCATTTCCGCACACACATCTGCTTTTTCCACCCAGAAATTTTATCTGCATAGATTTGGAGGATTTCATGTGCTTCTCCAGAACTTCCAGCCATCTCATAGCTTGAACAGGGATGGAGGCCCAGTCATAGCTATTGCTCTGCAGAACAAGTGGAAAGCTCAAGGGGAAGGGGAGACAGGCTGCTCAGGTGCTGCCCTGTACTGTTAGACCTACTCCCCTTCTGTTCATCTACATAACCAAGCCTAGAGCAGAAAGGACAGGCTGTCTCTTGCCTTTCTTGCATCTCCTTGCAGGCAAAGAAATCATCTCTTTATTCTTACCAGCTGGTGAAAAGAGGTGCGGCCTCGCCTTGAACACTGTGTGCAGTTTTGGGCCCCACAATTTAAGAAGGATGTTTGGGTACTTGAATTTGTCTAGAGGAGGGCAACAAAGTTGGTGAAAGGGCTGGAAGGAATGTCCTATGAGGAGCGGCTGAGGTCTTTGGGTTTGTCTAGTTTGGAGGAAAGGAGGCTGCGGGGCAACCTCATTGCTCATTACAGCTTCCTGAGCAGGGAAAGTGGAGAGGGAGATGCTGAGATCTTCCCCCTGGTATTCAGGGAAAGGACACATGAGAATGGTTCAAAGCTGCACCAGAGAGGTTTAGACTGAACATTAGGAAGCATTTCTTTACCAAGGGTGGTGAAACACTGGAACAGGCTTCCTAGAGAGATGGTTAATGCCCTAAGTCTGACAGTGTTTAAGAGGCATTTGGACAATGCCCTTAATAACATGCTTTAACTTTTGGTCAGCCCTGAATTGGTCATGCAGTTGGACTAGATATTCTATTCTATTCTATTCTATTCTTTTCTACTGTATTCTACTCTAGTATATTCTATTCTGTTAATCTTTAAGACTGGATCACTATTTACATGCAGACATATTCCCATTGGGAAATACATACAAAGACACATTTTTCTCACCATAATTGTGAGTAAAACTAACAAAAGAAAATGCCAAGCATAGAGAAATGAGTTTCCACTGCTAAAATGCAGCCCGGAAGAACTTAGAAAGGTATTTTGATGCTGCTGAAATTATACCTGAAAAGATCATTTCATTACCGTAAAGGGCTTTTCTTTCTCTTCCTATTTAACACCTTTGAATATATTTTAAACTGGATTTTCTTCTGAGCTCATAATTAAGTTACTTGCTTCTCTATAGAGAACTTCGCTAGTGCTAAACCTGGGCCAGTCCTGTGTTGCTGGATGTGAAGGTGCTCAGAAATCACACAACAAAGCCTAGTGCCAGCCTCATAGAAAGGGAGGAGAAATTAATTATTTTGTATGCATATAATTGTGGCTTCTGGGTGTAAATCCAGAATTGTCCAGTAAATTCTACTGCAGATTATTTTGGATTCCTACATTTCAGTTTCAAAATCATGTAACAGGCTCCCACTCTGTAGTCTCCTTCCCTGACAGTGTTCCTCACAGAATCACAGAACGGTATGGGGTTGGAAGGGACCTCTGGAGATCATCTAGTCCAACCCCCCTGACAAAGCAGGTCCGCCCAGAGCAGGTTGCACAGGAACATGTCCAGGTGGGTTTTGAATGTCTCCAGAGACGGAGACTCCACCACCTCTCTGGGCAGCCTGTTCCAGTGCTCTGCCACCCTTAAAGTAAAGAAGTTCCTCCTCATGTTTAGGTGGAACTTCTTACGGACTTATGTTCTTATGGAATTTCTTAGATGGAACTCTTACAGCAGGAATGCTCAGAACCCTCCTTTGCAGATGCATTTTTTTCCAACCGTCCTGCAGAAATTGTTCTTGCAATGCAGCAGTATATGTGAAATATATGAGGTACTCAATCTGAAAATTTAGAAAGGCCTGGTATAGTCAGACCATACAGAGATACTAGCCAGTCTGAAGCTGAAGGGTTTTCAAAGAACAGTATTGGCTTCATATCCTTGCATAGGTGGCAAGGTCAGTTCTGAACCTACAGGAATTGCAGGAGTTGTGCCTTTGGATGACAATCCGAAAGACCACTTTCCTCTAATCTTCATGATCTTAACTATTGTTAGCATAGAAACAACCAATTACTTTGTTGTTTTCTCTCCCTGTCTTTGCTATACCTATTTGGACAGTCCTGGTACCATTTCCTTTCAAATTTACCAGTATTCTCTCCTTTCACTCCTTTCTTCATTGTCCAGTTTTCTACTCCCTTCGCCTCCTTGTGTCTCTCTTGTCTGTTGTTTCTGTATCTAAAGCATCCTGCCAGTGGCTCTGTTTACAGCTCCAACTCATTCAAGTCCCATTTAACAAGTTATTCCTTTCAAAATGCCCACAAAGAGAAACTAACAATGGGCTGAAAGATCACCATGAAGTCATTCACCTCTTTGGCGCTGCATCCTGTCTCCTCTGTGTTCAGGCCTTCGCAGTGTGGGCTGCCTTTCCCTTCTCTCAGTCCTGCCCAATGCCAAGAAACTTCATAAATAATTAGGGGAAGCGATTTGGTTTGGAGAATGAAGCACTGACCTTGCTTTGCTTTCAGCCCTGCCATTAAGCTGCTAAATGACCTTGAATAACTTTTTTAACCTCGTCTGTCCCAATCTGTCTCATCCTGTGACTTTTTTCAACAAAACGTGTAAGCTTCTGGCATCTTATAGTGTGCTGTTAAAGCCTCTTGAACAAAAAGCCCCTATTTTCCCATTGGCTGGCTCAGCTGGGACTTATTCCCTGTAACCACACATTTACACTGTGAATATCTACATTTAAGCTATTTTCTAAAGTTTCCTAGACAGTCAGAGGGGAACAATAGGCAGTTTTAGGTTGAGATTCACCTAAGCAAATGTAGGCTTCATCTTTGGGATTAAATTAGTTGCTCCGACAGAATGCTTGCATGTTGAAAATAGCCCCCCAAACATTAACTGATTGCAATTCTTTTGTGAATTTAGTTGAAATATCTAAATTATATTGGGCAAGCTAGATTGCATTTTTTAATAAATAAACTATTCCATTAAAAAAAATCACCCAGATCTTTTGGGAAACAATAAATATTTGAAAGGTGATTTTCCTAAGCCTTTTCAGAAGTTTCTTTGTAAATGGATTCTTGAACGTCTGCTTCACCAGGAAGTTTTATCACAGCTCCTGAAGAGCTGTAACTATGCATAATGTGTGTAGATACACAGACACCAACAAACCAGCACACCAGACCTTCCTCAGAGATCCCGTGTTGGTTTTATGTAAGCAGAAAGCATGAGCTCCTTAACATCACGAGAACTACATCAGTACCTACCTAGACATGGATGTAACGCCACAAAAATAAGATGTGACAAAGACACTCTTCCTGCCTTAAATGAGATCGTCTATGAAATGGCATCTGCTGAAAAGCTCATGGGAAGGAATATTCTGTTTTCCTACCCAAAGGAAGAAGTTTTGAGAACAACAGACCTTTTGCAAGGCAACTAGATGGAAAGGTCATGTCACTCACCAAATATGCAGAAATGGGAGAGCTGAACAACTGACTAGCATGAACATTACACCTATCACTGCTAATCACCATCACCTCATACAGCTGAAATGGCAGTAGAATATTGGAGTGTCTTTGAAAAAGCTAAATAACAGAATGAAGTTTTGAAAAAAAGTCAATGTTTTGCCAAAACCTATTACATGCGCTCTACAAAGGGGTGTCTGTGAGTAACTGGGAGGGAAACAACAATAATAAACTGGAGGAATAGCTTTCATAGGATAATAAATGAGTTGCAAATAGCACACGTCAGATACATTAATTCTAAAACAGAAAACTGTTCCAAAACAGAAATAAAATGAGATCGTGACTGGGACAAATAGCCTCCTCATAATTAGAAAAGGAGAGACACTTTCCTGAGTAAAGGATTAATTTATATGAAAAAAAAAGAAGTCTTTGGAGTTCAGGTGCCATTTTATGTGCCAAAGTGAAAAAAAAAATACATACACCCATCCAAGCACCCCAAAATCCCAAGCACCTAGAGAGATTACTACACGGAGTATGGGGCCTGCAATGCCCAGCTTTTAAAGCCCACCGGAAACTGGATTAGGCAGAACTAGGGGAATGGATCTAGCCTTATAAGAAAACCTGCTGCAAGAAAGAAAATTCAGGGAATTCATTCAGTTGTTAGTCACAGTAATTGAAAATGCCTGTGCCAGCTGTATGAGGCTGGAGAATTCATCGTGGACAATGAAAAATGGAGATGGACACAGATCCTGTGAAGGAGACAGAGTAGTTAGTACCTTTCTGTGAGTCTCTTCCACCCAGCACTCCTCAGGAAGAGCTGGTAAAATGTGGAGGCTTAATTATTTCAGCTCGTGTGAGTTTGATACTCCAGAGAAATATTGGAGTGGCTTGTAATTCTGAAAACTGGAAATTGCTCAGCCAAAACCTTAGTTTGTTTGCAGCCAGGAATCCACCTTTGTATACAGCAGCTGGAGATGTAAAAAAAAAGGAGATATAACTATTCAACTGGACAGAAAGCTTCACCAGTCCCCACATCCCTCCGATCTCATGCCACTGCATTGACCTGTAGATCATTGCTAAGGAAAGAGGGGATTGCCTGTTTTTAATAACTCTGCAGAGACCAGTGCAGTACAACTATGTAATGTGAACACCTGGTAACTGAGGACAGAATGGAGGCTAATCATCTCATTTTGAATGGGACAACAGCCCAAATACCATTTGCATTTATTATCAGGCTCGGCTGGGTTTTAGCTGGACGTGGAAAAGAAAATTGTATCTTTCAACAAGCCCCTTGAGCCATCCTCTTCAAGGAAGAAACAGCACTGAGACACCACAGTAAGGTAATGGAAAAACATCGTCTTCTTTGTTGAAGTACATGTCTAATGTCAAGAGCTCTCTTTCTTTGGTGGTAACATTGTGCAGGCCTATAGGAAAAAAAAGCTATGTGCAGGTGCTCAGAGATAACCCAGGAGCAGCCACAGATGAATCCAAACTATGATCCTTCAGTCTTCTTTGACGTAGAGCAGTGACAACCTGCATCTTCAGAAACTTGCATTGACAGGTCCTCAAAGACGAACAGCAGCAGTCTTGGAATCACTTAGGAGTCCTAATACTTGTTGCAAAGCCTTTTAGAACTGAATAGGGCTAAAAAAAGGAAAATCTTCCTTAGAAATTCTTCTGCAAAACAACAGAATGCAACAGAAAACAAAAGCCTTTCTACAGGAAAGATAAAAATTCTGCGTTGAGGATGTAATTCTGTACTGAACTCCCCAGAAGGATTTAACTGCTGGTTAAAACATAAATAGTGCTTGGGTTAGTAAATAATGTTTTGCTGCAATGCCAGTGCTTGTGTCTGACATCTGTAAAATTTCTGCTTATTTCTTTCCCTTTAGTGAAAGAACAGTTCTGATGGTAGTCAGTAAAGGAAAGGGATGTTTAAGAAACAGAAGTAAGAGAGTGGCTTTTTATTGAAGATTAATTTAGACAATTTGGTATCTATTACAAGCTGAAGACAGACAGTGTCTGCATGCAAATGTGGGGAGGTATTGAAAGGGAACCTCACACATTGAGAGGGTCCTTTTTCTTCATTAGCATTTACAAAGTAAGTCAGTCACATAAATACGGGATCTGATGACGGGAGACACACTGGACATGCCCTGCATGTCACAAGGCTCTCAGGGTTCTGTGTAGCACCATGTGCTACTATCATGTTCAGGTGCTCTCTTCATCCAATCGACTTGGAAGATTTATTACCATTGTAGAAAGGGTCAGTAATCTCACATCGTTAGGATGTGGTTGCCGGCTGCTGCACACAAGGAAAACCTTTGTCCTTTAATTCCTTGTCCTTTGAGCAGAAAGGGCTGTGCTTAGTGGAAGGTAATAAGGATATTCTCAGAAGCCCTAAATTCTTTGCCTCACTGTCTATGGCTGGAAAGCAAGGGAAACAGAAAGAGGGTATGACTCAGAAAATGACAGTGCATGTTCAAAGCCTGTCAGTGTTTAAGAAGCATTTGGACAATGCCCTTAATAGCATGCTTTAACTTTTGGTTAGCCCTGAATTGGACAGGCAGTTGAACAAAATGATCATTCTAAGTCCTTTCCAACCAAAATATTCTATTCTATTCTATTCTATTCTATTCTATTCTATTCTATTCTATTCTATTCTATTGATTTGATAAGGGATAAACTGATTCCAAGACATCAGTTGTCTTTGCCTTTGGATCATGTCAGGAAAACAAGTCACAAATTGTTCACAGAGGCTGACAGTAGCAGTTACCTA
>KZ505648.1:763394-842784 GCA_002844005.1 Limosa lapponica baueri | reverse complement strand
ATATTTTGGGTACAGCTTTAAAACAGGCAATCATTTGCTTGAAATTACACAAAAAAGCTGGTTTTAATTTCCCTGTTGAAGTACTTTCTTTTGCTTGATGTCTGTAAGTGGCCAGAAGAAGACGGCACAGAACAGTAGGAAGCTTTGTAATATATGATTGCATAAAGGAGTTAGCATGGACAGTAATCTGAATGTCTTTAGACCTAATATTAATTCCTTTTTAGTCTAGCAGTGGAATTGGAATATACCGTTAGTAAGCGTTACATGCAGTACCCTAATTACAGTACTTACATACAAGAAATAATGTTATAATGCAGCAGCCCCTGCCTTGGCCTCCTCATGCACAAATACATGAGACAATACACTTCCCACGAGTCTTTCAACATGCCAGACAAATGTTTTTTGCAGAGAAAAGACAAAAAAGGAAATTTGATGAAGGCTGGGGCAGGGGAGACGACAGGAAGGAGACAGAATGGGGAGTGATAAAATGGTAAGTACAGAAAAGCATTGGCTGTACAGAGGGATTAGCAGGGCTGTGGTACCCCCTTTTTTGCGGCACATGGTAGTGTTTGGTCACTTGAAGGACAAGAATAACCAGCACAGGGACCTCTTCCTGCGTCTCCCACCCTGCAGACACCATGACCACTGCGTTGGACCATGACAGAGGCAGATGAACAAGATATAACTGATTTTAAAATACAGATATAACTGCATTTAAAAGATGGGTTCAAACTAAAGTGCTAAAAAGCATTTTAAGTTTATATTTTTTTCAATTTTTGAATCTCTAAATATTCCTTGAAGGCAGTTCCTCAGCAGGAGCTGAAGGAAAATAGGCTGGTTATGGTTTAATGGACTAGTCCCAGAGAGATTTTCATAAAATAGTTACAATATTATAAACGAGATATATTATAAGAATAGCTAAAATGGGAATTTACACAAAGTATGGTGCCTTTTATTTGCATATGACCTCAATGATTATGTGCAAGATTTGGCCCTCCTCACAATAAGTGCCACATTCTGGTTAGAGAAATATGATGCCTTTGTTTTGGCAGAAAATAAATCTCTTAAGGTAATCAAAAATTCATGTAACGTATTCTAAAAATATCCCCTCCAAAACTGTCTGTGCCAGATAAAACAGGAGAAAATATTTGCCTTTGACAGGGATATTGATCTATAAAATGTTTCTTTTCTTCTCCCTCCTTTGCCCTCTTGATTTTCTTCCAAGATTCCCTCTTCTGGTGCTTTCAACGGAGCAAGGGTTTCTTCTGGGAAAGAACATCTTGAAACACAACTTTGCCAGCTATCCCCTGATTTTTATTTACACTGAGGCCCTTTGCACTGTTCTGGCAATTTAGAGAGGGATTACATCCATTTTTAGCTCCTTAGACTTCCCCAGCATGTATAAGGACCTTTGTATGAACAAGGACTTAATATGCAAGTTATTGCAAAGTTGCTTTGGATGCCCTCTCTCCTGCATAAAAATAAATGGAAGTGAACCTGGAAAAAGTGTTTCACTTCCTATGAAAGTCAATCCACCTAGAAAGGAATCCTCATAAAGAGGAATACTGCTCGAGGCAGGGATTTCTTTGAATAAAGTAAGTGTCTAGGTGCTTAGGAGGTGGATTTCCTATTCATTGGTTTACACTAGCAGCTTTATAATGCTACGGTGACGCAAAGCACCTATGCTAGCTTAAAAATACAAGGTTTAGGATCACTGGAACAGCAGTGCAAAGCAGCTGGGCTAGACCAGCGTATCTGGCACTTGCTATACTGGTCATGGAAGCTAATTTAGACCAGCTGTGGCTTCCTAACATTGGTCATTGCTCACCTTTCACATCTTTTCTAAGCTGGGGTGAGGAGCCATTGCACCACTATACACCTCCAATATCAGGATTTTGTTTAATGCAGGCTTTTCTTCAAAGGTCCAACAGTATAAAAAAAAAAAATCTGCTGCACTCTGGCTGATATGACTACAAAACAGGGGCGGGGGGGTTGGGTGGAGAGAGGTTGTTTCTTGTTTAGCAGAAACCAGCAAGTCACTGAGGGGATGGCGTTTCCAAAGAACCAATATCCCACCTGTCTTTTTGACCTGGAACCCTATTACACCAGAAGAGTGATGGATCAAAGCTTTTATACAGTTGACTGCTGTTTCTCAGTCTCATTTTTCCACCAAGGGCTCTATTTCCCCATTAGCAAATGTTTTTATTTCGGGCAGACTACAATGCTTTGTTTGTGTTTGTTTGGCAAGCCATGGTTATGCCTGGTCAAAAGAAGGTGGAGACAAAACCCTTCCCTTATGTGGCTGTCTTTTAACAGCCCTGAAATGCTGCCGATGGGCAGCTCTCCCTTCTGCTCCCACACCGTATTTCAGACAGACCATTAAGGAGATAAACGTATATAGCCTATTAAGCATAAGCTGACATATGGCTTTTGAGGGACAAAATCAGATAGGAAAGAGTTCAAATATGGAATCTACTTGCACAGACTGATAAATTCTCTGTTTGTAAGGAGGAGCAACACAGAGGCTTAACTCTGAACTCAGTCAATCATTTCAAAATGCAGTCAATAAAACTAGTGTATAATAACTGATGTTAACCACAACCATGTGTCAAATGAACCATCATATTTTCTAGGAAAGAGGATGTAAGAAAGTCTGGTTATTGGACCATTCTTTTTCCTGGAATACTATACCTCTAAAATAGCAGCTTAACAAAACACCACAAAGATCAAGGGACACTTTTTGTCAAAGACCAAAGGTAGCACAGTGTTCCTACATGGAGGGGCCTTTGAAGTCTGAAGAAGAACTGAAAACGGTCTTTCAGCTTCTCTTTCTCTCCTTTCTGGTCTATTTTTTATCTATAGTTATTGGTAGTTATTTGCAGAACTAAATCCTTCTTTCTCCTAATTCTCAATTTGTATTTTCACATGGAATAGGCTTAACATTTGTTTGAGACCCATCGTATAAACTGGTGCTCAGAAATCTGCAAATATACATCCATATCTTTGTGCATACACGTAAGTACATGGAGGGTACCCAGCTACTCTGGTAGCAGTTTCAGGCTAAGGATTTCAGCCTTAATATTCAAAGAAGTCCTTCAGGTCTTTAAATTTTGTGACAGGGCTTACTGTTTGCCGTGACCTTTGAGAAGTGCTACCATGTTCCTGGTCCTTCTTTCCCTGCAGCCCTCAGTGATGACAGGTCAGCTCCCTAATTGTTAGTACTTTCATATTTTTTGGAGCCAAATAGTAAGGGAATCATACCTCATCTATGACTTCTTTTACCCAGTGCATAACTTTCAAGAATATTCAATGAGAAAATGAGTGAATCACCTCTATCCTGTAACCTGTCACCTTCTCAGTGTAAGACCAACCTTGGGATCCAAGATCAGAACTATGCACAGCCCCATGAGGTGACAGTTGGAGTCACATCATTCTGAGCTGCATCTCTGCTAGCATCAGGCTTTTGGCTTTTGATGAACAAAATGAACACTTCCATCTCCTTCTTGTAATCCGGAAGCAGCCTGCGCTGTTGACAACACATAAGCATAATTCTTGCCATGGGCATCTTGTGGACTGCTGGATATCGCGACAGCGTAAGCTACCAAACAGCTTTGAAATGTAGGTCCAAGTCCCAGTTGATCGCACCTAGACCTGAGATCCCTGAACCATCTGAGTCTGGTTGAGTTCCCACCTTTTTCTCATCAGAAAGAAAATACCGCAAATTCCTCATATGAAGAAAAGGGGGAGCCAATGTGGCTGCTTGTGAAAATCAGTCATGGAAAAAGAGTTGGGAATTCTCGAGTAGTAAGACTGATTATATATTGTCGCTTTAGAATGTGTTCCTCTCTTGGGGAAAACACCCTGCATGCCATCATTTTGTGCAACACACATCCAGTAAGCCAGTTAAGTTGCTTTGAGGGAGTGAAAGGAAATAATATCCTGCCTGACGAGAGCATGAGGTCTTTCCTGAAGACACCATGGTTTTTCCTTAAACTGTTTGTCCAAATCAAATAATTTGCAACTTCCATTGCAAAAGCAGGAAGGAATCAGATGTAAGAAACACTCACTCCATGGAAATAACAGGGTTTGCACAGCTTGGTTGAGTTCCTTCCTCCACTGCCTTCTCCTGCCAGATCCTCCTGAAGAGAGCTAAAATAATAATCTCATGAGACTATCTATTACTGACAGCTCATTACACTAATTTGAATGAGATTCTTCCTTTCAGTTTAAAACTGGAGATGGTTTTGCCATTCATGAATGATTTCATACTTGTTATAAAAACACCGCGCTGTGGGAACGTGTCATTTCAGTAAAAAACTATCTTTCACTGACACTGTTGGTCCCTTTCGTATTATAGTTAGAATCACTCTCTGATTTTATTTTAAAAGGTAGGAAAGTTTCACAGACTATTTATTTAGAAGCTCCCTCATGCTGAGCTGCTCTTGACTTCTTGCTTAGAAGACGGGTCAAAGAGTATGATGGGACAGAATTACATCTGACAGACTGATCTTCGTGTCTCTAGGACCACTGTTAATGAATCACTGGAATAAATTCTCATCAGACATTTTGTTGGTTTCTACTTTTATTATTGGGACAACATTTTTCTAAATTTCCAGAAACACAGCCATGTTCAAAATTCTTCTTTCAGTGATTTGCCAATTTATAAACAGTTTGTAATATGTAATTGTAAACTAGCCTTTTTTTTTCCCCTGGAGATACCAGTATTTTGTAGTAGAATTTTGCATGTCTGTGTAAGATCTTATACATGTATGCACAGAAGCACATACTGTTGCATGATTTGCCTTTGAATGGAAATTTCCCATAAATAATTAAACTATTCCACACAAGTGAATACAGCACAATTACATCAATGTGTTTCTTACATATTTTGGCAAATTAGTAGGATCTGGTTATCAAATTTATGATGTTCTGCTCCCATAATAAATAATCTGTGAACCCATTAAAACTGTGTTTCTCACATGTCGTTAACTACAATAGACCCAGCACATGTGCAAGCATAATCTCCTTCTTACAGCCAGATACTGTATATCAAACTTCAGGGTTTTCTATGTTGCCTGTTTGTAATATTCTTGGAACTGAGGCTATATATGTTTGCTATATATTTGAGGCCTATAAAAGATTGGGTTCATTTCTCCAAATGTCAAATAATTTTTCCACTCAACACATTTATCTGAGTTTATTCAGTACCTCCTACCATGAGATCCAAGCTTTTATCTGC
The DNA here is from genome assembly GCA_002844005.1 of Limosa lapponica baueri. Classification (NCBI taxonomy): domain Eukaryota; kingdom Metazoa; phylum Chordata; class Aves; order Charadriiformes; family Scolopacidae; genus Limosa; species Limosa lapponica. The sequence continues at coordinate 837,545 of KZ505648.1, read as the reverse complement.
TAATTACCAGCAAAAAGCAACCCCTCCATTTTTAACTTGCTCAAAATTACAGGTAGACAAAATATTTTCTGCTAATATAACATCTTCCAGCTCCAGCCTCAACTCACAATGTCAGACCACTTCTACTCTCCTTTACCCTTATATCTATCCATTTTACAGTCGCTAGCAGGTAGTTTTATTTTCTTAGCATCCTGCAGTAATTAATCTTCAGACAATTTTATATCCTCTAGCTCCAGAATAACTCTGCCTCCCCCATATAAAAGTAAAACCACCTTGACAGTGAAAAAAACGGCTTAAATAATTTATTCGTGGTTGCACTGAAGCTCTGCGCTTGAGGCATCTTGCAGGAGTGACAGTGCAGTGCCAGCGCAGCACTGAAAGCCACCCTTCCTTTGGGCAATAAATACCAGTGCTTTTGCAAATACCCGTGAATTCAACCTGAGAAGAGCATTGCTCTTCCCGCCAGCAGCACCACCTCTCACTGCAAAAGAAGCAAGTTGCAGATTGAATAAAAGCTGGTAATTGTCATCTCTCTGCATTACTGCGCAGCAGCAAAAGCTGCAGTCGGTCTTCCAAATATTCATCTCTCCTTCTCTCCCACATTCGTTTGTGAATCTTCATTTGTGAGAATATTTTTACCCTGTTCTGTTTCTGACAAAGCTCAGAGAAGAAGTGGCAGCAGTATTGCAGCCATCTAGCATACTGTTTACTAAATAATTCTTCCTTACATCCCACGAACAGTTTTCTTTGGAGGGAAACAAACATTCTTACGAATACAACAGATGACGTACGAAATGATAAAAGTGCCTATTGGGTAAATGAAAGATCTCCTTTATTCTCAAAAACATCCAGCTTTACAACTCTAATGTGGAGTGCTGTACTATGCCAGATACATTTGGAAACCACCCCAACTATCACTTTGAAACTCTGCCTATTTAAAAGTTTTGGCAACTTTAATCACAGGCACAAAAGCTTCAGCAAAATTGCTGTTTTAATGAGGCCAGCTCTGCCAGGAAGTGACAAAGCAACCAATGCCATCTGTTTGCATCTACCCACATTTAATCTATTAATGTGAGCCAAACTTACAGTCAGCAGTATTGTTTTACTGGTATCATTATCTGGCCTAAAAATAAGCTATGGGTCTTATTCATTGCTGAAGTAACTGAAATCAGGACCATTACACCAGATATAAGTTTGATCCAATGCTTTTTTGGCCAGAAAAGAAAACAGGAAAAGTTCAGCTCCATATGCCATGAATGCAAGTGAACCTTGGCTAAGGAGACAAATGCTTTTTTTCACATACACATTACAAGCTGAGAACTAACTACACTTGTGGGTCACAGTGACTGTATCCTGAATCCCTGTGGAGTTAAAATACATGGAATAAAAACAAGTTAAAAAGATGCCACTATGTTCCTGTGCTACTATCAAGTTTCTATTCAACGATTCAACATGCAGTAGCTAAATAAATTGATCTGGCTTCTTTTCTATGCAAGCCCTAGGTCCCTCAAGATTATTTTTCTCCATATATTTTCCACAGTTATAAAAACTTTGGACAATTGCAATGATAAAACACGAATATGGGCATTAGTGGTTTCCTTATACTTCAGTGCAAAACTTAAAACCATGAATTGATTTGACACTCCAAAGAAAGACACTGCTGAGAAATGTCAGCTTACATTTCATGATGTCTCTGTCTACACATTGAGAATGGAGTAACCAGGGCTGAGCGTGAACTGCAGGCGCCTGGAGAAATTCTTTGGCTCTAATTCTGAGTATGAGCTCTAGTTATGTCTCAGCTACAATATGGGGAGTACGATAGGCATAAAACTCCAATCCCCACTTCTTTATGCCACCCTCCCCCAACTTGCCGTCATTTTCTAGCCTCTAGGAAGCAGATCCTGCCACATAGATTGAAAGGAAGCCAAAGCAAGATCCACAAAGATCTCTGCTCTGGTCAACACCAGTATTGTGGAGGTACATTAAAGAACACTTGTCCTGCAGTCTAAGGTAATTTAACATCTTGAAGAACAAACATCTGTGCCAGCCTATGTCATGCTTGTGACGATTAGTCTAGCTATTTTAACAACATGGTCCCATTCACAGCACTATTTCTGAGGGTCACCTTCCAAATGAGGAGACAACTGAAAGAGGAAAGTTCATTTAGAGGGTGATGGTCTGTCTGAAATAGTGGTGAAGGTTTTCAGATAAGGATGATGTGAGCTTGCGAGAAACAGAGAGTATTATTTTCCTTGGTTGGCAACAGCCATAGTTCCTGCTGGAATATTTAAGCCTAGAAAGCAGAATTTATTTATTTAATATTTGACAGTATGAGACTTTACAAGCACAAAAGGAGATTCACAATGTCTACATGTTGTTTGACAATTGCTAACACAAAATAGAGATAATCAAAGGAAGGGAAACTGTAACCTTTTTAACTCCTGTAGAATCTGGAATAGGACATTTCAGGTGGGTAGGGAAGGAAATTTTCTGTGTTTCCTACTTGCTTCCCGCATCTAAGAATCATCTAAGTGTGTGGAATCACTGTTCTCCAGCACTCCAAAACAGTTTACTACAAGAAAGATGCTTGTTTCATTGGCTGACTATAGAGATTCTCCTACAATAGGGATAATTCTTCCCAGTTCTTTGGGCCTTTCATGACTATTTCCTACTTGTTCAAAATAATGCTTATGATCACCTATATCCTCTGAGTTAATGGTACAATTATTTTTGTTGTTTTGGGCAGCTTACGTTATGATCACTGAGACTATTACTGGATTTAGGGATTTCAGTTCGGTCTTTAGTGGCTCATATATATCTCAAATCTAATGCATATCACAGGGCACAGACTAAAACAAAACGTGTAACTGAGGATGGCATTTCTGTAAAAGCCCAAAGTGCTGCAGTACATTGGCAGGCTAATCTGTCATGACAAAGAATTATTATATTCATAAGTCTATACCACACAAACCAAATCCTCTGATCTAAATGAAATTACTCTGGTTTCATAGCAGTGCTTCTGAGATTGCATTATAGTCCATTATCCATGGCCTTGTTCTGGCTGTAAGTGATGACAGACTCTGGTGCCTTATCTAGTTATATTGCCCATTTACTTTCAGTGCTAGAACAATAGGCATAAACAAATCTGTTTTGTAAAGATTTGGTACAGCTTGATTCACATGTCTACCTCAGCCTCCTCTCTGGCAAGTACTATATTCTGCTTTTTGATCAAACTCTGTGAATGTATCAGTCTTCTCTTTTTTCATCTGTGCTTCTTTTACCTTGCATGCCTGATTCTTATTCATTAGGATTTCACTAAGCTCTGACAAGAGCAACCTTTTCCACCATTTTCTGCCCCTTTAATGCCAAAGTTCATAGCAGTTTATAGATTTTACATTACCATGTTTACCTCACATTTTATCAGTGTATATATATTAGTATATAATTTTCTGACTTTGCAGTATATTACAGGGTTTAATGTTGATTTCTCTTAAACACAATAAATTGCAGTTCTCAAACCCAGATTACCTTAAGCATCACTGGGCTGGGTGACCCCAAAGGCATAAGTGCTGCAGGATTCTCGGTGAGAAGCACAGCGGCCGCTGTGCCTGCTCCGACTCATGGCCCTTACACCAACCGCTGTGGAAAAAAAGGTGCAAATGAGCAGGTTTAGGGTAACCTCCAAAGAAAATTTCATCCTAACCCACCAGGCCTAGGCACTAGATTAAACTCTGAAAAAGATGCATAGCAAATAATTATGAAGAACAAGAAATGTTGGGGGCTTTTTTATGGTTTAGTTCCATATTATTTTTTCAGTGCAAGCAGAGGTTTCTGCTGGCCTTGGGCAGTGTGGTAGTGGGATGGCAGCACCACAAGCAAGGGAATACCATGCAGTAGTTGCATTTAGAAAGGAAGGTACTCATTACTAACAACAAACACATTTCTGAACTGTGGATGCTCTGCTGTTGTACAGGGATACACAAATAATTCCCCTACACACACTGAACCAAACTCTGCCATCAAACATCCATAAATACAGACATTAGCCTCCAAATACAAACAGGGAGATAAACTACGATCCGCCTCATTTTAAAATAGCAATGTAACAACTGTTATAATAGCCTCTGATATTTATTTTCCAAAGCTAAATCCAGGCCACCAGCCATATTTAGCAAGCAGTGGAGCATGAGCCGCCTCTCCAGCACCGGTTCCTCTGCACGGAGCTGGAACGACGCAGCAATGAATCAGTTACACGCTGCAGACCACACTCCAGCTGTCTCACAATAAACTAAACTGCAGCAGCAGCTCCAGAAGTTCACAGTAGCGGCACTAATTTTTACCAGCTGAGGGCTTGAGCCTTTATCTCTTGTTTAGACTTCAGAACAGACCTCAGATTTCTGCAGCGTGAGTTTCTTCTAAACAAAGGGCTGATCTTTGGGTTTCCCCTTTTGCTCAGCCGCTCCGAGCGCCAGCAAGCGCAGAGGACGGATTCCCAGCAAGCGACGGGGTGTTTACACGCTTTGCTCGGCCCCCGGGGAGCGTGACCGCCCTCGCACCGCAATAGCGTGCGGCTCCGGTGACAAAATGACGCCTCATACCTGGAACAATGCTGCCCTGGATGCGGGAAATGAAGTACCTACCACATGGGTGCTACTGAAATGAAACCGGCCCCATGTGCCAACTTTGCAAAAAAGAAGACTTTGTTTCTGCCTGGCCTTGGCAAGCTCTTAACCCTGGCTAATTTAACATTAAAGCTACACTAGCTGTCTCAGATCCATATTGTTAAAGCCAGCTGGATATGCCAAAAACTACAAAGACAGCGAGCTTTTTGCCTAAACAAATATTACTGACTGTCACTTTGTATCAGGACTTAATCCTGTTAATGAGCTACAGGTGGGGCAATTTCCCTGATTGAATGCATTTTTCAGAGATCATTTCCATTCACTGTATTGCTTGCTGATAGCCATAAGGTATGTACTGTAATCCTGACTTCCCTCTTACTCAGCAGTTCATTATTTAGAGTGCCTTTTGCTTTCACGTTGACCCAACCCTGTTGTCTCTCCCATGGCCACAAGGAAATGCTGTTCCCATTTATTGCAGGGTGTGCAAGCTGTGTTCAGATTTGCACCAGACTGCAGATTCGTATTTTGTGTTGTATAAAGGGTTTTGGGGAGGTTTCAGCTGCTTTCACACTGGTTCTGTTCTGCTGTACTCAATATTGGAAATTTCACGGGATTAAATTAACGGCAATGAAAATGAGGTAATTTCCCTGGATATTCCACTTCAGATCCTAAGATCTCCCTTTGTGCTTCATAGAAATAGGCCCATGGATTTGAAAAGTTTAACATCTCATTAGGTATGAAAATTAGTCCAGAAATCTTATTTATGTTAAAAAAATGTATTTTTATTTTTCATGTTTATTACTTAAATTTGATCCCACCATGTTTTCATGGATGTAGAAGCAACAAGAGAAAGCATTTCTTTGCTTCTGAAAACAATGATTGAATTCATTTCCCTGTCTATGTTACATGAACATCCTTGGAAGGAAAGTCCAGTGCTACCAAATAAAAAGAATCCACCTCAGTCCCATGGAAACCAGGCGAGAAGCTGTTCGTATAATGAACCTGCTCAGGTGCAGCAGGCAGGGTGAGTAGTTCTTTGGCCACACGTTGCAGTGTGACATCCTGGCTTTCTTAGCTCCGCCTGCTCTCCCAGGAAGAAAAAGATGGAAGAGGAGGCAGCCAGGATACCTGTTTTAATATCCTCCAAATAAGAATAGGCTATTTCAGGTAAAACATTGTGTGTTTGTGATCTTCCTTTTTTGGTTGGCAAGTGGGAAAAATACGAAAAGCCCACATATTCTTCAATGAACGTGAATTTTTAAAAAATCACCTATCTTGCAAAACTCGCTTCTTTTCACTGAAAACCAGTTCTGTTGTTGAAAACCACAGAAAGACCAGTGCTAGTTCCAGGCGTAGGGCCTGCACACCTAACTTCCCTAGGCTGTTTCGCAGATCGATACCGCAAACGATTTGCTGCTTGTTTTTAAACTAAGTACTAGACCAAAAGGACCATTTTGGGTTAAATGAGCAAGCACCTCTTTGAATACAGGAATGACTGAAAGGCTGGACCCCAGCAGACGCGTATCTCATGCTTTGTTTGTTTTTACCTGAATTAGATCAGTGCCGCAGTGCGATTTCACCCTTATTAGACACTAGGAAGGCTACACAATGTAGCACTAAGCTCAAGCAAAAGTTCAGAGAGAGTTGACAGCTAATTAGACATCCCAGACTCCTCTTGGCAAAGCAACCTTGATGGTGGAGTGGATTCTTGAGTGTCTGATATGGCCGAGCTGCACAGGCGTGGATTTTTACTGTCACCAGCCCACGGGGCTTCTCCGGTGCCTGAAAACCACTGCATCCAGCTGGTGGCTTTCCCTCAATGGTGAACAAATAAGTACTGTCACTCCCCTCCCAGCCTGCACGTAATGTTTACTGGAAAATCACTGAGAACTCTGTTAAAAATATCAGAGTTTTATGTCACATAAATATTTGTAACAGAACAACATAACAAGGCATAACTGGGACCAAAGAAAAGATATACGTAGCTACTTCCATTTAGTATAACTTTTTGTCTGACTTTTCTAAATAAATTGTAAAGCTAAAGTGAGTTGCACATTTTTGCTCTTTTTTTAAAATATTATTTTTAGGCTAAATAATCAGACATTGAAGATATATTTGGTATTGCCAAAACAATAATATCAGGTTTATGGAAAAGAATTCAAACATAACCCCTATTAATTGTTGTATATGTTATCTTCCCAGTTATAACAATCTGATTGCCAGAAGTTTGATTATTTATGAAATTATGTGGCAAAACACATGCATTTATCTTGTTTTAAACCACCAAAACCCGGGATTGTGGGTAAGAATGGTGAGCACGGCCAGCAGTGTTTCACCCCTGCTTGAGTTTCATAGAAATTGTTTCTCCCCCTTCAGTATGAAAGAGACTTGTTGTTCTATTTTAAAAGTAATTGTTGGCAGCGAACAGTTATATTCCAGGCACCTCGGCCCAAAAAGCTTCACAAAGAATAGAATTCCCGTCTTGCTCAGATGGTTGGGCTCAGGTATCACTTCTGCCCCGCTTGGTTGTATTTTCGGCGCGTGAGTGCGAGGCCGCTGGCTCACGAGCTGTTTGCTGACAGTCTTTGCTGGAGTAAATTCAGGGCTGGGTGCCGGGCTCTTCGATGGCAAAATCCGGTCTGTACCCACCGGCTTGGCTTTAGCTGTGTTAATACGCCTCCTCAGGATCTGCCTATTACTGCTTAAAAGGAAACCGTAAGATGTTGTATTCCCTGAATAGTCACCGTTTTCACTGTCTTGGGATATAAAGAATGTGGATTAAACACTATGTAAAGTTGGGCAAAATACATTGCTAGTTTAGCAGTATCTCATTAAACACGATCTATGCAGTAATATGACATTACGTATGGCGTATTCAAATAGTTCAATACTGTCGAATGGTAATTCAGGTAAAATAAAACATCAATTAGCATATCACAAGAAAGCTCCAAAGCACTCTACATAAACTTCCTTGCTTTTTAGTTCACTCATGAGCTAATGAATTTTTTGGAAACAGGCTCCATTTATGAATTTTGGAAATTAAATGAAGCACAGCAGGGATTCCAGTTTATTGCCTAACAAAAACTATTACTCTTTTAACAGTTCTGACAGCCACAGCTGAGTCTTACAAGAGCTATTCTCTTCTCTCCAACCTTTTTTTTTTGTCCCCTTAAACATTCTGTCGCCATATTAACAATCAATGTAGAAAATTTGCAATTACCTCAACAGCATACTGTGGGAAACCAATTTTCTGATTTATATCTTTCTCGACTGATTCTCAAGGAACAGGGTATAAATTATCCAATGTGAACAACAGGAAGGCTTTCAATGTGCATGTACTTTATATATGGTGTACGTATATTTGTGACATGTATTTCATAGTTTGTATCTTTGGTGGTAATATTTGTAGCTCCATCTGAGGTAAGAGTTTTAAGGGAATAGTAGTTTGAAACAAAGATTGCCCCAAAGAAAAAGGGCTCCAGTTCATAGATTCATAGATTCATAGATTGATCCAGGCCGGAAGGGACCTCCAAAGGTCATCTAGTCCGACCTCCCCGCAGTCAGCAGGGACACCCCCAACTAGACCAGGTTGCCCAGGGCCTCGTCGAGCTTCACCTTGAATATCTCAAGGTGAGACGCATAAAATTGTTTGCACATATAAGAAATACTTCAGAAGTCACCCATTGGCCTGAGTTACAGAGCCAGGATGCGTGGAGTAGATTTCACTGCCGAAATGTTACAACTATTAATCACAGGCTGCAAGAAAGTCGCTGTGAGTGTTATGGGAGGAGAAGCTCAGGAGCACCACCTTGCAAGGACTCCAAAGAGATTTCCATACACCGGCATGGAGGGGACTTTCTGCCCCATCCACACATTCCTACAAAAGCTGCCAATTTCAGCCCACCAGTGAGACTCTGAACTCCTTGTTCCTGAACCCCAAAAGGCTGCTGTCTCCTCCAGTGCGCAAAAAGGCTTCAGTGGTCTGATGCCTTAGCATTATTATTATTAGCTTGCTGTGATTTATGGTGTGAAGGAGAGGGACTGCAGCTGGGGTTTGGCTTGCTAGTTTCCAGTTGGAGTTGAACTAGAAATATACAGCAGCTTTCCTCTAAATCTGCAACCACAGCATCAATATTTACATGAGCAAGTGAAGATACAGATCAACCATGCCCATGTACATCCATGGCAGGGTTCCCGGCCATTCAGCCTATGCACACGCACACCCACCCCTGCCTCATACATGTCCTGCAAAATGTGAGTGGGTGTGCTCTTTAACAAAGAAATTACTTTTGGGGCTCATGTAATTCTCTTACGAGGACACTATTGTACTACCTGGTATATTGTGTACGGCATAGGTTGTGAGAACACCAGTTAGGTTAAAGGAAAAATCTTCACTATATGTAAAAGCTGCTTTATATTTCATTTACACATTTTCCACAAGAACTATTGAAAACCCTGACAAAGTGATATATGAGCAAATAAAATGTGAGTTTACTGCATACAGACTCACACTTTCTGATACATTTTTTCTCAAAACTCAAGGCCAACTGTTTCCTTTGCCATTTTTCTCAGAACCCACTGTGCCAACCAAATGTCATTGATATGTGACTTTCCACATAGATAGATAGTATTGCAATTTTTCAAAATATTAGACTAAGGCTATTAAGCGTACTGCTTTAAACTTGCACCAAAATCAGAGGATATGAAGGAAGCAGACAATTGGCAGAACTCGCCTTTCTACCACATATGTCAGCAAGATCTATAGCTTGGGAAAATGATGCTTTCTGGAATATAGCGCTAATGTATTTACCGTGTGCTGTGCTAGAAGCTTTTTACATTCACGCTAATAATCTGCAAACTTGGTAATTTCACACACATAAACTAGAGCTCTCTTTTTATGTTTCAGCAAAGATTTAATGTATGGTGCTGTTACATTACTAGGCTGTGTTATTTTTACCCTATAGACTCTATTGGTAAGCCGCAAAATGCTGTAACGTGAAGTAACAGTACCTGCGCTATGCTTGTGAAAAAGTGCAAGTCCTCTACATTATGGTTATTGGCCTTGCTTCTTATGCCTGTATCTATTTATTCCTTAGTTAGAAAAGCTGCATAATTTGTGAAAGACCTGCTAGCCATTACTAGGCACTGCAGAGATTCTAATAGAAGGGGAAATAAATACATAGAAAGCTGGAAATGCCCATTTCAGAGCTTAAAATGAAGGAAAGAAAGAAGGCAATAGAGGTCTGCATATCTATTCCAAGAAGAATGATACAAAAACACAAAATAGCAGAAATCTTGACCAGGGGCATTCAACCATCTCTCCTTTAGGTATTCCACAGCCTCTCCTTGCTTTAAACGCCTTCCAGGATCAATCCACTGCTAACATTGCATGGGCAGCAGCGGAAAGAACATGCATGAACATCTGAGTACACACAAGGAGAAAAGCTGAGCAAGACTGGAATGAGATTGTTAACATCTAAGACATTCCTTGACGCTCCTGGCTGCTTTTGTTCTTCCTCCTTTTATCCCTCCCTCTATCTCCCAGGTAGGCTTTCCTGCCCTTCCCCTGCACCATCCCCAATCTCTAATGCTCCCATGTTACAGACAACTGCTAACATAACACCTAACCCACAGAGACCTATCCCCTGCCCAGGCTGGGTCCTGTTTGCCAATGTTGGCCAAAAATATAGTCAAGACTGGCCTGGGTAACCCCAGCTTGCCCGTCTGTTCCTTATTCCCATTGCACAAAGCCTTGCCCATCATCACCCACTCTGACCCACAGACCTCTGTCCTGCCTGTTTCAAATCAGTTGAGTTCAGAGGAGCCGGAGGTGGCTGAAATGTTTTTTTCATTGTATTCTGCACAGCCAAAGCATAAAGACGCAGATGTACTTAGACCATCTCCAAAGTCAGCTTCTGTTTGGCTCAACACTGAGCTGGGCAAGGATGTCAAACATGGTTAAAATGTGTGCTCGGTTACGGCAGGGGCCAGAAAAAGCCTGCAGGAATGTCTAGTGGGACTGATTTCCTCTTTTGTGTTGTTTCTTCCAGATGCATTCACGCAGGGATAGACAGCCCTTGATCTTGTTATGGAGGCTGCCCTGGTAGGAAATGTCTTTGCTTGAGAGGCGCTGCGTTGGTTAGGACAAAATACCTCCTGCATGCGGTGATTCTCTAGAGTGCCAGGATTAAAGTGGGTTCTCTCAGCCTTGTTGATCTTCTGCAGAGGTTTTTTTTTGCCTGTGGGCCTTGGCAGCACAGCTGGGGTGAGTGCCTGGTTTCAGAGTATTGCAAGGTGGATGTAGAAGATGCAGGATGTAGAAGAATCTTTTGTCAAGATTTGGTGGCTTCTGAATAGCTCTTGGGCAGCAAGGTCAGGGGACTGCTGTTTGCTGTGGACAGGGCTGTGAGGGACCTTCCCCGTGTCCTGTGTAGACACGGAAAGAAACTGTTTTCATTTGCAGAATAGAGTTTTCCTCTTTTGCTGGTGGTAAATTGTGAGCAACTTGATAACACAGCTTCTTCACTGACTCCTAATACTGAAAAGCCTTTAGCACACACAGTCATGTCCTTTCCCACCTCATCACCACACAAATATCACCTTGTCCCAAGAAAGTTCTTTCCCTATCCCCTCCAGACAGCGGACACTCTAGTCCTTGATGAGGGGAGTCCTGAGTCCTGGGTCCAGGACAAATGTTTAGTATCTTTCCAAGGGAGGAAATATCAGGGCTTTAAACATAATCGAGGGAAAAGCTGACCAGAGCTCATGCAGCACACCTGCCAAAGGATCCTCGGGGCAGGACATGACTAACCTCCTCCATGAAGACATTCAGCAAGCCAGTCCTTTTGTTATGAGGGGTATTGGTGCATATTGGTATAAAGCAGGCAGTTTTCCCTGCAAAGTGTTGTAGGAGTCAGCGGTTCTCATGATGCAGATGATTTAGTGATTGCATAGTGCTAAAGCTTGCTGGAGCTGATGGGACACCTAGCAATCCTAAAGGTGTGATATGAAAGAATGCCAAAAGCTCACAGCATGGACATGAACAGAGTTCTCCTATCCACACGGATGTTTCTGTCTGCACAGAAGAGGTTTGCAGAGAGAGCCTGGCACAATGGCACATGTCTAACCATCAGAAACAGCATGCGCTCCAGAGGCACACAAAGCTGATCTACAGACTGAAGTGTGTTGGCATTTCTGACACAGAGACCACAGAAGGAGAAAATTATCAAATTGCATTTCCTCAGGTCAGGAGCAGGTCAAATTCTAGAAGAAAACTAGAACTTTCGTAGATAAGCCGACAGTGCTGCATCATGATGAGTTATGGCATTCTTTCCTGACTGCCAGAACATGAGAGTTCAAAAATAAGTGGTAGCAATTTCACATTTTAATTGGCACAATTGTAGAAAATGCTACTTGGCAAGTATCAGGTATTACGTCTAACAGACTAAGCATTTGTCTGCAACAGACTTCCTTTGTATTACAAAGCAATAAATAGACATGCTACCTTATATGGTATAGGAGTCACCTTGTGGATAAGGTAAGTGATGACTGTGAAATGAAGCTGAAGTTGGCAATGATAATGCAAACAAGAGGATACCTTCAGCATTAGTAATGACTCCATTGCATGACTAGAATGATTCTGACTTGTAATAGAATCTATTCTATCGTTTGTATGTGCATAAAACAGCCTTGTAATGAAATATACTCCTGTGTTACCTCCCAGAAAACTGCAAAAGATAAATTAATGCCATCTTATGACTTAAAGCCAGAAAGCTGCAGACAGAAACACTGAAAAGAACCTGAGGCCAGCTCAGTCTCTGTGTTTCTCAAAGCTGTACATCACAGCTTCAGCACCGGCACCTTAAGTCTGAAGCCTTGAATACTCAGTGTGACAGTGCATTGAACCTATCCCAATATCAAGCCTAAATTATTTCTTCCTTCAAAGCATTACTGCTTACCCCACCAATACGACTAATCCCCGCGTCCATTTTTATCTTTCACATATTTGTGGACTACTGTATCTGAGCTACTGTTTTAACTTCAAGTTTAGTTCATTCAGCCCCTCTCCTTTGTTGTTCGTCTTCGTGTGCTTCTTTGAGACTCTACATCACTTTGTTGCCCCTCTTTGTATTACCTGTAGCTTTTCTATATAAATTCCAGACTGAAAAGGCCAGAGTAGTACAGATTTTACTCCACTTACCAAAAGAGCGGTAGGACTAAATTTGTTTCGAGGTAAGTTAGCACCCTCTGGTGTATCATTAGTGTACTGCAAATTTCTGTAAAGATTAAAGGACATTAATTCCTCGCAAAAGCAAGCAAAATTCGGTGAAGATGTTTGCCTAAGAGATGAATATAGAAACTTTTGTGCCTATTGGCAGATAGAGGAAATGTTGCTTCTTTTCCTTCGCCTCTTTTTAAAGAAGAAAATACTGAATTACATACGTTTTTTGAACAAATGAGAAAAGCATTGAACCTGTCAAATTATATTCCTCAAATGGCTTTTTTTCTTTTAAATTATCTTTTCTAGCAGTTATTTTGCATTATACAAGAGCCACTTAGAAGTAAGCTTTGAAAAATTTCACATTATAGTCACTTCATGAACTTATGTTTTCAAAATATTCATTTTGTCTGAACTGGGAAGCAAGAAGGTGTCATTCAAAGGTATTTCTACTCAGAAAGTATAGCTCCTGTGCCTTTTTTTTTTTTTTAAGCTCAAATTACATTCCGTTTTCTTTTCAAAATGCATTTCAAAGCTGTACAAACTCCAAAGATGAGCAGGTTTTTTTTTTCTTCAGGATTGAATTGAGTGCTTAAATTGATTATGTAGTACCTGTTAAGTAGAAGACACTACTAGGTGCTACTAAGTAGTCCAAAGCAGAGGTGAAATTATATAAATACCCATTTTATACTATTACTTTCTTCTTTATTGATGTGATGTTTCAAGTTCTCTTCTCAACCTACAGCCATAAAACGTGCTCTGCCTGCGTTGAGCTTTTACAACAGAGAAGGTGAATTGTGAAGATTATCAGATTGCTACTGAATTTGTATGGAAATGACTGTAGGGAGCAGCAATACAGAAACCATTCAGCTCTCTGGAAAAACTTATTCACATCTTTGAATGTTCATTTTTTGTTATTGTTAGTTCTGTAGTACTACTTATATATGTCTCCTTCCTATATGGTTTCTTCCAGGGAACCTTCAGGCAAGTCCCATTAATAGACATAACTTTAACTTTGTCAACCTCAAATTCTGCCTTCGCTTACAACCGTGCAATTGACAAGGGGAAGAACAAAACTAATGAGACCCAGATATTTCACCTGACTGTAGAATGCAACTTTCAGCAATTACAAAAGCTAAATTATGACTTTACAGACTTGGATGATGACTCTGCAGTGTGATCAAATAAAAATTAGAGAGAATACTGCCTTGTGATCCAAACAAACAGAAAACCATAGGGGCACAATTAATGTGGAAGCTGGCAATCATATTTTACTAGCCTCATTTTTCAAGCTATTCTATCTAACCTGGAACTAAAGGAGAGTAGACATTTCTAAAAGTTACACCACAGTCCTTTACTTGTATATGTCTGTGGTATTCTAAACTAAATCTTTCAAATGGAAGCTTACTTCAAAGGCAATTTACTTAGAAATCCCTTCTAAATTTGAAGTATAATAATATTGAGGAGAAGAAAACACAAAAACTTTCCCATTGTAAAAATGTAAAAGCAGTTTTACATTGAAATAAGGGAAATGTGAAGCTTAAAACTTGTCCAGAGATGTTTACAAAACAGGTGTTCCTCCATCTATTTTACTTTTATTCAAGGGGCACACTTGCCAATTAAAACACCTCACAGTAACTAGCTAGGGACGTGATGTAGGAAGAATGAAATCAAATTCAGAGACTGTAGGAGCAACCATTCAAACTTCTGTTTTCTGGGTGAATTCGCAATTTGTTTCAGATTCACAAAAAACCTCCTTTGCACTCCCTTTATTTCCTTTTTTTTTAGGTCAAGCAAAACATTTCAACCCAAAAGAAATTTATCATGTACTCAGGGGACTTTACCTCAAAAAACCCTCAGTTTTTAATTTTATTGTTTTTTTTTAAATAGTCCAGGGAAAGTTAGGGCCAAAACAAAACAAAACAAAGGTGCATATTTGATGACTCAGACATACAGAGTAATTGTGGGAATTTCACCTTAAAGTTATTCTTGAAAGAAAAAGTTTGCATTCTGGTACCCTTCATTCAGAGTCTACTGTTGCCATTCCTGTGTGACAGTAGTCTCCACTGTGTTTTGTCTCTTCCTCCCAGTTCCCCCATTTCATTCCATTTTGGGAAGAAATCATTGCTACCTAAATCAAATGGTAAACTTCTTGGAGTGTGGAATAGATATTGTATTATGAGCTTGGGAGAACCTGCTAGAATGTAAGAGCCCTCAAACCGTACCCCTTTCAACAGTGCAAACAAAATGTCACTGTTGAGTCAGACCCAAAATTTGCAATTCTGGAATCAAAAATCCATAAATTTAAAATTTTAGGACTGGGGCTCATCTCTAATACTGTACAGGTGTGACCATTTAAAAATAGAGTTCTGTTGCAGCTCAGTGCATTCACAGCAAGAAATGGTCATTGAATATAGAATCATGTTTTGTCTTAACACTTAGTTAATAAAGGCTGTTTATTTATACAATATATTTTAAGCCAAATATTTCTAAAAACAGCAAGAGGATTTCGTACTCTCGTTTAAAACTACTGTATGTGTTAATCAGCAAGATCAGTGATGTTTTAAATACATTATTCATGCTGAATAGTTAGCTGGTTTATGCCAATTTGATATTTTATACAAATTACAAATACTTTGATATTCAAAGACTGTGTCGGGCTTCTCCAGATGCTTATTGAACAAAACAATTCACAGATGTTTTCTTATCTTTCTGCTGAATGTCCTCCAAAATTAGTAGATCCTAGAAAAAGAATACAAGTACAAATGGAAAGGAATTTAGTAAGACTAAAGGAAAACTTTATTCATGTAAATTATTTTGGAAACTTATTCAAGGAAGACAGAAAAAGAAAATTATTAAAAATTTTTTAAAATTCCATACATTTTGATGAGAACTTTTCTATAGCTGTTTTTATGAATCTAAATATGCTTCTTTGTATTTAGATAAAAGAATTAGGTTTCTCTTTCCGTAAAAACATTTTTGCCATATTCCAATTTCAGCTACAGAAGTGAATGTCCAAAGCGTTGTTCTGCATCTGAACTGCAATTAACTTGTAACGATATAGCTCAAAGACAACTAATACTTAAGTTCAATATAGGTGTTTGTTTTGTTTTTTTAACTTTGATTTCTACTACATTGTTTACAGATTCTATCAGGTTCATGCACTATTTCACATGCTATATCACTGTCCAGAAATCCCACAAGAAAAACAATTATGATGTAAGCTTTCACAAGCTATAAGCATTCATAACTTGAGTACAAGTGATCTTTATCTTAGTTTCATGAACTCAAAACTCCTTGGGATGTGTTACTCTTGTGATAGAAGGGTCATGTTTACTAATATGGACTGAAAAATGCTTTATAGATGAATTATCCTTTTAATGTAAATAACAAAGCTTTCACTTGTGATGTAAATTCTGCAGTATGAAGAATGAGGTTTTCAAGATATGACTGGTCAGGGTGCTAGATAATCTCATCTAGGCTCCCTTTCCTACAAAAGGTTGGAACAGATGGTCTTTCAAGGTGCCTTCCAACCTGAGCTGTTCTATGATTCTGTGATTCTATGATTCTACGATTCTACAATTTCATTATTTTACCAATTAAAAGTGTCCCAATGCAAATCCTGCCTACTCTTGGGCTGGTCTCTATGTAGCTACTTTTGCTAGTTTTATACTGCACTCAACAAGTAATACCCTGGGCTATCTCCCTTTTTTACCGTCACTTTTGGACATTTATGTGGGTGTCTTGACAGCTATATCTGTAAGAAATGTGGAGACAGAAGATTTGGCAAATGATAGAACAGTATTAGGACTGAAAAAAACATGGGACTGAGAAGATTACTATTAGGTCTCTTATGGCATAATAGGTAATCATAAAAGAATTAAAATTAGTATGATACAGAATATGTGAAAAATGAGCAGTAACAAATGATCATAATTGTCATCTAAGCCTTTCCTCACAAACTGGGAAGATACAGAATATGTGACAGAGAAGTACAACTAAATAAATAATAGTTATAAAACATAAATATAAAAGACTAGATAATGCTTTTGCCTCTTTTAATTTTCTTCCCATCATTTCCTGATTTTTTACTTTTGTGTTTGGTCTGTTTGTTGTAGCTATCCAAAGCATCTCCTCATGCTTCACAGGAAAAATAGCCTTTATTGTCCTCTAATCTTTTTCCTTTGGTCCATCCTGCTTCCTCTTTTACACTAATATTCTGCATTCTTATCTTCATCCTTCATAAATTCTTTAATCTGCTTCCTCTATAGCCTTTGTTCTGTCCCATGCACTGCTCTGGGCTCCTTTTCTACTCCCCATAACTTTTAATATCCTCACCCTGTTTTCTGTTACTTAACACATCTTCCTTCCTCTTCTCTGTCTCATCATCTGCTCATTCCTTATCGATTTTCATTTTCAGAATGAGTTCACTCAGATGTTAATTTCCCCCGTTCGTAATAACCAGGTGACTAATACTTCACCTCTTACTCTCAGAATACTGTAGTTTCCTTTTATGTTTGTTTTTTCTCTGCTGGACATAGAGACATGTCAACTGTCGCCCAATTTCTACAACACACCATTCAGTCATACAGGAACTGTCTCCATTCGTTGTTTTCATTACAGACATTTTTTTTCTTCTTTCCCACGTGTCAACTCAACTATTCTGCTTTGTTAGCAGAAACCTGTTAACTATCTCAGTCTTGCTATGACTCCCTCTGAGTTCACTACACTTCTTCCACTCATGTTTTTCTTTTCTCTACTCCTTATTTAACATCTGTTGCAAGATTAGTTTTTGCCAATTTATTATATGCTTTGCATTATTTAGAACTGCTGTTTTTTCTAGAAACAATTATGGACGTTACCAGATTTAAATATCATTCTGAGGAGAAGCATTTTCACAGCAGATATTCTATTGCACAGAAGACTAAGGCAAAATACTGATCATAAACATTAATATTTTTCATATTTTGCTGATAGCCTGCTTCCAATTTTGAAATATCACTTTTGTATTACTTTATTTCTTATTTACTGTTCTCCAGTAAATAAGTAATAAGCATATGTTAGGATGAAAATTTTTCAGCAAGTGTTAAATGTTATTTTATAAAATATACTTGCCTATATGTTGTCTTTGTAGAAGTCCAGAGATGGTGATTGGTGGTCTTGCTACAGAGGGCTGTGGGGAAGGTGATGTAAATGGATACAACTGGGGGGTTCTGAAATCAGAAGTAGCCCATGACCCCCTTCTACTACTTTGTGATCCAGATGATGATGTAAGTGAACATCCACTATGTGGTAGTCTTATAGGTGTGGATCTGTTAATGAAATTAATTTATGGATATGATTTGAGGCTACTTTCCTAGTGCAAGAGATTTCAAAACTACTTAAATTCACAGTGCTAATATTTTAATAGAAAATGCTATAAATTATTGTGTTCTACATATTCCTTAGCAGATTTTAACTTCTTTAGGATTTTTAGAGATTTTAAAAAACAGAAGGACAAAACAAATGATAGGAGAATCAGAGATGGAAAAAAATAATATATTGTTATATATATTTTAAATTTGTGCTAGGAAGACATATTTGACTTAATGATTATAGAGAACAAGAGTTTACTTTTTCTGGAACCATTTCAAGTTTTTTTCTTGATGTTAATAATTCTCACAGTTTGAGACTTTTTCAATGTTTAAATGAAAAACCTGAAACACCTGCTACATGCTGCATGAAGATGTTCAGGTTATTCAGAGAATAGCTCTTATGTAGATATTGTGTTGTCATCTCTGATTTTTAGAAGAATTTATAAGGCGGACACGTTGTACTTTCTTACTATAAAATTACTATCCTTTGTATAAAAATACCATGGCTGTAGATGTCCACAGCTACAGAAGCTCAGATTATCTCTGCACATTTTTGAAGAAAGTGATTTCAAAATAAAATCTTCCGACAGTAATACACACATTCATACAGGTGATAGTAAGCCTGCACAATAACATTTCTTCAGATACATAGTACAACCTTTTAACGTACAGATTAATAAAGGCCAGAGAAGAGAAACTTCAGTCTCTCGTAGGAGACTGTAACATCTTGAAAAGGTATTTAATTACCTTGTAGATCCTGCTCTACTATTTTGACTTGACATTATTCCAGATGATTGAGAATTTCTGTAGGATACACTACCTGTAAGAATCGAATTTTTGAAGTCAGAACATGAATCGCCTATTTTACTTAGGAGATAATTTTGTAAACAAAGACTAGTGCTTTAATTGCATTATTTGGGACAAACTCATGATCAGTTTATTCAGGAATTAAAAATGGTGCATGATTACAACAGACAATGAAAGATAATGAATTGGCTAACAAAATGAAGTCACCATGTCACTTGAGAAAGGATTAAAATAGCCCTAAAAATTAATAATCTGTTTTGACAATGTAGCACAGACAAGACGTTTGCTGAGGCATGAATTGTCTTCCAGTACCTCTTGCTGGAAGAAGATCCAGCAGCTATTAAAAGTCCTCAGCAGTATTCCAGCAGAGGGTAAAGGTGAACAATTGTCTTTGTCTTAATAGATTAATCCTACATAAAGCTTAGCTGTCATGAAAACATCATATTGCACCAGTCCTGCAAATCTTTTTCAAGTTAAACGCATATATTGGTTTCTTTCAGCTTCTCTCGTTCTTACACTATTATTAGACTATCAAGATAGCTCTGCTGAGGTGCTCCAGTTCTTCAGCTATTCTTTTTTGCCTTGTCTATCTCAAAGAAGGAAACTTTTTTTAGTGCATTGTGTCTGCTTGTAACTTTTGTAAGTACACTTTGGTTCATTCAGCTTTGTCCTCTGCAAAATTTATGGGTTGATTCTGAAATGTGCTGAACACATAACTGTTCTACATATAATTTTACTATCTAACTAAATATCTATTTATATTTAGACACAAAAAACCAGTTAACCTCAATTCTCGCTATCTTGTTATCCATAAATTTACGGGCAAGCATGCATATAAGAAAGATCTGAACACATAAATCAAATATAACAAAAAAGAAACAATTTGCAATTGAATTTGACTTTGTTTTGGGGTGTTTACACCATGTAAAAATACAAGAGATGCTCCTTATGTGGCTGGAGACGGATTCTATTAACTGCTGAAGCCAGATGAAAGACTGCCTGGGCTGTTACAGAAACATGCTGTATGTAAAACCAAGAATGGGAGGGACACATGAATGGTAGAACTGCAGAGCATTAGGAATTCTGGGAAACTCCTCACAAATAAACAGCACTCAAGGAGACTGCAGTAATTTTAGTAGTCTGTTATTCATGTCTTATTTACATCAGAGTGTTACCTGAGCTCTGCAACAGCCCAGGAATGAAAGGAAGTACAGGCAGGTAAAATGCCTTACACCCTATTACAGCAATATGGTGAAAAAAGAAAAAATCCCTTTTCTGATTCTCAGTTCTTGATCTCAACTTAATTACCCAAACTTTGTTATAAAACACTTTTGTAACTTCCATTTACTTTCCCCCATTTCCTCATGTGATTTTTAACATGACATTATGGAGAATGTTAATCTCTGATAACTACGAACAAATATAATTATGAAGGTTAACACAGAGTGCACAATATATATTGCAAGTATGACTGTTCTGTTCAACTATACATGGCATTACAGTATTTTCTTTGCAACTGTTGACTATGATTGCTCAGCAAAAATAATTTTGGTTACAAGTAATTATTCACAGAATAGAGTAGGTCAATATTAGGGAGACTTATTTAATTCTTCATTTCCCATCTGCTGGATTGGTGTCTACATGCTAAGTTCCTTATACCTCAACACAATTCAAGTTTGCTCAGTAAATCGCCAGAGAATGGATTTTAATTTATTTATCCTCTTAACGTAATACAAATGTTGTCCAGTTACAAACTTTATTTTTACTCACCCATACGTCCATCTTGCGGTGGAGTTATTAATGAGAATCTTGTTGGACCGGTCGGTGTGTCAGGCTAAATGAATGTCAAGGTGTTAATTACAGTGTAATAAGTATGTTAATTACTAAGGTATTTTAAGCAACAGTGTTACATTCTTGTAGTCTATAAAGCCTGCAGATTTCTGGTGCCCTCCACTGCCGGTTTTGTTCATAGCACTGAAATGCAAAACTTTAGAATTAAGCTACTATTTTTTAGAGATCCACAGTGGGAGAAAAGAACATGTGTTTTAGCTTTATTTCAAGAAGTCCTCTCTGTCACATTCAGATAATAAAAATATCGGACACTTATGTCATTTTCTGTGCTGCGATTCCATTCTTAAGCTACCACCTGTTACTGGATGTTACCTCTCCTAATCAGAATATTAATACAGTGAAAATCTCCTGCCTTCATTCTCATCTTAGAGATGTCATTCAAAGTTTGCAATTCCCTAGTCAAATATCAGGTTCTAACACTGCTTTCTGACCATTGACTTCTACCCTAGCTTTTTCTTAACATGTGAAGATACTATACATACATCTCTGTCCCTGAGCATAGACAAAAGCAAGATCAGCTGGTCAAGGAGGAAACCAAATTGTTTTTGAAAGGTGAAGGATAATGACTGGCTTCATTTGTGGCTTAAAAATACCTTTCATCTATCATAAATGAAATTTCAGGAATGTTCTGAAAAATCAGTGTGATGTGAAGTTAAGAGTGCCAAGTGATTCACTTATAACTCTGCAATGACAGAATTTGCATATAGCCTGATCCCCCAAAATTCTCTTCATGGTCAGGGAAGAGAAACTGGAATGAGATTAATAAGTGTCCTTCAGAATGAGATGAATCACATACACTAATCCATAGGTTATAGATATAAATATGGGTCTATCATATGTCTATGATATAACCAATCCATAGGTTACAAAGGAAATTTAAGATGCTAGCATAGATTTGTGCTGCAGAAATCTACATGAGGTCTGGTGAAGGTGGAAATCTTACATATATTTCCATTCCTTAACATATTATAATTTAAATTTAATTGCAACTCTCAGTTTCATGCATTAGCAACATTTATTTTTGAAACAGTAACAACATTTTTATAACATGTTGAGGTTTCCAGAATTCGCCATTTAACTTATCATCAGAATTTTAAAAGCCTGTATATGGCACGTGGAGAGTATAATTCCAGAAATCAATGTTGTGATTTATTTCCTTTTGAGCATCTAACTTCTACTAAGCATCAAGCACAGCTGAAATATGTATGTAAGAACTGTTTTGAATGGGGGAGAGGGATCCTATCTTTTGCCGTATTTATGGAGTAGGAGAAATCAAAAGCATATATATGTGTCTATACATATATATATACACACATATATACAAAAAAAACCCACTTACTTTTCTCATTGGGGAAGGTACAGGATCAACCTCCATTGACTCCATTCTTATAATAAAAGTCAAAATGAGTATGACATTGTAATAAAAATAACACATTCACTATAACGACTAAAATTACAATATATTGTCATGTTAAATTTGACTAATAATGGAAAAGTGTAATGTATCATGCATAGCACACAAATATTTAGCAGTAAGAAAATTCTATTAATTGATTCTGAGCTTTGTTTTAGACATTTACAGATAAATTTTTTTTAGATTAGCATTGTCAGTCTAGTATTTAAGTCTGAATAAATATGCATATTTATATATTTGTCACTTGTCTCCATTACAAGGGCATTTTGAAATTTTATTTAAAAAAAAATAAAGTCACAGTCATAGGTATAGAAATCTTCTAGCTTGAGCAAGCTGTATGTTCAATTTATTTAAAATTTAAAGAGACTTGATGGAGTTCATCCCATCTAACTTTAGACAACTGCGATGTACATGTATGGTGTCTGTGCAAGTCATTTAGCTTTATACTTACATAGTTTGCAGAAACAAAACACAAAAATCAGAAAATATGCTTATTTTAAACTCACTACAAAAAAAATGCCTTTGAGTATAAAATATCAGTTTGTTGTCACTGTTAAGGTTTTCATTGAAAATTAATAGATTTGTACCTACATTTCAGAAGTGGAAGGATGACCAGGATGAAGAGAACATGAAGAATAACCATTTTGTTTTCTTGAAGGAACTAAAGTCATTAATAAATTTAATATTAGAACATAGCTATATCCAGTGATATGTATTCCATAGTTAGTATCTTAAACAAACACTTCTTACAGGAAAGTGGATTTCTACTTGTACTGGAAAATGGTAGCTGTGTAGTTTGTTCAGGAGGTTTCATACTAAAGGGGAAACAGAAGAAACAACAGATATAAATTGAAAGCTGGTTTGATTTGTTCATTTGTCTAACTGGTCAATAAAGCATAACATCAAAACATTTTACCCATCAATAGCTGGTTTTAACATGATACTATTTGCCATGAAGCAAAATAACAACCTATTTGATAAGCTATTAATTTGTCTATATCACATTGATACAAACATCATGATATAGACAAGTTCGTGACAATCAGTCATTACATGCCCAACAATATCAATTTAGGATAACATTCTGGCAAAGTACTTTGGGAACAACAGATGTTAAAATACAACTATTAGCTACAGTCGAGCCAAAAATCTTAATTCCAGTGTATAAATTTCCCAAACTTTTAAAAAATCTAGTTATCAAAAGAAATATAGGCATATTTGTACTATTCTCCCACAGCTATGTAAAACTGATACCTTTGTCAATGACCATAAATAGGAGGAATATGTCTACTGGGCATGCAAGGAGAAGCCCTACGTCACATTCTCTTGGTAGAACTCTGAAAAATCTGAAATTCAGTAAGAACTCTGTGTTTGGTATAACCAAGATGTTATTTATTTGAGATGAAGACAAGGAAAAGGAGGCTGTGGATAAAAATATATAAACTATGATAATCCAACGCATACCTAGTTCCCTACATATTGTTTTTCTTTCAATTATATTACACCAAGAAACATAAGAGCGCACAATACAGTATTATGTGCACATCAGAGTCAAAAGAAAGTCTATACTGAAAAAACACAGAATAGAAATAAAGATCAACAACATTTTGCAATTAAATTGCCAGCTTTGTGAATTGTCTTATTATGGAGATTTCAGCATTCTTGATCAGTGGTATTTGAAAGAAGAGCTTCTCTCAAGACGACGGCTCCATAGGGAGTAATATGTTGTAACTATACACTAAATATTCAATACTCATATTCACTAGAAGGAAAAGGCAGACCAAACCTGTTAGGCTTTTTTCCCAGTAGATTTTGAAGTCTTAGAAAATAGGAAGGATAAAACAGGACATGGAAACAAAGGTTATACGGAAAATGTAATAATTTCACCATAGATGGATTACAGTAGATCAATCTGATATCTTTTTTGTTTTATTTTATGTTCTGGTAAGCAGATGTTTTTAAACAGTAGTAAGATAATATGGTTTTCTGTGTTAATTTGATCTAAACATTAGAGTGCTGTATAGGCCACGTGGACTTTAAAGCAGAGGTAAGAACAATTAATTCAGATAAGTAGAGCATAAATAATATTAAAAGGGAAATAACAACAAAAAAGTGTGAAGAGGGTGCAGAAAGGTTATTAGTGATGTCCTCTTCAGTTTAGTCTTGCAACTGATCCTGTTTAATTTGTTCTCTAATGACTCAGGGATAGCCCACAAATTTTTGCAAAATCTGAAGACAGAAAGTTCTGAAGATAGAAAAGTTACATCAATATCGAGGAGAACTACATAAGGATTTTAAAAATGTGATCTTTTCAAACAAATAATTGAAACCAAGTTTAATGAAATGAAAAGTAATAGCACAAAGTGCATTTATGGGTCAATAAGGACTGCGGCGTTAAATTGGAAATAAGATTAAAAGATTAAGATGTATCAGTCAATGAGCAGGGGGATAATGATGAGCTACCTCTTGCCTATTTCTTTGGAACCTTTGTGAAGAAAGACTCATTTGAGTCAGGAAGTTGATTTTTCTAGAAACAGAGATGAGAATCATTTTATAAAACTCTGGTAATTTTACAAATGGACTAGATACTAGGAAAGATATCACAGTACTATCCAGGCTGATGCTGGAAAGCCCATTGAAAAAAACATGTTCATGTAAATACAAATACAAATTTTAAAAAGGAAATCTGTATGATGTTTAATTAATCACAAAAAATAGATTACTCAAAGTTAATTTTTAGAGTAACTACTGACTTGAATTTAAAAATAAAAGGATTCTTTCCTGACAGGCTTAATTAATGTGAATAAAATGGTCCTGATGACAGAAATCACTGTTCACTGATTTCTTAAAAATATGTTTCTTCAATTTATACCCCACAATATATGAGAAAGGCAAACAAAGCATAATTTGTTTATTGTTTTATCAATTGAACTTACTGTTTTCTGATTAGAAAGACTATTTCTCATTTACTTTTGCTGCATTAAACCTCTTACCATTGCATCTGATGAATTTGTTGTGTTACTTTCTTGAGAGATTCTTCCAGCTTTACTGTCTGTGAGATAATCAAAGATTTCAACAAAATCTATTTGTGTGATATACAATTTCATTCTCTTACAACCAGTATTCCAAAGTGCTGAAAGACTGTTTTCTATTGGTTGTAATCTCAAATATCATTGCTATTCCAAGTTTACTGGGACAAGGCTACAGCCGTTATATGGATCCATGAAACAGTCAGGCTGAAAAAGTTATGCTTCTTTTTCACAGTTGCAGACTTATTTTGATTACCTTTTTTTAAAAAGTGTGCTGGTAATATTGGATAAATTAATACTAAGAAAAGTGCTTAAAAATAGTTTGCTTTTATTTTTCTTCCTCTTTTCCATATCTGATATAAAAGTTATGGTGCATTTAATAAGGAATTATCTAGAAAAGCTACCAATAACTTTACAAAATACCAAATACCACTTTCCCATATTTCTCATTTCCAATTCAAAATTTATTCAGTTCTTTGCAGTATCTATTTGTAATAAGCTTATGTGAAGAGTATTTCCTATTATGCTATAGACACAACCAAAAATATCTCCATTAAAGAATGTTATGAGATTGCAAAATTGAACACTAAGGTCAGGAACATAAGGTCAGCTCCCTAGTATGTGTATTTTTTACAGTCTTTCATTACATGATCATACATTATATTTTATGGAGGATGTAAAAATGTACTCAATAGCCTCAGTACTGCATCTGTATTTCCATTGTGTGACCTTAGTCCTTTACTACTTCATACTATCCAGTTTTGATTTGAAGACAAATTATGAATTTTCCTGTTAACTTTTTGTGCTTCTCCTCACAATATTATTTGAAATCTTTAATAACATTACCTGATACACCTTTATAAAATCATATTGTTTGTGGCAGATATTATGCTCTTTTTGCAGATGTGAAACTCTGCAAACAGATTAAAGACTAAATCTAATTCACATAAGACCTGATTTTTTTGTATTCTTCTTCTTTCTAATGAGAGCTAGGTTTGATTAAGAAAGTGACCAGTATGGATGTCAGGAACAATGTACTTTATCCTTTCACGCTGTAGCACTGGATCATTTTAAGGCCAAAATGTCTTAAACAAGGTAACTATTTGGTTTTCAATATCTTTGGATTCTAGAACAACATGGAGTCTAGACTTGCCAAGAAGCGCCCACACCACACTCCATCATCTCCAGTGTCTGTACAACTCACAAAAACAGCAACAAAGAAGCTTCTATCCAGGTCATGAGACCTGTTGGTTGACAGCGACAAGGATGACATACTAGAAATAAGGAAGGGGACCACAAACAATATAGCCAAGCATGAGAACCCGGTTGTGAATTTCCTTATACAGTACTCTGTCTTTCCCAAAAGCCGAGACCTGCAGAGTGGAAGATGGCAGGAAGAAGCACTTGTGTCAAAGGGTGGATTTGTGCTTCCTCACTTCCCCGGGGGTCATTGTCATTTGCCAACTGCTTATACTGTAAATCGTTCTTGCTCCATCCTTTTCCCACTCACCTTTATCTTAAAGCCAGTGGCAGTAAGACTCAGATGGAGATTACAGCCCCAAGTGTGAGTATCTACTCCCACTCTCTCATCCTATGTGCCTCTGCCAGCTGTGATCTAGCCTTCCCCAGCTCCTTCAGACTCCCTCCCAGTAGCCCTGAAAGAGGGCATTGCTAACTGAAACTCACAGGAAGGAGATGGGTATATCATTGCACAGGCAAACTCTTCTCTTCCTTGCTCACCTCAGCCTCACTGTCAAATCATTTCTCCACCAAAGCAGACTCACCAGTTCTAGCCATAGTTGCACACAGGGTGTTTAAGATAACCAACCTCTTCTGACCCTGATCCAATGCAAGCAGTTTTAAAATACTAATAGAATGGACAAAACAACAAGAAAAACACCCAAATGGCACCCAATGTGCCATTGAAATAGTAACCAATTAAATCTTCAGCTGTTTCTGTCCTGTCGCCTAAATACCTTCCTCAGAAGGTAGTCAGCATCCTTGAGTACTTTACAAACACTGTTAAGTTAATATCTCAACAGTAAATAACATAGAAACTTACCATCAAAAAGTATCAAAGCTCTGCACAGATTCTTTGGAATTTCAATTTTAACATTTCAATTTATGCAAAATTCTATTAAGAGCTTTATTTCACTTTGCCTACAGGTTTCAGTTTTACCATCCAGAGTCAGAACAATAGATGAGAAGAGGGCATAAAATCAGGATTCCTACATGGCCTGGCTTTGAAAGTAGAAGGATAGGACCTTGAAAGAACTGCCTACTCCACAGTACACTAGGACTGATCCCATAACGCAGTAATGGAAAACAGGGGAGAATGGGCCACAAAGTACTTTAGTTTCCAAGGTGTTCTATCCATGAGAACCATATCAGATGCTCTCCTCACGCCATAAAATGGCCAACTGGCCAGCTATATGAGTTTGCCTGCATCATTTCATACACAGGGCACCTACCGATGGGTTGGTTCACCAGTATTGTGAAGTAGCTTTAAGTAATATACCTGGACATGTCCTTAGGAATGAATGAAACAGCCAACTATTTTATCAAATATTTAGCAGTAGCTGAGAAATGAAAAAGAAATTTTCTTTCCAACCTACAGATGAAGAGGTATAGTCACAAATTCAGTACCTGTTCTCCACAGAATATTTAATTCTATTCCTCTACTCATTGAGCACTCCCCTAACTCAGGGTACTACCTCTTAGTCTTGTTCTCCCTTGCTCAAGCGTCTCATTCAGTTTGTCAGCCCGAGTCTTCTTTTTCCTCTAGGCTTATCACTGGGTACCAATGTCTCCCCACCTCTTCCACTTTTTCCTCCATACAGTGAATTGGTTTCTTCTTTCCCTGTCCTTTGATTCTCAATTTAATCTCAGTCACCCCACAACTAAAACCTGTTTTATTAAATAATAGTAATCATAATTAATAAATTCCTCACAAATTTTAAACAATTAAAAAGTGGTATTTATAATGACAGGAATTAGGCAATCCTCATAAATTATTCTAAGTATTCCAATAAAAGCTGAATATATTTTCTAAAAATAAACCAAAGTAATAAGGCAAACATAAGCAACAAAAATAAGAAAATCACAATTAGTGTTACCTTTTGTTTGCGGTATGCTAATAAATGTTTACGATGTTTTTCTTGAAATTCTGAAACCTAAAAAGAAATACAGTTATATTAAGCTGCACTAAATTACATTTATGTAACCTCAGCAAAAAAGTAATGGAGATCTACTTCACAGTATTCAATTTTTTCTATATTTTAATAAGTACTTAACCTATCTTCTTTAAATCTTCTCCAACAAAACATTCAAAGTTATTATCACTGACAAAGTCTTATAAAGTTTATTTAATCTAGTATGACCTACCCTAAAGTTGGTAGATTTATTTCACTGAATTTATATTTTAACACTATGTTCAATAACATTGGAAAGCCAGATTAGCTGCAGTGTTTCTTATTCATTAGTGCTAAGCAAACACATCAAATTAATGGCAACATAAAAACTAATGTGTCTTATTGGCAATTATAACTTGTCTTGTAAAAATATCCCGTTAATTAAAAAATAATTGTTAGACACGTTGTCTGGTGGTGTGTAAGCACTTCTTGTGTCCAAATGAGGATCATAAATCATGACATGTTAAAAGTAAAAATATACAAGGTAAGCAAGACAAGAGCTTGAGGAACAAATTACAATTGTCAATAACTGAGTAATAAATCTTTCTTCCTACGTGTAAGAAAACTGCCAGAAGATGTGTGGGGATAGAGACAACCAAGAAGAAACAGTTAGAGAAGGTAAAACCACAGTGGAGTATCTAATTGGAATGGTTACTTTTTATTCACTGTAGAAGAGCCTGAGAGGTTCCCATTGGATATACATCTAAGGATCAGAATTGTCTTCAGAATTGATGGAAGAAACAGCCAGTCAGAAAGTAATGGCTTTGAGCTGCCTCCCACCAATCAGAAATGAGGTCTTGAGTCTATAAAGAAGAAATCTGTGAAAATGTCAATTCAGTGCTCAGTACCAGTCAAAAAAGGAAAATCAGATTTTAGAAGTGGTTAAAAAAGGAATAGAATAGGGAACATCATTATTCCAGTTTAAAAAATACATGTTACTATATCCTAAGTCTTCTTAACATCTCAGAAAGGATATAGTAGGTCTGGAACTTGTTCAGATTAATCAGAGGTTTGTAAGAGCTTCAGTGAAAGAATGACCACATAGAGTATGAGTCTTTGTGGCTGAAAAAAAAAAAGATAGTTAAAGAAGGAATGTGTCAGCAGTCTAAAACTAATGATTAGCACAGATGGAGTGCGTGGGAATGGTTACTTTTTCTTCTAGAATGGGATTCAAGAGTATCAAATGAAACTAACAGGTAGCATGTTAAAATCTGAAAAAGGAAATCATCATCACACAGCGCTACAACCTGAGGATCTCCTTTCCATAGTATGTGATAAGTGCTAAATACTCAGAAAACAATTTGACAATTACATGGGACAAAATATCCACCAACAGCTTTTGAATGCAAAGGCACCAATCCCACCTTGAGAAATCCCTGCGCCACCAACTGTTGAAAGATAGGAGTCTGTTCTGAAGAACACTATATCACTACATGCCAGCCTTGCTTAGGAAAGCACCCACTGTCGTGACAGGACAGTAGATTAGATAAACCTTTGCCCTAACAAAGCACAAGCTGCTCTTAATGTCTTTTTACACTGGTAGAAGTTCTGAACATACTTTAATGCCTTACTCGCGCTTCAATATGTTTCCCATAGGTTATCTCAGGCTACAGAAAACCCACC
This sequence comes from Limosa lapponica baueri, assembly GCA_002844005.1. Taxonomy (NCBI): domain Eukaryota; kingdom Metazoa; phylum Chordata; class Aves; order Charadriiformes; family Scolopacidae; genus Limosa; species Limosa lapponica. Next base: position 807,436 of record KZ505648.1, on the reverse strand, counting down.
TTAGTCTTTTGGGATCATGTCCTCTTTTTCCTTTCTTTGAAATATTACAGATGTTTGTATTCACATGTGATTGGTGGTATAGCTGTCTGTATTTGTTCAGTTTACAGAATAACTGCTGATCATCATACATTCCATTAAAAGATGTCTACGGAAGGACAGAGGAAGGCTTCTTGTTTACCTTGCGTCACCTATGCATCTGAGGAGGAGGAGTGTTGAGGAAAGAGATCATGCTCAGCTTTGGAGAAGTTTGTGAAGCATAGAGTAGAGGAAATGTGAATCCATAATCACCGTTGAAGAAAGCAGATGATGTTCCCTGGGTTACTACTCTGGAGGATCAGCAAGCTCACCACAAGATCCAACAAGTAGCAGCCCAAGGGAGATAAGAATACACAATGAAGGTTGCAGGTGAGTCCAGGGAGAATGTACCACTACAGTTCAACCTAGAGTGGTTGAAACTGCCACTGAAATACTCAGTAAGAGGGACAAGGCAAGTCCCAAAGCCAAGATGAAGAGATGCAGAAAAGGAGGAGGCAATGGGTATTTATATGCGTTCATTTAACCAGACAGCTACCGAAGTTCTGGACTGGAAAGTAAGCCTGAAGGAAGGCATCCTGCCTAGAGTTTACAGAAGGCAGAGAGAAAATTGACATTGAAATCTCTTATTGCATCTCTCTGAAAAAAGCAGGCCTGTTTTGAGGATGGGTTTTTTGCTTTTTAGAAATTAGATTCTTACTATTTTTAATAAAGCCGTTGAGATCAGGGATGTTTGTTAACATCGCTTTGATTTAAAAAAGAAAAAAGAGAGAGAGAGAAAACGCACGTTCAGCTCAGGGCTTCAGCCAGCTGAAGTTTTCACAGTGTAACTTTTTATTGCTGTAATTAGGGCACACTGCCTGGGCAGGTTTAAGGTTCTGGCAGATCTAATTTTTCGTTGTATGGCACTGAAAGTGATTTTACATCATTAAAATAACCAGACTAGTGGTCCTCAGAGAGAGTTTGAAAACATGAACAGCGACCGTGATGAATACTTTATGCGTTCTTAAAAACTTTGAAACTGTAGAATTAAGGAAATAAAGATGGTAACAGGCATACATTCATTTTCAAGCATTCACTCATATATTTTCCCCATCAGTAGAAGCTGCTGATTATTTTATAGTTAAAAAGTTATAAGGCAGATTCACCTGTGTTATTTCTTTTGAATATTTCTTGCATAACGTATCTATTCCCACGAATAGTGACTGAATATCAGGATTTGTCTACAAGAAAAGAAAGTATACCAGTGTTAGTATTTTTATTTACAAGCTGTATTAAATATAGCATTTTGTCAAGTGTTCCTTAAATTCATTGATGTATACAAATAAAAATGGACAGATCAAGAGTAGGACGATACAGAAATTGAAAACAAGCCCAATTTTATTTAATTCCTTTATTAACTATCTGGAAGACTTTGTACTTTTGTTTAAGTATATTGCACACATATATACTTATTGCAACTAAGACAATAGCAATTTCCAAAGGACATTCACAGATGTTGTGGTCCCCTGGAAGAGGCATTACCCCCAGACCAACAGCCAGGTTTCTGGCAGTACCTTTCTGGGTTTTTTGGTTCTCACCATACCCAGCCACATGGATGCATCATATAAACAGTTGTGTTTCAAAGTCCTTTTTCAGTATGGTTCCAATGCTGACTGGAATCATTTTATCTCTCCTGCCTGTTGGGCAGCAGAATGCTATCCTAGCACAAGAAAAAAGCCCTAAAATGATAGCTGAATTTTCCAGGTATTTTATGACTGACATTTTTAGTCAGAGATCATGGTGTGGCCTCACAAATGGCCATCTCTGTTTTTAGAAAATGCTGAGTAACTGCTTGGCACCAAAGCTATCATTTTAATTCAGGAATATATTTATTTTTTATAGTAAGAAAGAACTGCTACAAAATATGGAGTGAATTTCAGAATTATAGTAACATTTGGTCATCTATCCGAATCTACAAAGTAATGTAGATAACTTAGTTAAGTGTTACTTTAATCCAGAATACACGTAGTCCTAATTTATTTGTAAGGAAAAAAAACCGCCAATCCCAAAATAGTTACACTAGCTAGAGTACTAAGTTAAAATAGTTGTATTACTAACAGTGATCACATTTCAATTAAAAAACCCCCACATCTACCTCTAAACTGTAAACCAGAAGGTTCTCTTTCATATATTGTTATTGTATAATAGAAGGTGGCTTTATGACTAGCCAAAAGTTGAATAAAAAAGCAAAAACAATCCCAACATATTTAGATGTTAAAAGAAGGTTGTCCCAAAAAAAAAGTCATCCTTCAGGAAAGGAACCACCTTCCAAAATCCAATTAATACCAGAAGTACTAAAGAATTTCAAAACGTTTAAAAATTTGAAGAATTAAAAAAATGTGAATTATTGAAGGAATTAAGAAGTAGGCCACCTATGAATGAAGCAACAGTTTTCTAGGCTACTAAGAAAATAAAAAGATAAGTGCTATCACTTAAATTAAAAATATTGCATTGAAATAAAAGAAGAATTAGGCTTTGCTCCATTTGGAAATGTCCAAACATAGACAGACAATAATTTTCCCTACTCCAAAAATAGTATAACACTAGTATAAACTCAAATATCCAAGACTAAATAACAGCTGCATTTGCCAAACCTATTTCCAATGTGTGCTTACATTATATATTTTTAGTAACAAGAGGGAATTGAGTCTCATTTGTATGAAAAATAATTACGTGAGGAGCTAAATTAATAACCTGGATTTGCAAGAGGTTTATATCTTTTGTCCCCCATATTCTGACATCAGTTTCTTTGATGTCCTGTATAGCAATTAATCTGAGCAAAGGTGGCATGCACTGTTTGGTTACTGTAGAGCTGTGCACATGGCTGGCAAATGCACTTCTGGTTATTGATGAGCTTCTTCCCTCTTCTTGCACTTCCCTCACCAGGGGAACTAAATAGCTTTTCCTTCCTTTCCCAGCTACTAATATTTATAAAACTCACAGGAGGAAATTAATTGCATTTGAAACTTCCTCTGCTCTTTTGAATTTGGTCGATATTAGCCAAAGCATTCAAAAATTTCCACAGGATGAATTGGCAGACCAAGAAAGGGAAAAGTAGACAGAGAGCACAGTCTAACCTATCCGTGGCATTTAAGTAAAGAAAGTACAAACAAGACAGTAAAATTTCATCTGGAAAAATTAATGTATTCAGAAAAATACATTTGGCCTCTTTAAAATGTGTTCATTGGAGGCAAGCTCTAGAAACCTCTTTACGGTTCTAAGAAAGGTTTAAGTACCTATCAGATCTGAGAAAAATAAAAACCAACCAGCTTGGTTGCTGATTTAAAACCTCTTTAAATTAAAGGTTTGTAGAACACTTATATTTTATCTGTTGCATGGAGGAGTAGCAGATGTTAACATGATGTTCTGAAATAATGAACAGCGAGGTTTTGATTTATCATAACACTTAGCCATCTTCTGGGAAAAAGCAAGAGGGGATCGTGAGACATAGAAGGAAGACACAAAGGTGACAAGCATGCATTACTGTAAAGATGAGAATGTTAAATGTGTAGATGCTGATTGCCCCAATATACAATTTAATGAGGAGTTTTAACACATTTATAGGACCTCCTACTCATTGGGAATTCTTCCATAGCAGCAAGCTCATAAAGGTTACCAGGCATATTTCCACTCGAGTTCCTGAATTATAGAGCCTTGACTTTTTTATATGCATCTTTAATTATCATTCCAATCATTTTATCTGTTCTTAATCAAGGCTAAGCAATCAACATTAACGTCTTTTTTAAAGAATATGGTAATTTGCTTCCTTCCAGTTCTGTAGAGCAGTGGCAGGTTCTAATGAAGCAACTAATATTTTTGCTAGTTATCCCAGTCATTGTATTTTTAAAGTCCTTCAATATTTTTGAAGCAAATTATCAAATATTGTTGAAATGCTGCAATTTAAGATTGATATAACTTCAAAACTAACTTTGTTTTGAGCAAGCTGTTGGACAAGATGACTTCCAGAGGTCCCTGACAGCCTAAATTATTCTGTGACTGAAATTAATAACAAAACTTGTAGCCAGGGTAGGCTGATATTGAAAGCTTATTAAAATATCTCCTTTAGAAGAGGGGGGTTTGGATTTTTACTTTGATTACTTTGTGCATTTTTCCTTTGTATTTTGTTTGCATTCTGTTGTTTTGTTGTAATTTTTTATTTTTTGGTAGCATTGTCTTCTTCACCCTGTTTCACTTCTGCAAGATTCCGCATTTACAAATATGACATATAGTGTAGCACTTTTTTACTTTTTTATATATAGTATTTAGACGTAGAGATTTCTGTATTTAGAGTTACATCAGCTAAGTTTTAAAAATACCTATAGAAATCACGGCCTCCTTCAAGGTCACGGCTTCAGACTTAGTCCCAAATTGTCCTCTATTTCATATACATGATTGCCTTATAGCCTTCTAGGACTTGATGTCTTGAATACTCTTAGTGTTTTAATTCTATCATTGTAAGGCAAGCTTGTCTTGTAGGTAGGCATCAGTCTAGGAAAATGTACATGTTTTCACAACCCATCTATAAAATCAGCTAAGGAAAAGATGGTTCCTCAGAGAAATGCGATAATTAAATCTTTCTAATGATTTCTCAAGAAAGAGAATTAAAAGTTGTTCATTCCCTAGTAAATACCAAGAATTCCCAACAATATTTCAGATCCTCTCTTAATCCATGGCCATGAGGAAAATAGTTAAGCTTAAGAGAAAATGGGGAAAAAACCCAATACACTTGAAAACATCGATGGGCCGCCATGTAGATTTTTGATTCAGTCCATTACATAAAATAATTCATTACAGTCCACTTTTTCTGATGTACAAATGCCAAAGTCAATAAACATTTTTCCACATTTTGAAAGTAGTCGTTGACGTTAAGCAGTAGCCAGTCATGTTTCTTGAAAGGTTGGAGCAGAATCTGAAAACCTAAAGAGTCTCTCTAGGCTTTTATTTGAAGAAATCCATAAAACTAAAAGCTGTATACTGCATAAGTATCTAAGTCTATCAACCTTTCATCAGTAAATATTCATGTCACAGTTGGCAAACAAAAGGGAAGTATTCTGCAATGTAAATAATTTAGCTGTTAAACAAACTACAGATTAATGTAATACAACAATACTAAAGCTTCATTTACCTGCTTTGAAAGGAATAATGTACGACAAGGAGTTCTACAAACCAAACATTCATCTTTTTTGCCTGTAAGGTAAAGACACATTTAAAATATACATCAAATGCAACAGCTATCGAATACATTTTTAATAGAATTTGATGCCTACATCTTTGTTTGGAGCTTGTGGAAGGAATCTGAAGGTCATACAGGAAATGTAAATAAGCATGAATAAAGAATTTGATTCTATAACCATTACACGCAGTTGCACAGGGAAAATGTGTGTGAATGTCATCAGGTCTAACTCCTGCAAATAAGCATTCATGTAAATGATTTTATGAATATCATTAGTGTCACTGAATGCAGGTGACTTTTAGTTCCTTTGATTTAAATAGGACTACTTGCCTGGTTTAATTAAATGTATGCTTAGGTGCACTAATGAGTTACAGTCAAGTAGATATATGACTTTTTAGACTGGGCCCCAGTCTGGCTCTTGATAAAACGTATGAAACTTTAACTTCAAAGAATTATTAATTTTATCTTGCTAATTTTTCCAGTGAAAAATTCATCACATCACTTTTTAAAACTATCATTTTTTAAAATGTATCTTTGCTTATTGGCAACCATATTAGTGAATATTTCTAGTAAATGCACATGACTACAATATTTATAATTGATAATTTTACTAGCTGCTTCCGTTCTAAGTATTCTAAGGATAGATGCTTATAATTATCTTTAAAGAGTAAATACATTTTAAACCTGATATTATTATTGAATTCACAGCAAAAAAATATAATGTCTCAGGTTTATATAATAAACAATAATAAAAAATATGTCTCAACAATATTAAGAGCAGAAAGGAAAGCTGTTGTTCAGGTTCTAGGAGCTTGTAAGTTGTATTTATAGGCTGCATTTTATGATCCTCTGTCCTCAACAGCAATCCTGTGAAAACTTTTAGTCAAAAGTTTTTAATTCTGAAATACAGGTTGATCATTTATTCTGTATGCCTTACAAAAAACAGGTCATTTAGCATGATCTCAAAGGGAAAAACATTGATTTTTTTTTGCTATTTTTTTCTTTTGGAAACCAACTTCCTTTTGTGCTATTTTTTCCACAGATCTTCAGCTAAGCACAACAGGAGCCCCAGAATATGAGTCAGAAATTGCATACAACATACAAGAGCTTTAAAACATCATCTCCAATGCTCCTAATGCTGCTGAAAATGTTCTAGTGTTTCAGTGACAATTCCGAGATTTAAAACGTCTTAAGACAAAACAAATCCTATGTTTTGCAAATTGCCCTTTCACTAAAGAAAAAGCATGCCATCTTATTTTTTTTTTACAATGCAATCATGGATCATAAGCAGCCAGACTCAACTTTTATTAAGGCCTCCAGTTTTCTGTGTCCAAGGTTTGTTCTCAAAGCCACATTCTCCCAGCCAGATTCATCTGGAGGCAGACACAGATGTTTAACTATTCAAAGAAAATCAATAGCAAGAATTGAAATGGTTTATCAATAACATTAGGCTGACTAAAAGATTGCCCAGACCTTTCTTTTTTCTGCAGTGAGTCAGAAATGCTAACAGTTAAGGTAAATGTGTGCACACTGGCCCTGCCTCTCTCGCTGAAGCAGAGGGCCAAGCCGCCCATGCCTGCAGCAGCCATTACCTTTCTGGAGGCAGATCTCACAGACAACATGGCCACAGCTTGTGAGGCTGAACCGTGGGGTGGGCTTGCGTGGCTCACAGAAGCAGACATTGCAAAAGACCGGGACGGCCATGGGGCGGAGGAGCAGGAGGGCCTGGCAGGGAGCAGGTGGCTGAGGCAGATGCCAACCCTCCTTGCTGCCCGCGGGGTGAGGCCTACAGGCCCCCCTCCGCCATGTTCCTGGGCTCTGAGGTAGCACCTGGCCCTGAGGTGAGGGGCGGCACCTCCCCCTCTCCCATTCAGGGGGCCTGAGGGCAGCAGAGTTTGACTCTCACACCCCCAAAAAAGGGGGGTTTCTCACTACCGAACTGGAGAGGACACCCACGCAGGGGACCCTCTTTGAGAGACTTCCCCCTCCTTTCCCCACAGGTGGGCAACTGAACTGGATCAGCCACCAGGGCTCCAGTAGGTGCTTCACCACGAGCCCTGTCCTCCTCACAGAGGTGGCCGTGCTGCCGTTGGGACAGCAGGTGTGTGGAAAATGGCAGTGCCTTTTTGCTCTTGTAAATGCAGAAATCTGGGAAGGTTATTAGTTTCCTGTCACAGACTTGTTGTTGCTTCTTTTGGTGGGGAAAAATGTGCAAAATAAGGAGGTTTGACTTTCATTCTTTATATTGGAAAAAACGTAGGGCTTGCTAATTTCCCCGGATGAAACTTCAGGGGGAAATTCCCTTACAGACCTACTTGCTGTGCAGGCTGTAACTCTGAGTATGACAGAGCCACAGACTGCATAGGAGGAATATCCAGCTTTTCAATTCATAAAGACTACGGCCCCCAAAGTGCTTCCTAAAAGAGCTGTAATTCAGATTCTGCTTCATAGAGTTAATTAAAAATCTTGAAGGAAACTGAAAGCATTTCATCAAAGCAAAGATTTTTAATTATTATTATTAGAGATAAAGAATTAAGCACTCTCAAGCTATAGTGAAGCCTGAGTTTCACTGCTGGTTTAAGTATAGACCTAATTAACACTGAGGAGCATAATCTGCTCCTTTATAAATTCTGACATGGCGCCTGTCCTGTTTAAAAGCTTAAATGTATTGTAAGCGAGATGAGTTAAGTTTGTCATTGGGATGTATTTGGGAGCTTTACACTGAACCACAGCCTTGTAGCAACCCTTTATTAAACTTCCTTCTTAGACTTCAAATACAGTATGGTTGTAACACATCTTTCCTTCTTTTCCACCACCAAAGATGTTATTGCAAGACATGTTGTGTGCTCTATAAAAGTGAATTTAGTAACACTTATTTACTGCGCATTTCAAGTGACAATTCTAAAGTCTCAGAATTTCGAAATAAAAGACACACCTCAGTGAGTAGCTTTATGAGATTTTATTTTGATTGATTTGGTCTGTAGAGCATTGCCTTTTGTCTTTACTTCATATCAGCTTTATGGATTCTCACATACTCACAGCTGTATTTTTATTCCCATACTGTAAACGTAAGTGAACTGAAAGGGCAATGTCATTTCCTTGCTAATGAAAACAAAAGGTGAGAAGATAGAAAAAAGAAAGCAAGCAGTGCCTTTAAAACAACAATTGGTCTATAGATATTTCAACTTTCAGTAGCTTTCATGATAGCAAAGGGTCTGGAAAGACAAGTAGGAAGCCAAACTACAATATTCTGCTATCTAGAAACTTTTTCAGGTTTCATACTTTTACATGTTAATAAGTGCTGAGATGGGTCATGTTATGATCACCTCCAGCTTCTTCTTACATTACTGCTGCTTTGTCAAGCTAATTATCTGAATTTTTATCCACCACTTTTGACTTGTAATTGTATGATACTATAGCTACTCTGCTAGTTGTACATAAACTAGATAAATTAAGGCATAAAGATATATTCAACCAAGCTGCAATACGTGAAATGGAAATACATGATTAAGTAAAAAATTGGTAAGTTCCTTAAACAGTTCTGTTACATACGTGTTGGATAAAAATAATTATCCAACACAGAAATGGACTGAGGAATTTAGTGTAGGAACAACTTAAAATATCTAGGCGCAAATTCAGTGCTTACCAAGAAATCTGTAGTTTGGTTTACTTTGGCATACTTCATAAAGACTATAATTTACATAAATAACCGTGGCAAAGTCTGATGCCAACTCTATAGCCTAATGTTTAGGACTTATCTGGAAGTAAAAAGTAAGTACAATTCCAAATTGTTTGGGTCTCTCTCTTCCATGATAATTGCTGCAACCACTGATCATAATCTTAAGGGTGGGCTCCACTGTCACTTAAAACTTTGAATATTTTAAAAAGAAAACAATCACAATTATATTTGAGGAAAAGCTAGGTATTATTACACATAGATAGGTTGAGTTCAAGACACTTTCACCAAATTAAGCGCCACAGGGGATATAGATGTTTATCTGCCTACTATCTGAATCCTACTCAGTCTGAAACGCTGAACTGTTCATGGTAGTACTGAATATGATCACTAACCAAGTAGGGAAATTTAAAATATTAGGAAACTTTTTTAAGATTTCTATTTTAGATTTAACAGTCCTGAGTTGAACTTAAATGCTGCCTTAGTCACTGAGTCCTTCTTCTAGATTTAGCTTTACATCTGTAGAGGGAAAATACTTAATAAAAGATGGGATTCAAGGAGTAAAATGTAAGGGGATGCCAGAGGTTGTCATAGACATGGAGAAACAAGAGTTACAGTAAGAATCATAGTAGAAGATGAGAGAAGCTTGAGAGTTATATACAAACAATTTTCGCATAGATGCAGGGTTTCTTTGGATGTTAGGTGTAATATGGTGTGCAATTTTTGAATCTGTGCATTTACTTTATAAGATTTAAACAAGCTTCTTAGATATAAAGAAATCTCTGAGAGATTTGATTTGCCAGATTCCAATGGAGACAAGGATTAGTGTTTGTACAATAGCCCACCACAAAATATTGCTGTTAGTTTCTTCACTTGTCTTCCGAAATTTTTCTTCACGCTCCTAAAGAAAAAAGGAAAAACATAATTATTACCTTTCAGCATCTGTATGTTTCATGCTGCTATCCACGTAATTGGACAGGCATCCTTCTTCTACATAGCAGTGAACAAACACTTCTTTTTCATGTTGATAAAAATGGAAGTTTGTTCTTATCCTTAAGGTGGGTATCTTTACAAATCAAAACTGAGAGGCAGACACACTATACCCTGAAACAGAAAGGCAAGCAGAGTTTTCCCTTGTTCACAAAGTATATATTGTGCTAAATATTAGCACAGGCTTAAGCCTTTTTAGGTTTAAAGTCACTTCCATATTGCATTCAAGAATGTTTTTTGCAGCCAATATTCTTTTTTTAGGTAACTAGTTGATATATTTCAAACGCAGTCTGACTGCCTGCATACGTATGGAAAAGTGAAGACAGTGGCTGTACACGTGTCAAGGAGGGCTTTATTTCTAACTGCATGGAGATATTTAAATATATACTTAGTCATTTCCTTACCCACTCCAATAAATTTTGTGCACACAGACCAGCATGGAAACAACAGCTGGCAACATCACCAGCAATGGTACCTGCCACCTGCTCAGCTGCTGTTACTGACTCTGACCAAGAAAACTATATTTGGAAATTCCTGCTTTAAAAGAACACCTGTTGCTGTAAGCATGGGTTCATAGTTTTCATGTTACAACTTTACAATTTTGCAAGGTAATGTAGGCTATATTGGTTAAATGCCAATAGATTTTTATGAGTTGGGTAAAAATAATACTGACATTAAATAATAAACCTCACAATACTTTATAAATCAATAACCCTATATACAATATCTTTACCAGTTCTATGAGGGAACATACATACTCTTTCATAGTTTTGTTCTTTGGATATGTGATGAACTTGCTCAATTAGATGTTCTAGTCTAATGTTAACTTCATTCACTTTGTCTTTGGCTTGAACAACAGATTCATCCAAAAAATGTTCTCCAACTCTAATGTCCAAATGGATACGCTGCAAATAGAAAAAAATGTTCTCATTACTGGGTCTTCTGTGTTTTCAAAGTTCCTTAGAAAAAAAGAAACAACAGATAATTGCCCATTAAGCTCACTACAGGAAAAAAGTTTTAATTGCTTATAGAAATCCTTCCTAAAATGAGAAGCAGGTGGGATATTTAAAGTGTTTCTTAATTTTATTTTTAAATTTACTATACAAATTTAAAATCTTCACTACTGTTAGGACATCATTTTATGGTAGTATTGATTCAACACCATGCAAATGTTTTCTGGTTTTTGTCCAAACTAGTTTAAAAAATGAGCACTACTAGGACTGCTCATTGTATTTCATTTTCCATCCTAAAATTGTAGAAATTACATTCTTCAGTAGTACTGCAGGAAGCTTTTTATATATGTGCTTCTAGGTTTCCTTCACTAACAGTTAGGAATAGACTGGAAGGAGACCAGCTACATGATTATTTGCAGTCTATCATAGTTATTAAAGCAGAACCACCCATAAGGTATCTTTTTTCTTCCCACACATGGTTTATCTGGTATGAAATACCTGCCATTATCCTATAAACTACTATATGATCTATAGCAAAACTGCCCTAAACCTGCCAAGCCGTAGACCCATAGAAAGAAAAAGGAAGAATGCAACTTGCCAATATTATGCAACTTATTTTGGCATGAATGAAAAACTTCAATAAAACTAAAAGGAGAAAGTTCTCCTAGAAGCCAATTTGTACCTGAGAAAATAAAAAAGTTTTAGCCAAACAGATAATCTGTAGAAATCCAAGAGCTTGTTATTACCACGATAGAAATTTGGTCTACTCAGACATCAGCCACAAATGAAGAGCACATCTCATTTCAGCTATCTTGGAGTTAGCTAACTGAGCATCCAGACATCCACCTCACGACCTTATGATAGCTTTTGTCCTTTAATTTATTAAACTTTGGTTTGAAGCAATTCAAATAACTACTACTGCATCTGGTTCTTATGGAATAGCACTTAAAGATTTAACTTACCCAAAGAATGTTTTTCCTTTTGTGATTTTTATTTCTGCAGATATAATTATAAAGAGAAATATCTTTTTTTTTATACTTCTCTGTTCTTAAGCTAAAAAAACCACCTTATTCAATATGTGTTCTATTAATGTTATCCTTCCCTGCACCTGTTCACTTCTTTTAAGTAGGATGACTACAACTGTACATGGTGCATGCATCATGTAAAATGGTATTAATGTACTTCCATCTATACTAGATAAAAATCTCCTGGTGTAATCTCGGAATCACGTTCATGGTGTGTAGGTAACTATGACAAACTAATACTTTATCCCCCTTACCCTCTCTAGTTGATGAGCTCCACAAATTTTTTTTATCATTAGAACCTAAGTGCTTTTGCAACGTGTATGATTAATTTTCCACTCATTTCCATAAATCAATCCATAAGAACACCTACTTACGCCAGTGTAATAGTCTCACTTCAGTATTGTTAACTCTCCTTGGTTCTATGTCATCTACATCTTCCCAAAGCATACATCTAGGATGAAATTTGGCCTACCTTGCTTAACACGTTTACAAGATGCTTAGGTCTAGCTGGTTATAGAACTCCTTTGCAGTCAACTGGGAAAAAAAGCACCTCTAAAGAGTGATTCTTAACTGTCCAACTATGTTTTGACAAGAGGCATATAGATAAAATTTTCAAAACTGTGTTTATGAAATTGTTTTTTGAAATAGATCAGAGCCATGATATCACCTCCAATGGCTTCTATTTTTTTTTTTTCAAAATCTGTATTAAGACCAAATTTGTTGCTAGTACACAATATCAAGTATACTAATATATTATTAAGTTTAGTATCTTTCAAAAAACAAAATATTAAATTTTCTTTATGAATTCAATCTAAGTTCATGAAGACATGGAATATCTTTATGACAAGTGTTTATGTCAGTCAATCTTACATATTTATCTTTTTTAACCAAATACTTGATTGATCAGAATCTTTGACATTCAAACATTACAGTGTACAAACATGGAATCACTCTATATTTATTAGTCTTGCCTCTTTAATCTTGACTTTTTAAATATCAGAACAGACTCTTTTTATCTCTTCATCTTCATAACTCTAAGTTTGTCTTCTTTAATCACTAGGAAATGTTCAATTATCTACTTGAAGTTAGACCAACTTCTAATCTAATCTCTGCATTTTGTAAACAATTAATAATATTACAACAAAGAATATTTAATATACCTACCAGTTTACTTCCTCCAAATGCTACAAATCTTGTGGAGTTAGACTGTAAACAGATAATATGCTCCCCAGATAGATGGGATGTAAAAGAAAATGTTCCTTGTGGCCCATATAGTTTTGATAATAGTACCTGTAATTTAGATATTATATATGGTGGATATGTACATTATAAATATCAATAAAACAATCAAAAAACAATATTGTGAATTGGATGTAAAAAGTAATCAATTCACCTCCTGATATCATTAAATTTAGCTCAATTTCAGAATAGATTTAAAGAAAAATAAACAATTTTAACTCACAGTGAATATTGAAATGCTATAGATTTCTGCAATGTACAAAAATCAATGTTCTCTAAAGCATTTAAAGTTTGAAAGCTAAAACCTTGTCTAGGCACAGAAATAAGTTGTCCATTGCTGCAAAAGTTCAGGACCTCATGGCAACGCAGGCAGTTGCTATGCATGATGGCTGTATGCAGCCTTATGGTACTCTGGACTTTTGCAATTTAGTTTGTCATCAGCCTTCCTTTCTGCTACTCAAGTACATTCTGTACCATTTTACTTAACTAGTGGATTATCTTTTTTTTGAAATCTTATCTGCTTTCTCAGTTGTCACTTACTATTCTTAAAGACTCAGTTTCCCAAATTTGGTAGTAATGCAAAAATTATCCACATCTGTCATTATCAAACATTGTCATTTCTGTTTACTTTTCAGAATTCACAAGGTGCTTATACCTTTCATCACCAAAATATGAACTAACCAGTAGGCTGTAGATTTACTTTTTCCCCAAAACTGTTTATTATTTTTAGATAGTGCTGCCTATCAGTGCCAAAAGTCAACTTATAAATCCTACAGAAACATTCGTAAAGTGTATTTACCTCAGCAGAAGGAGTTGTGACAGTCACAAACATTCCCAAACCAGGAGCAGATTCAAGAAATTCCTGTTTATGTATATCCCAACGTTGTACTTTGTAATTCCCTGAATAAAAACATAGATAAAAATCTGCTAAATAAAACATAGCTTAATATTAAACATCTTTATTGCTTTTTCAAGAAAAAATATGGAGATAAATGATTAACAATAAAACAATATATGTATTTCATGTGCTTATGATTAAAATTGCTCAGGGGGCACTATGTAACAGTGTGAAATGCAATAAATTTTTAATACACTAGAAAATGTTCTAGAATACTACTAAAAATTGTTGATTAACAAATAATACTCTCTAATTAATCCTAATGGTCTGGCAAGATTAGGATTGGCATTCTACCTGCTGTAGAATGCATGCTGAGATCTCCAAAAGCATGCGTGCTGTATTCAAACTACGTTCTTAGGATTGTCTTTTATGTTTATCACATTATTTATAAAAAAGATTATTATATATTATTTTTTAGTATCCCATTTCACTCTTACATTTACAGTCTTAAATGCGTTTGTGATATCCCAGGTGAAATGGAACTTTAGTGCATCTTGAATTGATTCTTTTCAGACCAGTGTTAAACAAAAAAGTAACTCTCCCATTCATATGGGTAAAATCACGTTGTTGAAATTTAGGTATGAATGAGTAAATCAGTCAGAACGTACAGAAGCACACATTGAAGCAGCATTTCCACTGCTGTAGAATTGGAAGACATTCTTTTTCTTTGTCTAGTCAGTTAAGCACTTTGGAAACATGCATTTCTTTGTGTGACGGATACACACAGTGTGTGAGGACACTATTTATTTTCAGTGTGCCATCTTTCTTATCACCATGTTTTACCATATTTATCAATCACAGATTTTCCTGTTACATTGCAAGCTATCTTAATTATTGCATAGGTTAGATCATCATATAGCATTGATAGGTACCTACCAATTACCAACGTGTCCGTGGGAACATCTTCGATTATACATTTCTCTTCTCTTTCTCCACTGTGAAAATATAAAGCAAGTGAAAAAGAAATCAAAAAGTTCATAAGAAATCCTATTAATTGGCTTTTCATGGTTTTTACGTGTCCTATTCTCACTGCTTTTGAAAATAACTATTTACAAATGTACATAGTCTTGCGGTCGTTCCTTGTTTGCTGCTTATCAGTGTATTTTTGAGAGAGAAAAAAAATACTGTGAGAAAAGGCAGCTGGTGGTAACACATTTATAAATAACTGCAGTATGTTCTGCAGAATGAGATAACATGAAAAAGATAACTTTTAAAAACTTTCTTTTTTCCCAGCATCTAGATTAAAATTTTATTTTATACACATAGAAGAATATGAAACTGAAAAAGACCTCTCAGGTACTTGAAATCAGTTCCCTAGATTACTCTAAGCAACCACGTTGTCCATCTCTTTCCATAAACTGCTCAATTTTCAACTTAAATGTACTTGTTATCTTACGTTTCACATTTATTCTGGGTGATTATTCCAGAACTTCACTCCTCTTTTATTAAGAAATCTTGTCATTTCCAACCTAAATCTGTACAAAACCCATAGGACCTACATAACCTTGCTGAAAGAAATATGAAGAAGAAAGTCAAAAGAACTTGAACAATAAAAAATACTCTGAAACACTAATTTCTATGACATGCCAGGAAAAAGGTAGCGAAATCAACACTTTCTGAATAAGACTTTTTTACATAAGAAAGTCTTTCTCTTAGATACTGCCTAATAAATTGTCTAAAGAAGGTTATAGTGCAAATTAAATAATGGTAGAGGATACTATTATTGCTCTTTGTATTAATACAGACCAAAAAATCTATACACCTGATGACAAACTCAGTTACCACTCAAGTGTTCCTTGTCCTATAAACTGAGATCACTGTGTCTGAAAGGTTGGCCTCAATGTGAGAGGATATGTGGTCATTTTGCAGCATGGAGGACCTACCTATGGGATCATTTGCAGTACAGTGGAACCACCTTTGAGCTCATTTTTCCCTTTCAGAAGCTCCCTACACTCTTGTTGTAAGACTCCGTAGTTTGATCACTGACTCTCTCCAGCCCTGCCATGTTCCTCAGCTGTCCTTGGCATTTGCAGATGAAATTCTGCAGTCCTGTCCTTGAATGTGTCTTTGATGAACCTCTTAGTTCACTTCAGAGTTCTGTCATCTTGACTTCAGAGTATGGGATATAAGCAACCTCTACTGCACAGACATGTGCTGTATAGGCAGTATGCAGTGCCATAGACAGAGAAAACACTAACTCCTTGCTGGAATTTTGCCAGCATTTATTTTGCTTGAAAAGGTGGTAATTGGATTTGACTCTGTATTCTGGTTTTATGTAGCTGTCAAATGTTCAGCTGCATAAATTGCATCCTGTACATGATGCACACACCAAAGCATCATGACTAGCCCTTTTCCTTTATTTTTCAACACCTCCTCTGAAGTCTTCCTTCAGTCTCCTCATAGAATGTCCCATTTGCATTTACAGTTATTTAGTGACACCTATTTATCAGTAAAGAAAACTATGTTGGTCTTCCTATCCATTTCTGAGCATCCCTTCTGAGAATCTGCTTTAGCAGGAGATGCATTCTGCTAGTGCTGGTAGCTGTAGAATTGGTTCCATCATAACAAAAGAACATGTATTTTCCTAGTTATCAAGGAAGAAGGATGTACAGCAACTCATCCTCAATATCTGTAACATAAATACCTAAAATTTCATGATGGTAACTCTTAATGGATTATTTCACGTCTGCTGGTTTACTGCCCTTCACTGCACCTGCTCTCTGTATAGTTGTCTCAATAAAAATATCTTTGTCTGACACAAGCTCACAACCATCATAAGTTCAGTTCATTCCACATTCCATGAAGTATCTTCACAGAAGTTCTAGCACAAGTATTCATTCACCTCCAGCAAAATACAACAATCCTAAAGAGATTGTCAAAAGCAAGGAGCCTTGATTCCTTAAACATTAGTTCTTTTCCTTTGACTCCATATGGTTAAGAACAGAGGGATGCAAATTGCATCTCATGGCCATTGAATTCTTAGGAGTCTCAAGAGTGATATTAAGACTCCATTACTACTGCAGCATTTATCCATCAGAAATAATTTTAGATTATACAGAATCTCATCATATAATTAGACTCTTACCCCTCTACCACAGGGAGATCTTGACTGACATGCACCTGCATAAATTCTTATGCCATACTCTACCTGCAAGAAGTATAGATCTGTCCGCAGATTGTGAGCTACTTAATCAATCATTCTTTCAGTTTTTCATTGACTACTTGAGTTTTTCAAAATCCCATGTTCCAATGGTAGAACACAAGGTGTACAAGGGGATGACGCTTTACCCTTGACTCTGCCCAGACCAGTTGAGACAGACATATTACTTCTGTACTTTTGGCTAGCAAATGCTAACATCGTAGGGCTGCTGGACTTCAAACAAACAAAAAGAATTCAGCCTCCAGATGATCAGGTTGTCATGCAGCATATTGAGAGGTTTTTGTCTGAGGCATTCACAGGACCTGTAAGTTACCATGGACACAATTTCTGCATATTACACTCTATTAAACAGGATTTTTCTGACTTTATAATTGCCATATCAAGATTTATTTTCTCAGCATGTTAAATATTGTCATGGAATAGTCGGAGTAACTTTATTATGTTGGGTCATTCATGACAGATCAGATATTCCCAATGTATTTCAATTACCTGCGACTGGGAATATCATGAAATGGACTTTTTTGCCTTCAGTACCATCAAGTACTCTCAGATCTTTTGCTCATACTGCAATTATATCCTGATGGGGACAGTGCTCATTCAGTGATCAGAAAGGCTGGCAAACGCTTTCCCTCCCATTCTAGAAGTTAGGCACATATTAGTTTCCATGACCATGCTTAACTTTGGCAGTGTGTCTAGGATATTAGAGATATTTTTCAATGAGTCCAAGACTGTTGCTCCCCAAAATTATCTTTAGCAGCAAACCCTATGCCATTTTGACAATTGCCTGCAACAATTAATAGCAGGTTTGGTGGACGAGATTTGGTCAGTTACAGCTGGCCCGCTTATACAAAGCACTAATTGAGTTGGCCCTCTGATACAGCTTCTCCTCAGCTGTGGGAAGGCAAAATGGAACAAGGCCTCAAACTGCAGTTAGTAAGTTTATTTCACACACCACCCTGGATATCCATCCGAGTAATTATGGAGTATTCGGTGGAATGAAATGTCTGCCCTCTTCTTCAGTCCACCTAAGGCTCACACAACAAACATTTATGCTGTGGTACCAAGGAGAGTTCAGTTCAGTTCAGATCACATCAGTCCTTTCTGTATCCTGACATCTACAAAAGTACCTTGTTTTTTCCCTAATCCTTAACCACCAAGGTGCTGTATTGGATGTCTGCAGAGAAGCCACAGCCCATAGAAAAGCATAAATATATTCACATCTTCAGCTGGCATTCCTACATACTAGGAGATAATAGGAAGAGCTTTCAAGCTTTCATGTGTTCACTGCTAACTGTCCTCAAATTCCTTAAGGTACTGGACAAATTTTTCTCAGTAATGAGAACACTATAGGAATTGAATTTTGTGTTTGTGGGTTTTTTAGGACTACAGTTCAAGTCTATGGTGACCTTTTTTTCTGCTACACTTACCTTTAACAGTGTCTTCCATTCTGCAAGAATCAAGGCATCAAAGCTGATTCTTCATACAAAACATTCTTGTTAAACAAATTTTTTTACAAATCCATTGCAAGTTTCCTCCCAAAGTGTTTTCTGAGATTAGTTTAACCTAGAAATTAATTTACCCATTTCCTTCCCTAAATCTCATGTATTTAGGACCATAGCATTGTGACTGCCAGACACTGGACGTAAGGGAAAAGGAAGGAAGAGCTTCTCTGTGTTTCTTTGCTGTCCCAAAATTTTTAAGGCAAATCCAAGACTGTGCTGAAAGTAGAAGCTACAAAAGCCTAGTCATATCCACAGAGGGATCACGTACCTCACTAATCAGTTTAACAAAGATGCGTTATGAGAAATGTGCTCCATCATTAGAATGTGCTTCACTAGAACTCACTGTATCCACAGTCTTGCCAAAAAATGTCTCCATCCCTGGTGTTTGCAAAATGAATACCTGGAACTATATTTATGGCCAAACATTATGCTGCCACAAGGGCATCCATAAAGCATGCCATATTTACCAAGGTCTCCTGAAGTCACTTCTTATAAAAAACCCCACATCCAAGTAACTGACTAGATAGGAAACTTCTGCCTGAAGCAACCTGCAGTGAATATTCATGTATGTAAACACTCTAAAACAGAAAAATTATTTATCAATAACCGGAGTTCCCTGAAATGTGTTGTCCTTTCACATATTCACTTCCCATTCTCCTCCACTTCCCCCTCTCATCCCTTGTCCTTCAGTGTCCTTTGGAAAACTTTTAGCTTCAGGAGTTTGTCTAAACACTGGGACTGCTCCACTATCAAATTATATCTTATAGGACCGAAATCCTAGATTTGGGTCATGTATACAATTACAGATGCAGATGCTCTTCTACTGGACCTAGCCTTTTAGTTCATCTGGACATTTTAAGAAGCAAATCTCTAGTGTTCAGAGAACTTCCAGGAAGGTTCCTCCAAGGATACCTTGTGGTTTGTGGGCTTGTTTTCCCTAAGTCATAATTTTGACTTGCATCTGTTTTCTGCCCAAGACCTTTATTGAATTTAGTCTGTCACCAGTTGATAAATCAATTTGAAATTAGTTCCTATCCTCAGAGAATATATAAATACATACTTCAATATATGTCTAGTTTTCAGTGATGGTGATAACTGTGAAAATATATAGTGTATATATACTAGGGTCCAGAGGAAGGCCACGAAGATGATCAGAGGGCTGGAGCACCTCTCCTATGAGGACAGGCTGAGAGAGTTGGGGTTGTTCAACCTGGAGAAGAGAAGGCTCTAGAGGAGACCTTACTGTGACCTTTCAGCCTACAGGAAAGATGGGAACAAACATTTTAACAGGGCCGGTTGTGATAGGACAAGAGGTAGTGGCTTTAAACTAAAAAAGGGTAGATTTAGAGCAAATATGAGGAAGACATTTTGACAATGAGAGTGGTGAACAGGTTGCCCAAAGAGGTGGTAGATGCCCCATCCCTGGAAACATTAAAGGTCAGATTGGATGGGACTCTCAGCAACCTGACCTAGTTGAAGATGTCCCTGCTTGTTTCAGGGGAAGTTGGACTAGATGACCTTTAAAGGTCTCTTCCAACCCAAGCTATTCTATGATTCCAAGTAAATTTAACAGAAAAGAATACATAGAGTGACTAAGCATTAATATTAAAAGGAGAAAGAAAAAAACTTGAGAAGCTGGAGAAATTAACTAAACACAAAATATGAAAATTGTAATATTTGAAATTGAATTACTGTAATAACAGTATTTCATTATAAAATAGAAACAGTAGAACCTGAAAAAAATAGGTATGATAAAAAGAGTACGTGAAACAATTTTAAAAAACAGTCAGCATTGGGAATTTGAAGAGTGCAAGGTGTAGAAATTCCTATATTTAGCTCTCACTGCTGTGCCTTTATCAGCATTTGTAGGACCAACTTAGTCTAACCTGATAAAGTTTCAAAAGTCTTTGGGCCTTTGCAAGATTTATCTCCTGGGAAAAAAAAAAAAAAAAGAAACATTTTAAATGTTTCAACCTTACAGAGAATACAGTGTGCTCCTTAATGTACATAATAAATTTTCTGATATTTGGCATATTCCAAAAAGAAACTACTGAGGTCAACATTTCCCATTCAATATCTGTGCTGTATATTTGTAAAATTGCAGCGTGCTGTAAAAGTTTTGTGGGCTGACTGTAAACATATTCTGTAGAATAGTGTTATTCCAAAATTATTCGCCTAGTTGGTAGCCACAAGTCTTTAAAAGCCACGTTACCTTCATTTCATAATGGTTATCTGAGCATTAAAACTTGCATTAAAAGTTGGGAACAATCTGTGAATATTGTGGGTTTTTATATCTGTTTATACCTCAATTTTGTATAATATTAAAACATTGGTAAGTTTTTTTCTGTAAAAAGGTTGCAATGACACAAACAGCAGCAAACATTTAAAGAAACATGGACACATTTACTGCCTATATAAAGACAACGATATCATTTATGTTATGGTCAACAGTGTTAACTTTGAGATAGTTGTCTCATGAGGGACACACACCAGCAATCAGTCAGTTTTTAAATCTCAGCTAACATTTTTAATTAAGTTCAGAAGTTTTCTACTAGTACCCACACTTCTGATTTTTTTCTAATAAAAAAAATTTTTGTTGGCCAAGTGTCTTCATGACAGATATTCTTCTCACTTTTGAGAAAAAAAAGAAAAAGACATTTTCATGTATTCATAAGTCTCAAGACAAGTTTACTCAGTTATATTTTTTTCTTAACCACACTGCAAACATCTGGTCAATCTGATTTATGTAAGTAGTTTCTGAAGAAATGCATGTTAAACATCTTTAGAAAGACAACAAAAATGCCAATAAATTATAAAAACATAATTTAGAGAAGAAATTATTTTCTAGGTATAAATAGCTGTAGATCAACAAATTACAGTATTTAAGAATGTTACTAGTTTAGATTTTGTAATTGAAAGATTTTTACATGCGTGAAGTATAATCTTTCCAAATGTCGTATTTTCTACCACTAGAGGGTACTCCAAGAACTTACAGTGTATTTATAGCAAGGATTTATTTGGGGTTTTTTGGTCTGTAAATAATCATGTACTGTTGTCATACTAAACCTTAGGAATTTAATCGGCCCCAAAATCTTGATATTAAACAACAGCTTTCAAAACCAGTCTAATATACCTTTTCAGCACAATAACGCAGCATACCCGAATTATAAGGAACATTGACTGATATGTAGTTTAGGTTTAGTTAAACTTATCCTACTTTTAAATTATCTAAATTGTTATCTTTTCTTTATTTCAGACACAATTCTCTGGTTCGCATCCTGTTTCTTCATCCAGATTTGGACAAGGCATTCCATTATTGGCAGGCTGAAGAAGTACAAAACGAGTTCTGATCTTGGTCCCTGTTTTTCTGCAAAGACCTCTACAGAGACCCCAGGAAGACCATTGTGAAACCTCACAGTCCAGTGGTGTTTCTGCAATATACAGCAAAAAGAAAGGTAACGTCACATAAATTGGTGCTTCACGCGAATACATAGTTGGCAAAGCATTAAGGAATGATGATCAAATTGTGTCCTTTCTTATACAAAAATACATGTGATATTAAGAAAATCCATATGTTGTCTCATAAATAAAAATGTCTGTTTTCAGCTCCTAAGCTCATCGACACTGGTATTATTATCATTATTATTATTGCACTCTAGAGACTGTCTGAGGTACTATATCAGTAGTGCAGCATGTTATTTATTGAATTGAAAATATAGAATTCCTATCAAAGAAAACTACACTTAAAAAAATGCATTCAAAAGATTGCATTAAAAAACATTTACTGTCGATTTTATAACTCTCATTTGCCTTTTCATTGCTTACTAAAACCACTGGGATTAAAGCTTTTCTCTGGTTTATTTAGGTACACTTATATTTCTTTGCAGACAGATATTGTTCCTGTAGTTGTTCATATCGAATTCCATTTAACGTTTGTTCCAATTTGCTTCAGAAATAAAGAAAAGTTCCATTTTTTTAATCATTAAATCATTTTGCTGTTGTTAGGTATGTACACTGCAGTTCCCTTTGCCAATGCAGATATTCTGTCACTAGAAGCTTTTAAATACTAAAATGGTTTTCAATATACTTTTAATTTACTGCAAGAAAAGGAGTCAGCAACTCTAAAGTACTTTTCATAATGTATACTTCCATTGAAAATATCTTTCATAAAAATATAGATGATTATTCCTTAGCAGGTTAAATAAAAATATTGCTTGTCACAGGAAATTGCATCAAAACTGTGTATTACAGCATTTGAGAGTAAAAAGTGTGCACAAAACCAGCTTTATATGCTGTACTAAATTTGTGACCTCTGGTATAAATTTCTGGTATTACAGTGGAACTTACCACTTCCATTGTGATCACTCATTCCCATGTTTCTAGCAGGAATGAGGGACACAGTCTGGTAATTAATTCTGTCCTTTTGATTCTGGAATATGTTTTGAACAGACTGATTTACTGGTTAATATACAATAAAGTAGGGATATATGATAAAAAATGATTTTTTTAAATACCATGCTTTAAATGCATTGTTTTAAATCTATATCCTAAAGAGGGCCAAATATTCCTTTCAAATGTTGTGGGAAAGGCATATGACTGAAAATGAGGTAAGTAGCATTTACTATGCATGTTTCTTGTTTACTAAGAGAAATACATTAAAACACTACAAATTGATAAATAAAATCATGCATAGTGAGGTGACGTTAGCACAGAGCTGGAGGCATATAATCTTCAGACTTGTTTTGGAGAAGCTCTTCTTGGAACACGGCAACTATTCTAGGAATACATTGGGGATTTAACCTATTGCTGTCTCTAAAATAGTATTTAGGATGCCAGTCTTCCTATTCTTAACCCTTCCTCTTAAAATTTGTGAAAATCCACTGGAAAAGTATAAAGATAAAATCTCATTGGATACTGTCCAACTGCTATCTTTCCCTTAGAGAAAATACAGGATTTGTTAATTTGTAGATTTGAAAATTACCCTTAAGACTGACTTGAGTCAGTAGTTTGTATGTCTTCCTACCTAAACAATGTTATTAACTAATGTTTTTAAAAAAAGAAAAATGAGAGAGAACATTATTTTTGTTGTTGTCAGGATGTATGTTTCTATCCAAATATGTCCAAATCTATTGAATTATATCAGTTCTTATTGCACGTAAATGTCAAGCCCTCTGACACAGAGAAAACAAGAGTTCTTTTGGTCCATTGTCATGTAAATGCTTAAGGATGACTATTTATTTCAAAGTTGCAAAGAAATTGGCAACTCTGATTCTGGTTAAATGTTGTGTATTTCTTATAAAATTCACTGATCTATGCTACGCTAATGCTTGGGTAACCCTCACTGTGGATATAACCCCAACCTTTGAACCATAGCTCAAATATGAAATCTCTTCCTTATTCTTTCAGGGATTCTCTTTTATGTCCGCTGGCTTGTTATATTTCCCATGTGTGAGTCTGGAAAGTATTCCTAAGCAGATAGGAGAATATTCTTCCTAATCACCTGTTTCATCCACATCACCTGCCAGATTTCCACATACTTTCTGAACGAATGGAAAGAACAGAACTGACCATATCAAACTATTAATCACTTACCTAAGACAGAATCTATTATTTCATTGCTTTTAGCTGGAAGATTAAGATAAGGTGCAGGAAGACCCAGCTGATTTTTCTTTAATTTCACCATTGTTACTTGAGCGATAGGTGGCAAAATTTTGAGTTTGGGATAATAAAATGAGTTTGCTGGGTGACTTGGAGAGGAACAAGTGATCTGTGAAATAAAAAGGGGAACCTTAAAGAAGCCACATCATATTAGGAAGAAGATAACTGTAAAATCACATTTACACATCACTCTTAATACTTTTTTAGCAAGTGAAATACATATAACCAGTTTCTATGAACGTCAGTTCACACAACTACTGCTGGTAATCCCAGAATTTTTATGCAGAATGCTTTGAGACTGGGGCACAATGAGTCATGCCAACCTTTGCATAGAGGCCTGCGGTGGGAGGTACCAAAACCAGAGTAATGTATGGAATGGTTTGATGGGAAGAAGTGGATGTTACTACAAGGAAGAATACAAGAATAATAAATAGTTTGCTATAGCAGTTGTCATATGGATATAGGAGGCCAAATGAATTGTTCTCCAGCTTCTCTGTTCACTTTCTCATTAGTCATTACACAGCATTTGGCTCTAGAAAAACTGACTTAAAGAAAAGGCTGTCTGAATGCTTATGTATTCAAAATATTTGAATCAAAATGCTCTGTTCCAACCGCTCTTAAATGACAAAAGCAAAGTCTGAGGCATATAGAGTACTGAGCAAGCATAAGAGATTGAAAGTGGGGTCACTGCAGTAACGATGGAGAAGTTCTCTGCTTTCCCTTAGGTCCTTTCTCTCAAATATAACAGTTTCAGGTTTCAGCAACCCTTTTAACTAAAACTCCTCCACACATCAGTATTCGCTGCTAACAATTTTCCTGTTAGGTACATATTTAGTAATGCCAGGACTTTTTTGAATATTTTTCTCTTCCTGATATTTTAAGAATTGTTAAAAATAATCTAAAAATAGTCAGCTTTTACAGAAAATACTTAAATGTAGATCCAAATTTTCATGAACCATGTGCATTTACCTAATAAATTTGAAAGATACAGAAAATAAACAAAAGCAGTAGGGTTATAAGCTATGCAATAAATCCATAGAGAGAGAGCATCAGCAATGTCAAATACTGAAATGAGTTTCACAAAAGACTCTCGTGTAGTCATAGGATAGTTATCTTTTAAAGGGAGGACTCAAAACACATAGGTATGAAGTGCTAAACTATGTGTATACACCTACCTCTGTAACTGTGTCCTGGGGAATAGTGGCAAAGTTTGGGGAGGAAAATGTGAAACCACTGTCAGTTCCAGCGTCATATGGAAATAAATCTACTGATACTTCTTCCATCCAGTGGTCTCCTTCACAGAGATTTAGGCTGTCAATACCCACAAACCAATCGGGGCTTGGAACAATTCGTACAACAAATGAAACCTAATGAAACAAAATGAACCATAAGGATTGCATCAAGATCCATAAGGATGCAACTTATTTTGAAATGCTCCAGTCCTGCTCATAGTAATTTTAACTTAAAATTTTTGAAATAAATATGATTACATTCTTCTACTTTATAGAACCTGTACAGCGCTCCCTGCAAAGCGACAAGCTTTTTAGTAACTCTTTACATTATACTACTCCTACAAGCGAGAACTCAAATATTTTGTTTTGGGTGCTAGTGATATAAAATAAACTTTTAAAATTAATATGTACATTTACTTACTAAGGGATGTCTTGAATGCACTTCTAATTCAGTGGAGGTTTGTCCTGTACCACTGGAAATGGCAGGAGCAGAGAAGATTCCATGTACACTCTGAATTTTCTCTCCAGCTTCTTCTATTTCTTTCATTAATACCCATGCTTCACCCTTTTCAGCAAAATCACGTACACCATTGCTGGCATATTCATTTTTTTTCCACATGTTGTAGTCAGAACTATGAGTAACACCTATTTGAGTGAATACATGGCATGACATAAAAGTCTGGTTTAGATTCTCCCTATTTCTTCAATTTCTCTGTTTTATTTCTGAGGTTAACAAAAATGTGTATAAAAATGAGTGAACACTAAAACATTTGGCTTATCACTGTTTATTTCAGCTGCAGCCAATTGAAAACAGAAGTCAATTGAAAACAGTTGTAGATTTTTAAAAGCATTGTGGATACTTCAATTTCTGCATTTCAATTTTAGTAACTTTGGCTGTTTTTTTCCTTTTTCATTAGTTATCTTAAAATTTACTATTAAGAAAAAAAAATATCACAGCCACCAAGAGATTTATCTGTTCTTAAAACCGTACATACTTCACTTACCTAGCATTGATGACCACTGTGCTGGGGGCCTATAAAGTGGATACTGCTTAGGGAAAGCAGTCTGACTCCATTTCCCTGTGAAGACTATGCTGTATTTAGCAAGTTCCTCTGCTGTGCAAATAGAATCATCACCCACAGGCAAGGTGCTGGCAGAACCTAGGATTGTTACAACTAATGTCCAGATAAATTTACAGGAGCGGTAGACAGCCATCAGGTTTTCCATTCCCTTCCACACGAAAAGAAAAAAAAATATGTTAGCCATATTAGTCACTCTAAGCTCCAAATTGAATAACAGTTACATAATAAAATGTAATGTACCATAAGTTATAACCAAAAAGAAAGCATATATTTGAAACACTGAAAATTGCTATGCTTCTAAAAACTATTATAATGCTTTCAGATTTGATATTTCCGTGCTATATACTGCAAATCTGTAACTCTACCTGGGACAAGTGTTTCTAATGAAAATGAAAATATCTTAACCTTGTCCACAGTACTACCTCTGAGACAAATCTGTTTCTGATTTTCTTTTGAAATCTTATTAGAGTCACATCTTGAATTAATTAGAGTAGCAACTGTTTCTGTGGAAAACATTAGTGGCATATTTATTCTTCTAAAGATTAAATTGCAGGTTACTTTGCCAAAAGAAATGATTTATTTTAAATTTGTGTTCTACAAAGGCTGTTTTATGGCATAACATTTAAAGTCAAATACATTTCATATTTATATAAATTAATTTTCTGTCATAACTTGTGCTTTAAAAAGGCAATTGTAATTGCTTCAGATTGTTTAACCTACACAGTTGTTAAAAACAATATTTTTAAAAGTTACTGTCATAGGTTGTGCAAATTTTGGTTTTAAATTAATATGGTAATTGCATCAGACGAACTCCAGCAATTGTTTAAAATAACAGCCTTAAAAACTTATTTTAAAATGCTTTTGTCCTTTGAAAAAACTATACAAATATAACTAAAATGCTATTAATATATTAATTTGTAAAAAGAGCTGTGAATACTCACTAAATATTTCCTCTGGAGTACTGGTAGGGGGAGAGCACCTGCTTTTGCTGGCAGCTGAGTTGGTCTGCAAGAGAAGACAGTAGGAGTCTTGCTATTTATGCCTGAAGAGGGTCCCTTTGGTCCAGCAATTATTGTAATCTTTAGACTTTCCAGGTTTGTAAAAAGCATGCCATCTTCTTGTTTGCAGTCTTTTTGGATGGAATATCAGAGATTTCCTATCTGTCAACTGATTCAGTTTCCTATCAGAAGACTGTGATGCCGAATAGACGAAATGCTTTAAAAAAATACCTTGGATTCTTAGTAACAGTTCGAGTTCTCTGGTGCCTTTACAGTTCTCTGCTCTTATTAATGCCTCCAAGCTATACAAACGAACTGATTCCAACACTGAAATAGTTCTAGTGAATACACTTTAAATGAGAAGCATGTTTTCTTGTAAGTTTTATTGTCTGACAGATGCTCCTTCCAAACATTTACAGAAAGCTTGCTCACTCTCACACACCATATGTATGTGTTCAAATAAAAGGGGTGAGGCAGCTAAAAAAGTCAAGAGGAAAAAAAAGTTACATTTCATAATTGCACATACTCACACAGACTGTCTCCTGCAAATATGAATTAATTTAAAGTAGTACAGTCTATATTTTTGTTTTCTACAGTACCGTATGCTGGATGATGAAAGGGCTCTGTAACATTGTGGTTTCTTTGGAAAGAGTGGTTTTGGGAAGCTCTGAGACTTTTCTTAGCTGTCTTCAGAGTAAAAACCCCAAATAAAAATCTTATTATTACAGTTAAATCATACATCCTCTGTAGCACAGTAAATATACTTGCATCACTAAAATTACTTAAATTGCCTATGAAAAATTGTGCATAATACAGTGACCCAATTAAGAAATAATGTTTAATATGTATTTTAAATTATTTTCTCCACTATCTTTCAAACAGGGGAAAACAAGGGCTTTGTGCCATATGTTAACAAATGCTATTGTGGTTGATCAGCAAAGGAAGTTAAGTTCAAAAGTTTACAGTGAACCATGAAGAGAGTGTTTCATAGAGTCTTCTTTTGAAATTGTGAGGAATGCTACTTAAGTACTTCCACAGATCTCTAATATGATGGTACAGCATATGGAAAAAATACCAACCCAGTTATTTTTCAGATGAAGCTCCCAGGCCATCATAGGTATATAACTTAAGTGACACGCTGTTGTCCACCAGGAGGGGGTTACCAAACAATCAGTTTGAGCTTTGTGTCACTTTAACTGGAAACTTATCTTTCCCTTCTGCCCCACACCCCATGGTAAATCAACAAGAAAAGCCAAGGGATGAATAAATTGGGATCTCCGAATGGAATTTCCATTGATTATTCTCCTAGCAAAATGGAATCTATTGCAAGTTTCAACATTCAGCACCCATAACCACAATTCCTGTATATCTGGATAGGTTATGGGAATTCTGTCGCAGGTTAAGACATCTAGACATGTATGTGCCCTTTGTTTCCAAGGCTCCTTCCTCCATCCTATGTTAATGTGATGTTTTCTGTAATTTATTTCTATTCCAGGAGCCAGACTCCAATAAGAAAAAGAGCAAATAGACTTCATGGATACATTTATACCAGTTCTTTGAGTGTTTGTTGAAGGGTGATATTTGAATTACATCCAGCTTACTTCCTCCTATGCACAGAATTCCAGATTCATAGGTTCATTAGAGAACTGAGTCTAATTAATCAGGAGTGGGTGATCTTTCCAACCCATGCAGCCCTCTAGAAGAACTACACAAAGGTCCCACATGTTTTAAAGTATATTGTTCAGAGCACTGTTAAAATTACTTAAGGCTTACTTATTTAATACTAAGTAGCTTTAAACTTCAGTACATGTTTTTGTTTATCACCACAATTACTGAACCAGTTAACTTCACACATTGAAACATACTGTGACACTTCCAGGACAAGACTTAAAATGAAAACAAAGCAATTAGCTCTGCATCTAGCACAGAATTATTTAATATATCAGACTAGCCTTTTCCTTTCGAAGAAAAATTACTGCCAAAAGGCACATCACCAGACTAGATCATTCTGGTTCCATGACTACATGTAATGAATGTATCCAGGAACCAGACAATACTTGCAGGCTGCATAATTTGGCACAGCTATTATAAGAAAAACTTACTAAATGATAAAAGAAACAGAATCATTGGAAGTCATTAACTTGGGAAGTCATTTGAGGTTTCTAAGTACATAGTAGACAAACAAGCAGCAAAAATCACAAAAGTTATAACTGATTCTCCCTTGGAATAGGAGTGTGTGATGCTTTGCAATGAGCATCCAAGAGGCTTTCCAGTTCTACAATTCTGTGTAATCAGTTTATCTTTTTTCTAGAGCTCCTCTACTCCAATTTCTTGAGGTTATCATGCTCTTTAACATCAGATATGCAGTTAATGGAATACAACTGAGACTTGGGAATGAGACTTTGAAGCATTTTTGTTTGAAAAAATGAAAATGGATTCTTTCCTCAAAGGCTGCAGATACTTACATGGAAACTGAATTATAGTCCTTATTTTTGTCTCTGATCCTGGTCCAGAATGGAAGTTTTCTTACTTATGATTCCTACACTGGACCTTTCCCTGTTTTCAATGAGGGATCTACCATGACAGATTTCTCAGGAAGGATTAAAATCTTCAGGACCTACAGCCTCATTCTTATCTTTGTTGGATTCATAATTAAATTGTTGGCAAAATGCAGCAACTGTAAATTTTATTTAATTATCTTGTCCCTTCTCCCTGCCCCTTCACACCCATAGATGAAGAAGGGGCAAAACCGAGAAAAACATACCTAGTAATGTTGTCTGAAAATACTAACTTGAGGACTCCTAGTCTTATTTCTTTAAATAGAAACTGTGTTAAGCATAATCAACTCTGAGACTGTGAAGGACATCAGAAAATTTAGTATCTCAGAGATGGGAAGAAAAAAAAAAAAACAAACAGAAAAAACCCAGATTTCCACTCAATGGATTACTTTCATGGCTGAGAAGCCAGACATGCCAAATTTCTGTGGGCCAGCAGTTGGAGAAAAAAATTGCTGTGGGATCAGAACCTATGCTTGCATTCCTTCTTCAGTTTGTATGTCCCATTAGAAAGCAGCTGAAAACTCATGGAAAACTGGAAAAAAACTTTTCCATTTAGAAACCATTTTACCTGAGTATAAAATTGGAGATTTTTCTTGCTTTTATTTACAACAAAATAGCTTTTATTTTTCAAGTTTGTGTCTCTTCAGGTACACTTATTTATGAGTAGGCATACAATGCTTTTTTTACTTAATCATCAGTGCCAAAGTGTGCAGAACCGTGCAAATTCTTGCTGTTTCATGTCAATAAGACAACAGTCTTACAGTTCTTGCAAGCTTTATCAAGATTCACTGGACAAAAGCTGGAAAGTATAAAACAGAAATGATGTCCAGATATTTTGGGGTTTTAAATAAGTCATAACTGTCTAAAATACTCTGTATTTTTGCTAACCAAAAATAATTAATAAAACAAGAAAAGAGGAAAAAGCCCTACTTAAATCATTTACACCATACAAAAATGGTTATATGAACGTGTTTAGGCTATCACACAGGAATATAGCACATTAAAAGGGTGTAAATTCCATTATGATTAGTCAGACAATAATTTAGCCCTTTCTGTGGTAAGCAACAAGATTGGCATTATTAGTTATGACTTTTCCACTAAACAGTAAGATTAAGAGAAAGGAGATTTAACTAAAATGTTTGATCTGAAGTTAGTTTGCCCACCTTCATTCAAAACAGAAGCTCCAGAAATTTTGTATCTATATTTCTGAACTACTACCACACAATAAAATTTTTCTAAAACAATTTCCATTTGCTGGTAAGGACTGAAAAGGGGTTGTAGAGAGGTGGGTGTTGGCCTCTTCTCCCAAGTGAATAATGACAGGACCAGAGGAAATGGTCTGAAGTTGCAGCAGGGGAGGTTTAGATTAGATATTAGGAAGAATTAATTTACTGAGAGGGTGGGAGGTGGTGGAGTCACCATCCCTGGAGGTATTTGAGAAACGTGCAGGCATGGCACTTCAAGGCTTGCTCTAGTGCCTGAGATTGTTGGGTTTTGGGTGGGGTTTTTTTGTGTGTATATGGTTGGACTCTATGATTTCAAAGGTCCCTTCCAACCATGAAGATTCTGTGATTCAGTGATATGTGCAACTTTGATATTCACAGGCTGTTTAGTATGCTTACGACTGGCTAGCATCTCTTTGTCTACTAAGGAAAACATAACATTGTATTACTTAAGAAGGATTATACACCCATACTTTCTCTCCCATAGTTACCATGGATACACATACGATTATGGACACTCAGCAATGCCCAAAGGTTTGCATTCAGTCAAAACCCTCTGAGCTCTAAATTGTAAAATCTCAGTACCAGAGTGGCAAGCAGCAGAATATTTTATCATCGAGAAACTGTGGTGTTGGTTTGGAAGCTTTTATGAAATAAAGCATTTACATAGGAGAATAAAGCATTCCCAATATTGGATGGTACAATAGTAGTGACAGCAGCTTTAATTTCTATTTATCTTTTGAGGTAAAAATTTAGTTTGCAGATTAAGGTACCTAAAATGAGTGTATACCTATGAACTAGATATGTAAACTGCCACTATATATAATGGATGTGTTACAGTTGATAGAATCTAGAGAAAAATCCCAATTTTATTTACCACAATGACGCTGATCAGCGATAAAAAGCTCTTCTGTCATCTGTATTTAAGACACCTGAGTTGCGGTAGCGTGACAGGGGTTGGATAGATGGATGCTTTTGAATTTACTTCAGATATTTTCAGGAAGACCTCTAACTGAAACAAAAATTGCTCTGAAGAAAATCTAACAAGTAGGGTACTACAGCTTCATTATGGTACAAGACAGGATATTTTTGTGGTATTGAGCACACACAGAATGTAAAAAAAAAAGTGGTTTAATTACCGTATTTCTTCATTCCATCATTCTTCAGAAGTACTGAGAATACCACCTGTGTAGAAATCCCTGTGGTCATTCCAATATGGTAGTTTTCAAGTTTACTGTACTTGTTTAACAAATCAGTTTTAGGTTTTTGTTCCACTATTTCCAATGTGAAGAGGTTTCGGGCTTTTTTTCTAGCCTTCATTCCTCTCACATTCTTTTGTTGCTAATGGAATTGTCTTTATTTCTAACCCTCACTTGTCAATAAATTCAATAGTTTTATATTACATCATAGGGAATATTTAAGATAGCTGACTATACAAAGGTTTAAAAAGAGAACTGAAAACTGGCTAAGGAAAAAGGGGGAAAAATACAGCAAGGTATTAAAAGAATAAAAATTGCTTCTCATTTTGTGGAAAATATGGCTTGCATTTTCCAAGAAATCAAATCTTCCTGTTATATCTTTCACTTCATTTATAAAGTGGAATGAACCTGTACCACTAACATTTGGACTTCTTGTTTGCCATTGAATTTCCATTGGAGAAAAATTTAAACACTAAATAATTCTACTCATACCACTACAAAGGCTACTTTTCAAAGTGTTGACATTCTAAGACCAATTTGGTGCTTTCTTTGCCTCATTGAAATGTCAGTCCTTTATCTCTCTGGCAACAGTGTGAAGACCACCAAATTACATTTCTAAAACAGTGACTATCAACGCCACTCTTTGCTTGTATGATTTCCTGCTTCACAGTCAGTTTTGTTGATTTCTCTTGTATTTTTTTCAAAGGTTTTAAATATATTAAAAGATAGCTATGGAATTATTAGAGTTACATCTTTAATTCATGTGAATAATGAAATATTGTAAAAAAAGAATTTATCTTTTCTGACAAATCATCTATATATCATAGTCTGCACGTAGCTCTAACTCAGTAAAAGAATCATAGAATTATGGAATCATATGGGGTTGGAAGGGACCTCTGGACATCATCTAGTCTAACCCCCCTGCCAGACCGGGTCTACCTAGAGCAGGTTGCACAGGAAAAGATCCATTATTTGCCACCATAACACAGTATCTTCTTCCCACTCCAGCACTGGTGAGAAGCCAATGCAGACTTAAAGGTAACATTGGAATGAGGAGTTGTGGTCCACTGGCAGAATGGGACTCCATTTTTGGGACCAAGATATATTTTTTGTCTTCCCCAATTTAAATTATATGGGAAAATCAATACAACTTTCCTGTTTACATATATAATTCTGTCATCATTCCTTAGCTTGGTTATAAATATGATCTAGTCACACTAAGAAAAACTAGGAATTTCCAATTTAATGACAGCTGATAAAAAAGTTTATGTCATTCGAGTGCATAAGAAGATCCTAGATATAGTAAGACATCAGGCACTTGCAGCATTGCATTCAGCATCCATTAGACCTCATCTAGAATGCTGTATCCAGTATTGAGCCCCCTTAACCTCCATGCAAGAACGACATTGATAAACTTGACTCAGTTCAGCGGATAGCCACCAAGTTTTGTTCAGCCTGGACAAGGGAAGGCTTTCAAGGGAACCTGATAGCATCCTTCCAGTGCCTATAAGGAAGTCATCAAGAAGATGGAGCTAGGCTCTTCACAGGGCTGAATGTTGGGAGGACAAGTGACAGTGGATAAACATTGAAGAAAGAGAGGTTCAAACTGGATATAACGAAAAACATTTTCACCATCATAACAGTCAAGTGGTGGAGGAATTGGCCCAAATACGTAGTGCAGTCTCTGTCCTTGGAGGCTTTAAGACGAGACTGCCTAAAGCCCTGAGCAACCCGATCTGGTCTCAAAGCTGACCTTGCTTTGAGCAGGAGATTGGACTAGAGACCTCCTGATGTCCTTATAACCTGAACTACCCTATGTTCTTATGACATTATGAAGAAAATTTGTTTCTGATCTTACTCCAGTGCTTCAGGTAACAGCAAAAAACTTTCCCATGTTTAATGACCTCATAGGCTCTCTCCACATTTGGGATTTCTCTTTTGTAAGTAATCCCAGGAATGTAAATACAAAATTAAGGAGGAGGATGCAGGGCTGATTTCTGTGGGTGACATGAATGCATGTCTATCCCATACAATGGAATTCAGTGCAGAACTCCTGAGTTAGCACCAACTAATCTCTCTCCTAAACTAGAGATACTAAAGTTAAGTGAACATGGTGAACATGGAGCTAATTACTTGACTGAGAGATGGGATCATTAACTCAGAAACAGGGTCATGCAAACACAGTTATGTTGCTTTTGACTTCTGAGAAAAACTCCATGCAGCTCTGTCTGTACATTGATCAATGACAGCAGTTTCCATGGAGGCATTCATGTGCTTGCGGAGGATCTTCGGATGAAACACAAATATTACTGTGGAGAACTAAATGCATGCCCGTAGAGTTTAT
Source organism: Limosa lapponica baueri (assembly GCA_002844005.1). NCBI lineage: Eukaryota > Metazoa > Chordata > Aves > Charadriiformes > Scolopacidae > Limosa > Limosa lapponica. The sequence continues at coordinate 772,451 of KZ505648.1, read as the reverse complement.
CATGGGAAACTTCAAGTCTTTTGTGACCCTCCTCACAATAAATAATATTACAAGCCGCTTTTTTAACAGCATTTTATAAATGTTGTGAAGCCAACCACTATCAAATGGATATTATTAACAATACTCCTGTCATTATGCTGCAGGAATCAAATAGCTAGCCATCCTCATTTACAACATTTGGAATTAAGAGGTTACCACAGAAACATTGTGCTGCATATATAAATAATTGTTTTATAACTTGGCTATAAATACGACTCAATGCACAGAAAGAAACTTTCAATGGTATTACCAACTCTGACAGCAGAAAAAGAAGTAGCTTTCATGACATACATGCCCAAGAGCACAAAAGGTCTTAAAAGTAGTTCAGAGCAGAAGAAACAAGGCTATTATATATAAGACATCATTGCTTCTGACCACAGGCCAGTATCTCTTGTCTACAACAAAAAAACTTACTCTTCTCCCAAAATAATACGTTGTATAATTTCTTGAAATTGTTACTGCTGTTTCAGATCCCTGCATTGCTAATATTCAAAAGTTCCTGAGTGTTAATTTTATTTATTAATTATTACAGTAAAAAAGTGAATTCAACTAAGAGATGACAAATTTAAGTTTTCTCCATTATATTCAGCATTAACTACAAATTAAGTATAAATTGATATCAATTTGTATTTCAGGAAGCTGTACTGTTCGTTTACTTCTTTTACTTCTAAAACTAAATCAATGTCAAGTATCATGCTAGGAGGCACAGTATTGCTAGAAATGCTTGAATGGATTTTTAATTCTGAAACACTGGTATAAATATGAATTAGCATCGATAGAAGCACTCTATGCTTATGCCAGCATGAATGTAATCAGAATTTGACCTATTCTTTTAAAAGATGTAAAGCTCATATTGTAATTTCTTTTGTCAATAGAAAAGCCATTACCCAGACCATTTTAATTAACAACCCTGAATTCTGTTTGCAGATTCAATTAATAAAAGATATTATTCTTCTCTTCTTAGCCTAACCCGTTCTTCAAAGTTACAATGCAGTTTACTGAATATGTTATCAGTTATGGGTTCTGAGAAACTGTTCTAGCAGTTGTTTGGACAACATTTTATAATTATGAATGAAATGCATTATTAAAAGGGAAAAAAATTGCATTGAAGTATTACAGTTACCCTTAAAACTAAAGGTAAATAAGCTCAGACCTGTGGAAAGACTTCAGTGATCATTTACATTCTTTTCCTTCTCAGTCCCCACAGTTTGCTATATGAGCAGTAATAGCCCTATATGATCATTATGATATGACATTTCCAACAGTCTGTAGAATCACTATAAGAGAAAAAGACAGAACAGTCAAAATCAGAAATTTAAAAGCATTGATTTACTCATCTAAATGATGGGCCCGATATTCTGTAATGAAATACTCAAAAAAAAGCAATGGAAACTAAACAATAATGTTGGCTGTATATGGAATGTAAAATCATGCTCTTTAGTGATAATTTTGAAAATCTATGTACTAAGCACAAAGGCTCATTCTTAAATGCTTTGTGAATAATATTTAATCAATTTATTTTATAGAATCATAGAAACTCCAGTTGGGAGGGACCTCTGGAGATCTCTTGTCCATCCTCTTATTTAAAGCAGGGCTATCACCTAGCTAGGTCAGGCTGGCTCTGCCTTTGTCTGGCTGACTCATGAAAAGCACCAAGCGTGGAGATTGCCACCACCTCCATGGGTAACCAGTTGTAGTGCTGCACCACACTCCTCATGGAAAAGTTTTTCCTCCTCCAGTTGAACCTCCCAAGGCGCAATCTGTGGTGTTGTCCACTACTACATCATTACCAAGCAGAGTTTTAGCTTTGCTGTCTTTGTCAGGAAGCATGCTTCAAGTGATCTCAGGCTGCTATTAGATTGCCATTGACCTCTACACTAAACTAAACAAGCTCAGATCCCTCAGCCTCTCCTCATACATCATGTGTTTTAGTCTAGCTTGTCTCGATAGCCCTCCACTGGTCCCTCTCCAGTCTCTCAACATCCCTCTTGATTTGAGAATCTCTGAACTAAATACAGTATTCAGTGTGGCCTCACCAATAGTGGGTACAGTGCATAACAACTGCCCCCAGGGCAGAACTATGGACTCCTTATTGAAGTTTTTGATGTTGGCTGCCTCCTCAAGATTATGAAGGTCTGCCTGGAGAGCAGATTCATTGTTTGTCTTGTTGGCCACTCTGCTGATATAGTATTGTCATCAAATTTGTCAAGGGTACCCTGTTTAATCAAGTGCTATATGTTTATAGCACACTGTAGTATGATGTAAGGGCTTTTACCTTTTTTCAAGTGGGGGTACTCTGGACTTCCTTTTCTGTAAGTCCTAAAGTCTTTCTCTGGGACTTCTCCTTTCAACAAGCCTTTGATAATTACCAGTACTCTGTTTACTTCTTTTCTGTTGCATCTCCTGCTTTTCATGTTTACTATTTTGAAAACTACATCAGCATTTTCTTTCCCTGCTTTTCTAATGCAGAAGCAGATGCCTTTATATTAATAGTGATTTTGACACATCTCTTGGCTGAGTAACTTTTGGCAAATTAGATACTGTGATGCCGACAGTGAATAGAAAGAATTCTCAGAAGCATCAATCTGCCAAACTTTGGATCATGCCCAGCAACAATATCAATATTTTTCCTTTAATAATTATCCCTGTGTTATAAAAACTGATATAAATAGTCATGTCCCTGCATTTGCAGGTAAGTAGATCTTTCCCAATTCTTAGCATGAGAAGCTACCCTTACAGATGCTTACAATGATGACAATAGTGTCTGACCTGCCTTTTTCCCACCATAATAAAACAAAATTACATATTTCTGAAAACAACTGTTTGTAAAATCTACTGTGAACTGCATAATAATTTTTTAAGGTAAGTCTGGACATGTTATATCACAAACCCCAAAATATTATCATAGGAGTCCCATAATTCCACAGCATGAAATTATTTACACACTTTCTTTGTCGGACACCTCAACAAAGTCCCATCAAATATGGCAAATCTTACACTTATTGCCGCCATTACTCTCTTACACCTATCCATTGGCATCTCATCTACCTGGTGTAATATAACAGATATTCACAAAGCAAAGTGTGGTGCAGCTTTGCTCAGTAGAGACCCTGCAGGTTGGATGTAAGTTACAGTGTTCTGCAAAGCGTGTGGCATCCGGGTTGCAGTTCATGTTCAGTAACACTGTCAATTATCCCAAAACAGGAAGGGAAGGAGGTTCAAAAATGCATAACACTATGCTCAGTTTACAGAGGGATCAATGTCTTTTGTTGATCGTTTGGTCCTATAGCTTATGCATTTTATTTTCCTGGATTGTATTAGGATTGCTTGAGGATATAGGACAGCAGAGAACTTGGCTTACTGTATGGGGGACCACATGTCTATGAATCTGTATACTTTGTTTGCAGTGTCTCTTATGTGATACGTGCTTCCTGGAAAACTGAAATGTTTGATTTTATCATCTAGAGGTAGAAAAGCAGGCAAACATTGAGGGAAACAGAAAACAGTATTGGAGTTTGCTCTTAAATCTCTTGTACTAACTAGAGACTAGTTGTCATCACTAATTAGGTCAACTTCAGGAGTTTAAACAGCAAGCTTATTTTTCCATGGTTTCTGGTCCATTATAGTAGCTATTTATCTCCTTCTCCTCTCTGGACAAATAAATTACACCAGGGATAATTTACTAATATTCCTGTAGTCATTTCCAAATAAGGAAGAGAGGCCCTCCATCCCAGAAAGCTTATATATAAACATTTGCCTTTATGAGGTTTTGATGTGACTCTGAGGAGGTCTGAGCCTTGAAGTAGTACTAACCAATCTTATCTGTAGAATGAGCATCCCCCAGAACACTAAAATAATTCTAATCTCTGTGTTTTCTTAGAGCACAGACAACCCCGTAAAATAGAGCAAATGCAGATCTTCTGGATGATGCAGATGAATAAAAGTTTTGAAAACAAATCTTCCCCCTGTTTTCTATTTCCTTTCAGAATGAGCCTCTCATTCCAGATGCTCTGGAGTCCAGCAATTTGCACTGCCTTCCTGGGTTGCTGCAACCTTCACACAGGCTCCCTCTGGGTCTCTAGGAATGTATCCTCTCCTTGACCTCTGAGACTTGGCTGTAGATCGCCTCCTTTGCAGCAAGCAAGACATGTGCTTTGTCAGGAGTCTTTCAGTCTGCATGCAGACATTGTAATCTCCTCCTTTCCCTCCCCCTGCCCACCTGACACAGACTGACACAGCCAGGAAAAGCAGAGGCAGCCTTTCTCACTGCTGTTCTGTCACACCCTTTTAAAACAAACAAGAAGGAAAAAGAAAATCCAAGATAAAATCCTAAAATAATAAAATACAAGATTAATTTCAATCTGTGCAGATGAAAAACAAAGCATAACATTAGAAAGTTTCTACTTCAGGAAAAAAAACTTTCACTTCTGCCCAGTGAAAGAGGTGGCTATTACTGAATGTAGGTTTTTGTAGGAAGGTGACATTATTATGAGTTGAAGTTCTCACCTGAAGCAGGGATAGTCTCTATGATGTGCCACTGTTGGATCTTAGTGGAGAAAATAAACAAGAAATAGGAAGTGAACCCCTTCGGTAATAAATACAATTGGCTCTCCCATAACCGTACTTCACCTTTTTTGTAAGCTCTTCTTTTCAGCAGCGTTCATTGACTCTTGCAGATTTCGACAGGTAGGATAATCTACACAAAACTGAGGAATTCCGAACCTTCTTTTCTGCAGTTTAAGAGCTTCATTTTTGTTTAATCATGGAAGGCGTTGCCACTGCTGGGATTCACTGTGGCCTGTGCATATGTCAGTCCATATCCTACTGCTTACTGCTTCATGTTGCCATGTGTTTCTTGTTGTCTCCAAACTCAACAGGTAAATTAAGTTCATCATGTCTTCACAGCATTTTCTCATAGAAAGGCTTTTTCGTTGCTGAAGTTTCTCAGATACATTGCAAATTCTTTCTGAAGCTCCCTTGAAAATCCATTCCACTCTACTATTTTTTTACTTATCATAGCAAATACCTTGGCAGACACCAAGTCATTCATGTTCATGCCCAAAATATCAAAGATGACTGTATATTTCTATATGGACTTTCCAGATGCTGTTGATAGTGATTTTTCACTAAAACCCACTATGGTACTGCCATTATGAAGCCATTGATAGTATTTAGGATATATGTCAGATTGTAGCAGCCTTTAACGAAACAGATTTCCAACTCCAAGTTTTACATTATAAAAACCATTCATTAGCTGTGTACCTTTTTGAAGAGATAAAGACTCTTTATCAAAAAGTAAAAAAAATCCCCATAAGTAAATGTTTGTAAGGTCTGTAGACGTCTTCATTTCACTTCCCAGTCTTCCTACTCCTATCCCTCAAATCCAAGACAGAAGTTTCAGAGGTCAGAATGGAGAACACAGAAAATGTCCCACCTTTTGAGCTACCTGTTCAGTATTCAGAAAAGGGAGACAGCATTTCTCTAGAGAAACTAGAACAGATGTCTGTGTCAGAAGAACACAAAAATTATATGTGTTCCTTTAAATTTAAAATTTTTTGACTGCATCCAAGATAACAGGTATATAGATGAGCAGTCTAGAAAGCTTTGCGATTGCTAAGTAGCCTTCTATTTTCCAGGTGTGGAGAGACCCACACTTCTGCATAGCAGAAGAGTCAATATGGCTAATAAATAGAAATGGAGTGATTTAAAAAAAAAAAAATTAATCTTGCCCCTAGATCTGGAAGCCTTCACAAATTTAAAGCTGGAGGGCAAGAGGCACCATGAGAATAATTTATAAATGTTGTAAAATTATCAAAAGTAAACTGTGAGTATTCTCACCAATTACAAAGGAAAACTATATATATATTTAGTTTAAAATATTTTCTTATACAGTGTAATGTGGAGCATTAGACTTGGACCTTGTAAATTACCTGCCAAGCTATACTAATAACGTAAATGGAAATATGTTATAAGCATGGTAGTACTTATACTAAAAGGACAGCTGAGGTTTTTTGCATATACAGTACTGAGAGAAAAGAGTAGTATGCTTTTATAAGCCCACCTCCTCCAATTTATCCATTGGACTAGCAGATTCTGAAGGGACGTGTTAAGGTATCACAAATCCTTTTGGCAGTAACATCTGGAAAGTCTCTAGAAGTATCTTTATTTTCTAGAGTGAAAAAAGGCTCTCGAGTCATTCACAGTATTTGGTACAAGTCATCAAGGCTCTAAGTTTTCAGTTAGAGACAAAGATAGGGAAAGGGTGTGGATTAAGACATCTTTTCACTCAGGAACACGGCAAGAAAATGCTCAAAGCTTACTATAGTTATCTCATAACTGGGGTCCTAAATATATATATATAAATAAAGACATAAAATCTAGATACAAGAAACTTAACTTTTCACCTAAAATCCATATAGATTTTTCATGTTGCATTACTAACCTCTGACCCTATTCAATTCATTTGGGTGTTTTCAATATCTGTTGTTTATATCCTGTATTTTTAATGCTGATGTAATATTTCAGGGCATGAAAAGGCTATTAGGCTAACAACGAACCTTCTTTTTTTTCCAGCATTCTTTTGCTGACCTCTCTTGAGTAATGCTCATGTGTATTTATTACTTAAGTATGTCAGCATTACCAAAGCACAAGAATAAAAGGGAAGAAATCTAGATAGCTTAGAAAATCTTGTACATCTGCAGTTGCCACATGGACTGTTTTGCTTTGTGATTTTTTTTCACATGTACAGTGATGAAAGTTAATTTCATAGTTTGGAAAAATTAAAATATTTAGGTTAGAAATACCAGTTCATAAAGCACCTCTTATCTGTCCATGATATTTCTCTGGAAAATATAAGAGTGACAAAATTAATTCATTCAAAAGAATGACACAGCAGTTAGTGGATTTAGTAATATTTTGAAATATTGACCTATCTGAAACTCTCAATCATGTTTGTTCTTTGAAATTTTAATCTCTTTCACCTTATTGTGTGGAAATGCATTTAATTTCGTAAATGTTTTTCATTTTACTCATATACTTAGTAACATTGAAATGAGACATTTCTTCCTTCATTCTCTCATCATATGGAAAATTCATGAAAATGTGAGAGCAATGCAGTGGACGGAAAATTATTGCTTTCTCTCATAAACTTGGCCAAGAGAGATTCGGAATATTTACTAAAATAATACCAAAATACAGCAATATTTTCAAAGTTGGACAGGTGCTAAGTATTTTGTTTTGTTAAGTTGGCTAACCTTCCATAAATCAAGTATAACCCTTTTCAAGTTAGTTTTAACTGTTTCTATCCAGCTTTTCAGTCAGCTACTACTAAACAATCTTACCATATTTTCAGATGACCAAATCTGTTTATTAATATTAACTTTTCAAACAAGGACATCAAAATTCTCCACATTTGAAGACAGGAATCCAATTACTTATACACTTATTGGTTTGGTTCTAAGATTCACAGAGTAAATCTACAAAAAATTTTGAGCTCAGGTGTGTTCTTTTTAAGAAGATTTCCCAATCATTTCCATTTACCAGGCTTTCATCCATATTATGGACTGGTCTTGGAGCCCCATGCAGACTGGATTTTTGAATGAAAGTGAGTAGGAGGTGAGCTTTGACAAGCATTCACCCCACAACATGTCTAGAACTGGCCCAGCATTAAAGCCCCCAGAAATGTACAAATGCCAGATCCGTAGTACAGACTGTTTCATTTCATTAATCTGCTTGTATTGGTCTGTGCTACTTGCTAATGTGGACAGAATTTATATTTGCACTTGGATTCCATAGACCCTCACAAGACACAGAACCAAGTTCTAAAGTGACTTAGGCACTTAAAATGTCATTAAAATGTAAATAGGACTTATGGATATGATATTCTTTGGGACTTATGAAAATTTCATTATTTCCTTATCTGCATCTTTAAATGCTTAAATATCTTTGAAAATCAGAACCTTATATTTTTATGCTGCAGCTCCACTTTCTTAAAATGGGGATAAATAATAATACCCAGTTTGACAGAATCTGATGAGGATAAATACATTAAACATTATGAGCTGCTCAAATCATGGAATAAGAAGTCCGCTTTCATATCACAGATCAAGGTTAAACAAAGGCTAAAGCTCTGCATGCATGATTTGCAAATGCAGTTATGCTAATAGCATGATGATCTTAATTAGATGATCAGCTGCATATCTGACTTTTGATAATAAGTCCTAATGTGACTTGCTAATCAACGTCAGATATGGGAATAGAATGTAGAATTTCTGACTAGTGAATCCATGCACTAATTGCTAAACCAGGCTGCCTCCTTAATGTCATCCTTCATTTAAAAATGTTCTGCTTCTACTCATATCATGTATTATTTGAACAGCTTTTTGTAGATCCACAGACTGTTAAGACCAGAAGAATCCACTATAATCTTATTATCCAGCTTGTAAATAACGTGCACCCAATAATTTCTTGCTATTTCATATTGGGAAATTATTATTTTTTCCATATTATTTTTACCATAAATTAACATTATCAGTCTTCATTTTTGACTGGGTTACAGAATATTTTTTTCAAAAGCATCTAATTTTGATTTCAAGATTCCAAATTATGATGAATGTGTCACTTTCCTTGGGAAGGAATGTCAATTATTAATTGCCCTCAAAGTAGTGAGATGCTTGAAAATAAGGTCAGATTCATCCTGTTTTTAAAAGTTACATTTAATTGCCAGTTTAAATGTTTCTGACTTCTGCTTTTAGCCATAGTTATATCTTGTTATGCCTTTAACTGCTAGATTAAAGATTTCTACATCTCAGATCATAGATTGCTATATAAAGGAGACTATGAAAGAAAATTAATCACTTTAATCACATTGCTTAATTCACTGTGGGAAGTAACTCAGCTAAGAAAATAATAGAATTATTTTAGCTTCAACTCTTTGTGGGGATTTTTTTCATTTAGCCATATTATGGACAAATCTTAAAAAGGAACTATTATAAAAATGGATTTTAAAGTGAAATGGAA
>KZ505648.1:722214-763384 GCA_002844005.1 Limosa lapponica baueri | reverse complement strand
AACTATTATAAAAATGGATTTTAAAGTGAAATGGAAAGATTTGCCTGGAATCATTCTTCTTTCCAATGGACAATCCTCGTATTGCATACCTGAATAGCGGGGGGCGGGGGGGGGGGCGGGGAGGAAAGAACAATTTTTTCTTCCTGAAACCAGAGTGTGTAGTTGTCAGCTATTTCTTTGGGTTTTGTCGACACATCAGAAAATCATCTTAACAACTGGGATTCCCATTAATTAACTCACTGGAATAAATACAGCTGTCAAAGCAAAATAGGGTATTGTGGAATTTCCATACACAATAAATCATTACCCCTTCAACAGATGAATGTTAGAATTAATAAAATTGAAGAAATACATGAAGCTGACATGGCAGCACACTGAATCTAAGCTTTCTTTATATAAAAGTATTACATGAAATAGTACCAAAATTTTATATCAGAATGACGCTTCTGTATAGAAATGCTATCAATTGAAAATATTAATATAAAACTGAAGAATAAGAACTTAACTTAAAGAAAATACAAAATAAGGTAATTTTCCTTCTAAATGCATAGTACTATATACAATGGTACATGTGTGATAATATGTGCAAAAAACAAAATCGATGAAAAATCTGTTATACCTGTGTTTAATTTTATCACTACAAAATTAAATGTTAATAGATTGTGGCCTACTTGTAACATGATGTGTTATTTTCATCTTATGCAAAATTTTACTATGGGGAAGAGAAAACAGCAAGATGTTTCTCATTAAAAAAAAGTGCATATTTGCTGCTGCAGCTGCAGCTTTGGCTTCATTTCATAGTTTGAGCTCTCAAAGGGCACAGAAAGAAACAGTAATAGCCACTATGGCCCCAAACTTATCACCTCCTAAAGATAAATGGAAAATTTAGACAGAAAGAAAAATTATACTTGGTTTCTCTTCTGGTAAAAAGCTTTCACTAAAGAAAAAATGTATATTAAGTTACATAGTTAAACCATTGCTAGTGAACCAAATTCTAGAAAAGAAAAGAATAATTTTGAAAATGTCCGATTTCCTTTTTCTCCCTTTGTAATGTGCTTTTCCAATCGGTCTCCTTTTCACCAGGAAAGCCTGTATGATAAAGAACTGTACAAGCACACGTTCAGCTCCCAGAGAGGAAAAAATCTGCCATGTAATTATTTTGAATATGTACACATGTATACCAAAATATTTCATCTAGATAGCAGTAATATTCACAGAATAAATTACGGAATAAAATAAAAGCATTAATTTATCATGAACTTTCAACTCATCACCTTTGCTCTGCTCATGAATCCATTCCTCCTGGGATGAGTTGAACAGTACCAGACAGTCAGAAATACACCAAAAGTGGGAGTTCTATGACACTGAAAAAAAGTTGTTTTGCAAAGTGAAAATAACTGGCAAAAAAAATATAATCTATAGGGAAGTTCTGAAAAGTAAGGGGAGGGAAGGTTTCTGCCTTTCTTTTCCCAAATGCAAGACTAATTTCTTAGCATTTTTTCCTAATTAAAACACATGAAATAAAATAAATGTTAAATGCCTAGCAAAACAAAATGCTACAAACACTGGGCCGGAAAGTGGAAAAGAATGAACCACAGATAAACAGCCTTAATCACAGCTCTTAACTGTATACTGGAAAGTGCTCATTGTTACAAGGTTAGTTTATAAATTTGAATGGAATGGAATTAAATCATATATTAAATAATAAATGAGCAAATTGTAAAATAATAAATTCAGAAGACTGGAAACAAAAAATTTAATAATTTAAATAACAAAAGGTCAATATGTTTTTTATTTAGATAGAGGAAAATTGCTTTTGTCCTGTATGAATACATCTTGTAATTCCAGTGGTTAATATTCTAGAGAAGGAACATCTTTGTTAAAGTTTCATTATGCTAGAGTGTGAAAACTAGCCAGATACACCCTATTATTATCCTTCCAGTACACCCTCAGCCAAACCAGAGATCTGAATTATGTTCCCAATATTTACAAGATTAAAATAAAACTTACTTTAAATTTATATCTGCTTACACATGAAAAAATGTGGCCAATTTTAAAATTCTACCTTCTAGAAAATCCCCCAAAGGCAGAGACATTTCTGCAGGAATTAAACAGAATTATTTTGTATATAATTAAAACTCTGAAACTATTGCTTACTTTCAAATTTGACCTTGGTGTTTAGTGATAACAAAAGATGTAATAGCTCCTTTGTCCGTCCATTATAAATACACATCAAATATTGCAGAGGGAGCATCTGGTTTTAAGAGGCACTTACTTTGGAATTACAGACTCAGACATGTAATATGCTAAAGTGATACATTTTGATTTCTATTACTGGCCTTCACAATTATCATCAGTATCTCTATAGTGTGTTTTTCCTATTCTGCCAAACAAACCATATTTCTGTTAATTATATGACTAAATTAGTCATTCCAAACTTAATACCTCCTAAAGCCATCAGCAGATGTTCCCTTTATAATCATCGATGTCATTCTATAAATGATTGAAAAGGAGACGTTAAATAGAGTGCTATGAGTAAATGCTAACTTTGGCATTCTTCTTGTCTAACTTCAGCAAACAGCGTAGCATCTGGCCTGCCTCAGTCAAACAGGCTGTCTCCATAGACAGCGACACTTCCAAAAGGAAATGCATCCTGTTTAAAAACACACAGAAGAAACAGCCCAGTCTCACCCTCTCTAGAGGCAGCCTGATAATTTAGCCCAGGCGAAATTTCTACCTTTTAAACTGAAAACTGGTGAGGCTGATGACATCTTTTAGCTGAATATGGTGGCAGGCTGCAGGTCAGATTCAGTTCTTAGTTTCAGTTGATCTTGTTTTATGTTTCAGTAAGATCAGAAACATGCCCAGTCTCGCAGGAGAAATGGTGTCTCTGCGTGGCAAGTACTACTTGTCTCAGGCCCTTCCACAGGTGGCTTCCCAGTCAAATGTAACAGTCATTGGACCACGCAACAGTATTTGACATGAAGTCAAAGATAAATATTCTTAGATTGCTGATGCTTATTTTGAAGTCAAATTCAACAATAATGAAGTTATCTCACTTAAGAAATCAGTATAAGTACTGAATGCAACAGTTTTAAAACACATCGGATACAGACAGAGCAGAGAGATGACGGGAGGAAAAGGAATTTATTTGGACTTTCAGTTGCATCCTTTAAGAATACCCTGTTTTTTCCTTGCTGCTCTATCAATTTGTACCACAATTTGCTACTGAATGAGTCTGCAGGAGAAAAAAAATTACTGTTTTTCCTCTAAATAGCTATCAGCATGTTCTTTCTCTATAAATCCTAGTGAGATCCCTGGTGGTGGTATAACTGTTAACAAATACAGAAAGTGATATGGAATAGCTCCATTTCCCCAGCATATTAAAACTACTACAGTTGTCAGCATTTAATGCCTCTGATATCCTTAACCCCCTACAAGTTGCAGAATTAGCTAAAGCTTTGCCTCCAGGTATCCCATCAGGATGCTCCAATACAGAGATTTACATTCAGTTTAACTCTCTAGGAGTAAAATATCTTTTTTGACATACTTAATGCGTCATAATAACTGCAAATTTATTGTATCAAGCATTAACCACTTTCTCCTTCATACATGCCTGGAGCAAGGAAGAAACATCACTATTACCATAAGTATGCTACACTGAATGAACAAATATGCAGAAGCCTTACTGCAGACTTCAATCATTTACATTATTTTTAAATGATATAATTTTAAAATATGTTCTTTTTAGAGTCATAAATGAAAATGGAACAGATGGTTAGAGCTTAATTTAGAGTAATTTGTCTATTAAAATACACAGCATTGCCAGTGAGTCTTCATTATAACACTAACTCATTACAAGGGAGTTGTAATTTATGGGGTAGACGGAAAGGTATTGGACCTTTAGGAAAAGTTTACAGTCTTAGAGGATTCACTAGGAGCAGATGAGCATTTCAATATAAGATTTTTGAGGAAAAAATGGGAAAAGCAAGAAAGACTTGAATTAAGATTTATTTGAATTCAGACTTCCCAGTGTTCCTTGACAGAAAGGATATTCACATGCACAAACAAAAGGACCTTCTTTATATAATTTTATCCATAGATTTCTTAGTGTGCACTGACTGTTAACTGTTTATCAATATGGAAGATTACTATTTCAAACTACAACAAGAAAGACATAAGTAATGTCTTGGAAGTATTTTGAGTAAGCAAATGATCCATATTGGAATTCATTATTGTATTGTTCTCTGTGATAAAAACTTATTTTAAATCTTTTTCTTTTTAATGCAAATGTCCAATAAGGCTGTTAATGTTTTCAGTCTATATTAGAATTAATTTTATGTTATCTATCTTTAGGGAAAAGGAATGAGAGACAGGGAGGCAAAAAGCATACATGGTGTATAACAATTTGGGTCAAAGCTAAAGGTGATGTGAAAGACTTTAAAGGGACATAGAATACAGAAAGTGTAAGTTTCTTTCAGAGAAAGTTAACTGCTGATATAATCAAACTGACATCAAATGAAATAAATCTTCTGGGTTTTTATATACCTTTCCTATATTAAAGTTGGTTTTTTTATTCCAGACAGAAGATCCTTCTGTTATCATGATCAGAGTACCAACAATTCTTTTTTAATACTTAGCAGTTGTTCAAAAAATGGTGAGTAAACAAGTAGTTTCAAACACAAGGATGTAGAAAAATACAAAATCTATTATGATGCTCATATTGCATAACTCTAGACTCATATACACATATTCACATAAATATATATGTGTGTGCATGTACGTATATAACTTCTTATATGGAACTGTAGTGTTTATGTCTGGTTGTGGACTAGCAGCAATAAGACAACACTGACAATGATTAAAAATACTAAAAACTGCAGAATTGTGTAAACCCTATAAATATTTAATTGTCACAAAATGTTACAATAATTGATTAGGGATGGTGCTGGAGCCACAAGTTCACATGTCCCTGCAAGCCTGAAGAAAAGCACAACCATAACTCACACCTCCTAAATGCCTAAATGAGGACCATAATCACAAACTCCTGGCTAGTTTAGTATTCTCCCTCTTTCTTGTCGAAAGGTATTCAATCAAACAATGCAAGATTCACTGGGACTAAGAAAAGTATGATTCTCTATCTAGTGGTTAGAGAATTATTTTAGTGTATCATTTAAATTTAATGTGTCATGCAAATTTATTATATCAAGCATTAACCACTTTCTCTGTCATACATGCCTGGAGCAAGGGAGAAACTGAAGTTTAGGATAGAGAAGTTCTGAGCTCAGGTCTGCTCCCAGCACTAGTTAAGTATTTCTTCCACAACTGTGTAATGCTAGAGAAATATCCACATGTCCAAAGGCAATTTCTGATTGAGATATTTTAAAAGTAGGTTACGGACAAAGACCGGCTGTGCAAGGTCTAATTTTTTAGTCTTACATGAATGTGTTCTATTTGATGTAAGCAAGGTATTCTGCTTTCCAAAATTACTGTATAAATTAAAGCTACACTCAGTTTAGAAGCTCACACACAAATATTACTAGCATGAAATGGAAAAAAAATTAAATAAAGATCCATACTACAAGGCTACAGGGTTGTTTAAAAGCAAAACACTAACTAAATTTCAAATAATGGTAGTTTTAATTGGTAAAAAGAGCCTCATCTCCTGGATTGTATAAAACCAGAAAAGGGAAGGAACAAGATAACAGTGTATGATTTCCTCTTCTCAAATTACTCTGAAGCCTGCCAAATATGTATCTTCTCAAGCCTGCTCCAAAAACATGAATAAGTGTCTATTATTCCCCATAGCTTCTATCTAATTTATAAAGTATATTTTATAAATATTTGTAGATATGTTTTATCCTTTTTTTCAAATATTCAGCCAGTTACTGAAGTGTAAGGCATGGGTGATGACATTTGGTACTACAGTAAGAGAAACCATTAACAAAATTTTATACATAGTATAGACTTTTAATTTTTGTGTAGAAATGAGCAAATAAACACAAACAAACCTCAAACACCAGAACTTGATGAACTAGGAAAAAAGGCAGTTTCAGATTGTAACGAATAAAATTCCAAGTCATTTCTCGGTATGCATGTGCTCTATTAATAAGATAATGATTTAATAATAGCTTTTGAAAGTGTTTACAAAACAAAAGAGTCAGAAATCTAGTCAACCTAATGTAATCATTTTAGAGTTAGCATCATAACTGCTGGCTGGTCACCAAAAACACCTCTTCCCCTCTGATTTGTTAGAGAAGCAGAAGTTGTTTCAATTTACTTTAAGTTGGGCATATAAAAGCAAGGCTCTCTTACAGTCCATTTCTGTTTCTCCCTGTTGACTGCAAAGGGAGCTTAAGGTAACCAGGTGAAACTTAAACATCTGACCATTGGGTTCCAAAGTTCACTGAAAGTAATTCCACCCTAACTATTTTTAAAATGTGATTCCATTATATGTCTTCCTTGCAGTATACTTAAATGCTAGCTTTAAATGAGCCATTTTATTATGGCATGAGATCCAATGCAAACTATTGTCCTCTACCAGGAAACTGTCGTCTTCATCTAGTCCTCTCACTTGTACACACAGGGCTCTGACTTTCTGCATGGTGCTGCCTATATGTGTTCCATGCTTACCTGGAAAACGGTATCTTTCACCCTAAATTTGAACTCCACTGACCTTGGCTACCACCTATTGGATATTGTTACGTAGTCTTCCTTTAGATGAAATGTATATGTATATATATATACTTTGGTATCACGTACTTTTGCAGGTACTTAAAGACTAAATTCAAGTAACATCTTTAAGCAGTAATCATGCAATAAGCTGAACAATAAGCTGTATTGTAACTATGCTAATATTCGCCAAGATTTAACACCTATAAAAAGTATTTGTATGCTATAGATACCGAAATGACACACAGTGTTCCTTTAATAGTCTCACGAAATATAATTTCTTCCTTCTTAAGAAAATCCTTCTAGATCAAAGATCATGTTGGATGTTGGTCAAATACCACTTGCCTATTTTCAATTGAGCAAATTCAATGATCTTTTTGAAGCCTGTGCTTTCCCTCATTAGAGTTCATTTTCTAGAATATTCTATATATAGGGAGAAATACATCTATATATAGTAGTTCTATATATAAGGAGAAAAAAATAGCATGAAGGGCATTAGACTACTTCCAGAGAGAATGAAAATAGTATCAATACTGGTCAATATGCTTCATAAAAAAAATATTCTATGAAACAAACTTGATACCATTCTATAGCAAGGCTAAGTCTGGTACAAAATATAACTGCGTTAAGTTTAAATGCATTTAGGCTTATTTCAGATTTATACCTGTCTTCAATTAGTGTCTTTGAAGCACACGGAGATCCTCAGATGAGAAAGAGACTGGTCCATAAGTGGAAAAATACTTTGACACTGTCTCAAACTGTGCATAATTCCCAAAAGAAAACTATAATATTCTGGCAGCCAACAATATTTTATGGGATTTATTACATTGCCTGCAATAGAAGTCTTGACAGTGTGGCTTCAGGGAGGGTTGCAACCCTTGCTTGTCCTGATACTGAACCCAACCATTGAAAGTCTGCAGATATATGCTGAATGCCAGGATCCACGCTCTCCAAGGATCTCCTCAGGACAGGGTGGACTTAGAATCAAAAAATATCTTCAGGATGAACAATGAAAGGATTAGTAACAGTCCTTAATGCTAAAAATCGTGATGCTGCGAATGGACATAAAAATAAAGCTATTTGTTTACCTATTACATATTCCTCCCTCAAAAACATAACATCCTATGTATTCCTGCTTTCCAAAGGTATCTAGAAGTAAATCCAAATACAGACAAGTTCTTAAGGATGGAAATGGAAATTCCCTCCTCTTACATTTAGCCTCCCCGGAGGATTCATTGTGCCAGGGCTATTAATTGTGGAGTGCTCAGCACCCTTTCAATGGGTCTTGAAAAGGCAGGGCTTCATTTAGGTCCAGACATGCAAACAACTATAAATAAAATGCTCTGCTGCTTTCTCTAAAGAGTAACAACACTCTAAAGAGTGACAATAATACAGAAATGTACCACAATTGGTTTCTGAAGCAATAATAGACTCATATAAGTTCAATAGAAATTTGCTTTTCAGTATCTTACTGGTAAAAATGATGGCCCCGGATGATTAAATGAAACATATGTAAATATCCAGAAAGGTTTTATAAACTGGAAACTTTTCACCCAGCCAAAATAGAGATTTTTTTTTTTGTATGAATAGCAAATACACAATAGGATTTACTTTCAAAATCTCTTAGAAAATGGTCAGACTAATGTCTCGTAGAAATCATTTGAATATAAGACCAGTAAAGCACTTATTTACTCAAGTATTACTTTCCAACTGCTAAGCAATTTCAAAGCTACAATTTTCTTATCAATCTACTCCATAGTTTATATCTTAAAATATTCAATTTACAAAAGCCTTCCTTTACAGAGATAGACATTAAGATTCATAGCAGCACATAACTGTGTAACGGATCGATGAATATTTGTTTGGTGTACAACTAAAATTAACATCTCTGCCTCAGATTTTAGTTATGAAATAGTGGATGGCAGGGTCCAATGCAGATCCCTTGGGCTGAGCACCAAGAGCAGCAGAGGGTCTCCACGGGAGCCCATGGATCAGGGGTCATCCCAATGCCAGGGAGCGGGGCAGGCTGGGGGGAAGCTGGGGGCATCCCCAAGGCCAGTGCATCAGATGTCTCCCTGGGTACAGGCACAGGCTGAGGCCAGGCTGGGACATCAGCCAACAGGTCCAGCCTAGCTCTGAAGAACCCAGGGTGGTAAGAGCAGGGCTTCGGCAGAGCTTGGAACTGGCATCCACCTACTAGTGGCCCCAGGTTCCTGACAACGTAGATCAATTTTAAAACATGAATAGTGCAATAGAAGAATGGAAAAAGCAAAATGTCAGCAAAAGGAAGGCTTAAAGTGTTGCAAGTCACCTGAATAGAAACGTTCCTTTGTCCTGAAACCACTTCCTGTTCTTTTTCCTAACCGGAGTTAAAAATCTAACTAATTTAACTAACTAAAATTGAACATAAGACTACAAGCCCAAACTTTGAGCTGAGCACCAAAAGTATCATTAGCTGTACAAAATTCTTCAGATAAAGCTTTCTGTTCTCTATGTACTCCAAAATTGCTATAGTCCATTATTGAACTTATTTACATTGAACAGATTAATAGGTGGTGCTCCAGGTTTTTAAGTAATTTCTTGGCCACTTGAAATCAGACTCAGTGTCACTGACTGCATCCCGTGACCTGAAAATACTTTTTTGTTACAGCTTTTGCTGAAGCCGTCAAGCATCAATCTACATACTTTTTATGACAATTGGTGTTTCTCTGTAATGTACGTCACTCTAAAACATTTTACAGTGTCCTCTATCAGCCCTGAAGAACAAAGATAATTGAGAAAGCCAATGTAAAAGGTACGTACATTCTGAAAATACTTCATGTCTTCAATGACTGCACCCAGTACACAATCCATGCATATTACTGTGAGGGATGGTATCAATGTTAAAGTTTTATGTCACAAGCAATCTCAAGTACATCGGAAAACTTTGATTTATGTACTCAATACTGGACATATAATTTTAAAAGATTAAGGTTTTCACTTATAGTTTGGAGGAAATCCATTTGAATTGCAACATAATTTGAAAGTCTTAACTCATTCCCCAGGAGAAGAGCTGCAGTCACACTTCACTCACCTCAGTACAAAGTTTGTGCATAGGTAATAAACTCTTAAAAGCTCCTAGAGAAAAAAAGAAATTACAATCATTTTTCCTCTTCTGCATGGGCTACAAGACCATTACTGAGATTCTGGCAACACAACAGTATAAAAGTGTGGGGTTTGTTTAAGTGTCAGAAAATTAAACACTTCTTAGCAGCTTTTGCACATGCAGTTTAGTACTTTCATAACTGTGCTAACTGGCCAAGTCATAACTGGAAGGAAAAACCTAGTAAAGGGAATCATTTAGTTTTGGAAACTTGCAATTCCATCACTGTAAGACAGGTGGTCTGACTCGTGTACCTTTTTCGAGCTATAGCAGATTATAGACAAGGTCAATGCAGGCACCAAGCAGCTTCTTTTTTTTGTCTTTTTTTTTTCCCTAGAAGCAGTGGCATTCCCTAGACATCTGTGGTTTTTAATAGAATGCCAGTTGCCAGGCTTATTCTGAAGTGTTCAAAGTTTGAGAGAGGTGACATGTCTCTGCACCAGCCTTATGTCTGCAGTGTGGTGGGACTGATGACTTAAACATTTTCTGATTCATCTTCACTGTCAGGCAGCCCTGACAACATACAAAACATAGACTAAAAATGGGAAGCCTCTGGAGAGCAGAGTATTTCTTTGAGGTGTACTTCATCTAGAATCAGATAGATCAGATAGAGCATCTACCTCCTTGCTACCAGTGCTCTCTAAGCCAAATTTATTGATTGGATGAGAAATAACCCACCAACTTCTGAGACACCAAAATATTATGTTAAAGACATGTAGCTTCTGAGTGAGAAATGCTGCTGAATGGTTTCTTTGACCATAGTTTGCTGTGTCTGCAGTACACAGTATTAAGGAGGATGTGACTGAGCAGGAAAGGAGACCACCTCTTTGTCTTATCCTGCCTGTACACATTGGACCAGAAAGAGCTCCCAGGAAGGAGAAGCAGATTTCTACTTCCCTGAAGACAAATGACCACACTGATCCTGGAGAATATTTTAGAATGAAGGTAGGGAGAGACACAGGAAACTCAGAGATTGTAGTCCTGAAGAATAAGCGGAAGAGGAGGATCTTCCTGCAACTGCCAGTAGACCCAAGCTTCTCAGAGGTAATAGAAAGAAGATTTTGCTAGAAACACAAAACTGTCTGGAGTATATGGTATTTAACACAAAATATTCTAACTTTTGGACACCGTGCATTCTCCCAAAATAGATATTTATCAATTCCCCTAAAGAGGGTGGGCAGGATAAGTAGTGCCCACTACCAGAAACCTCATGAATCATCTGGTGCATAACTGAATGCATCCTTAGCACAGCAAAAAGAATGGAAACATTCCAGGTCTCATTTTGTTTCAGATACTTTTTCAGAAACATGAACACACAAGAGAGAAAAATATTACAGCCTGCTTAAATTCATATCAAAAAAAAAAAAAAAAGGATCCAAAACCTCTGAATATCTTGAGCTGCAAGGTACATTATTCTGCACGTTACCACGTAAGAGTGACTGAGTGCTCAATGCTCCTCAAGATACTGTTTTTCAGATGTGGAAAAAATTGTCTTAATACATAGACAGAGTTGGAAGAGAGAAACTTCAGCACTGGGAATAGAGGAACCCTCTGCTTGCAAAATGTAATAAGTGTATGAACAAAGTAAACTGTAAAGAAATGTAAGACGGAGAAGAACTGGTTAAGTGGCAAGTCTTCGGAAATAAAGCTTAGGAGTTATTGGAGACTACAAATCATGCAGGAGTCAATAATATACAGTTGTAAAATAATAGTAAACATCATGTTAGAACACATAGAGAGACAGAAAAGATTATTTAACCTATGCCTCACCATTCTCTGAGAAGGCCTCAGTTCATGTACTACATCCCATTTTAGATGTATTTGTTCAAGAAAGCATGATTGGCATGACTGCATGGTTAGGTGCATCTGATGCCACACTGCTTCTAATTCCCGACATAGCTGTTTGGCCTTAGTTTGACTGGACACAGTGCTACACTGATATGTTTCTAGGGACTCAGTGTCCAAAACCAAATAAATATATTATTTTACTTGTGCGAATTGTCTTCTGACCACAATTATCTATAATAGACTACATGGAACAGAAATTCAACATAATGTTTTCCTTAATAGCTGCCTTCAGTTCTTGACTTGCAAGACTGTGCAGCTTATCAAAATATTTGTCCTGCAGATAAGAGCCTACCTCGGACAGCACATTGTCATTTGCTATTCTCACAGAATCAGTGTTTTTTCCTCTGTACCTTGCAATACTAGCAGTTCATGAATAGCATCCAGTTTTACAGTAACCTCACCAAAAAATTATTCATGAAAAGATCATCATAACAACAGATCCAATTCAAGTATTTCTAAAACTCTTTGCTTTGCTAGGGCTCAAGGTCAAGAAACAAACATTCAAGTGCACTAAGAGTCTGGGCAGAAGAGCACTGAGGAACTGCAGGTCAGCAAGTGTTTATCTCCTGTGAGACATAATCCAAGAAGCCACAAGTCTCTATTCAGATTCAATTCCATCTTTCTTGAATTCTTATAATCAAGCTCAACCTTATCTTTTTTACATCCCTAGATACAGTATTTTTGCCCATTGGCAAATTTCAGACATTATCTCAGCTCTTCAGATGACATTTCCACAGATTACTGTGATGCAAAGCCTTCAACTTCTAGTGTTCATCATCTCTCATGTGAATATCGTCCAACAGTTAATCCCTTCTTACGACCTCTGAGGAATTGGAAATATCAATAGAATAGCCTGGACCATGTTCTGGAAAATTTCTGAAGTGTCTGAAAACATGTCTTACAAAAACAAAATCCAACCAAAAAAACAAACAAACAAACAAAAATAAAAATGATTAAAAAAACAAACCCAAACCAAACCTCCCTGCCCCCATCAGCTGTTCATCTTGTTGGAATACTTATAGATATTTATTTCTACAAAGGGAAGTGAAAAAAAAAAAATCCAACCTCATTTATGGACCACAGGCTGATGAATATCACATAAAGTCTAACAACTAAAAAGCTAAATAAATGCTTTAATTACAACAGGGGTACAACTTTAGCTATTAATTCAGTCACATAAATATTGACTTCCAGCTGCCTCCTGCAGCCTAAGACTTCTTGATGTATGTCCAGGCTCCTTACAGTTTCTTTTATTGCCTTTTAAATACTGTTTTTTCTGTGTCTTTTTTCAAGTGTTTGATAAGTTGTTGGGACTATAAGGTACTGGAATGTAGATGATGTGAACTGTATTGACACTGCATATACTTAACCATCACAATCCTCCCAACCTGATAGTCCTCAAAGGATTTCATGTCTGTGCTGTTATTAGTGGGAGTCACACAGTTATTTATGTCTTCAAAGTGGTAGTATCCTAGTAGTTCTTAATATACATTACGTTTTATATTTCTCCTGCACAAAGCCAAGTGATATCCAAGACTCTTCCTGGTCCTTTTGTGAGGCCCTTTGGTTGGCTGCCACTGTTCTACTGTGGGTTTTCAGTCTTTCAGAGACATTATAGAGTATTAATAACATTATCTCATATTCTATTGCACTCTCCATGTCCTGTCAAGTTTGCCCTACACTGTATTTCCACCATAAGTGGCTTTTTTTGAGTAACTTTTATTCTAACCTCACAGCGCAGAAATCTTAAAAACATGTATTTCAACCATTCAGACACATTCGGGAGTGCTTTTTTATAATTATTTGTTAATGACTCTGATACAAGACTCTAACTCAAATTACACAGTTATTTCAGGAGCATCTCCTGAGCATACTAGTTATCTACTATTAACAGCTGTGGCCTGCTAGTTTTAGATGAGTATTTTTCCCAATTTGCTCTTGAAAATTACACTTCTACTCTAATGACTCTGCAGGATAGTAGCATTTTAGGGTTGTGGTCATGATAATGATTTCTTTTTTCTTTAAAATATCTGGGTTTTGAGTCCTTGACAATTTACTTGAAGGATTTCTCACCGTTTCTAGATAGCTGTGCTGAAAATGTCAAGGGCTGAAATTATGACTTTTTTGTAAGCAGCTACATCCATCTTTATTAGCTACAGCAACATTAAAGACATTCTGTGTTCTTGTAGTTTTACAGACTATGTGAGGAACTATTTCTAGCTTCATCTTGCTTCTAGGTGTACCATTTCCTTGGTTTCCTTGTCTGTTGGTTCATGGGCTTCTTACCAAGAGTCTGTATTTGTCCACTGGCTTCTGAATGAGTTTTTTGTAGATGAACACTTGGCCTCACTTCTCCAGTCTAATGTTGCTGTTTACTGGTGTTCTTGGCATTAAATTGTGCCTGGCTCCATAAACCAGTGGCAATTGAATTTAGTCATTGGTCTAACAGCATAGTTGCAAACATAGAAATGGAATCACTGGCATTCTTCTGGAAAACTTCATCCTCAGCGTCTCTTAGTCTTCTAAAGTTACGCTGAAGCTGTCCTTCCCTTTGCTAGAAATCTTTACAGCCTTAGTGATTGTTATTTATTTTTTCCTTCTTGAGATAGCATGACTTTAGAGGATAAAGGGATTCTCTTTCCCACACATTGTGCTTTATTGCCTGAAGATAGTACATTTTTACTTCTGTCTTTCTGCACACTGTTTTCCACATAATGTGTACCATGACAAATATGCCTGTATTTCAGGCCACCTGTTTCCCTTCTTGATTCTCATGGTTTCAACCCTTGCATTTTGAATTACTTATCCATGTAATTATGTTGGTATTAATATTTATTTTGTATTAATTTATTGTCTTGACCCTTTTACTGAGACTTATATTTAATGTCATGTAGTCTGGAATGACACCTCATAGAATGTACAATTCTACCCCTAGTTAAGTATTTTTAATATATTCAAAGTTACATGTGGGTATTGGATTTCTCAGCAATGAGAAATCCTTTTTAGCTTCCTGCTTGCGGGTGTGAAGACAGCATTTCTCTATACTCTTTATGTGTATATTGTTAAAATAGTGAGATCTTAGATCCACTTCCAATAAAGATGAAGGACCTTACCACCACTTTGGAGCACTCCTTGCAGAGATTACCTGATACCATACCTGATACCATACCAACAGGGTATTAGATGGCTGGGCCTGCAGGCTCCCCTATGCTTCGTCCATATTGAGGGTCACATTTGAAAAGTCACTGAGTTGGACATGTAGCCTAGACTTGCAAGCAGCTTTGGAGAATCCCTTTTACTGCAGTATAGACGTATATAGATATAGATGTATCTATAGGTATAGATGCCTGAAATTAAAGTTCTATTTAAATATCTTTCCCAGCATTTTAGGTATTTTTCTGGATAATGACATGTTGCTGACACCCATTTCCTATTTTCCTTCATTTTCCTGCCTTAATCCCTCACTCTCTTTGTACAGACACCAGTCCTTCTTCCCCGTTGCTTTCATGCCTGTAGAAGTAGGATTTTATTTAGAACTTCATCATTCCCTTTGATCTGATACTTTCCATGATACATCTTAGCTTCATTTCTACTGCTAATTTGTTTGTTTACTATATTTTCCTTTCTGCTGATGCTTTTTGCTAGATTGAGCACTGTTACAGTGCTTCATTTACTGTTTGCTAGCTAATAACATGAGCATACTAAAATCCTTGTAAAATTAAAAATAAGCCTGATATATGTAGGTAGCTAAAGATGAGTGAGATTAATTGCATCTCACTTACCAACTCAACTGTAATCTACAAAAAATGCTATCAGGACTAATTTTGCACAGGTTCTTGAATATTTTTCTGTTTCTTGCAATATATTGCTCCCAGAGATTTGGGGATTCTTCCTATTGTAAATGTAAGGACTGAAGTCTTATAAAATGCCTGTTTACCATAACCTTCTACATCAAAGTTTGTC
Organism: Limosa lapponica baueri; assembly: GCA_002844005.1. NCBI lineage: Eukaryota > Metazoa > Chordata > Aves > Charadriiformes > Scolopacidae > Limosa > Limosa lapponica. The sequence continues at coordinate 747,759 of KZ505648.1, read as the reverse complement.
ATAGTCTGGGCTGCATAAAGTGAAGCTTGGCCAGCAGGTGGCCTCACACGAAGGAGATGATGCTCCCCTTCTACTCTACTCTCATGAGACCCCAACTGGAGTACTGTCTCCAGTTCTGGGAACCCCAGAACAATAAAGACATGGATCTGTTAGAATGGGTCCAGAGGAAGGCCATAAAAATGGTCAGAATATCTCCTGTGAAGGAAGGCTGAGAGAGCTGGGGTTGTTTAGTCTGAAGAAGAGACCAGGGAGACATTATTTCAGCCTCTCAATAAATAAAGGGGCTTATAAGAAAGAAGGAGAAAAAGTCTTTACCAGGGCCTGCAGTGATAGGAAAAGGGGCAATGGTTTTAAACTGAAAGAGGGTAGATTTACATTGGATATAAGGAAGAATTTTTTTACAATGAGGGTGGTGAGACACTGGAACATGAAGATATTGTGGATGCTCCATCATTGGAAATGTTCAAAGTCAGGTTGGATGGGGCTTTGAGCAGCCTGATCTAGTGAAATATGTCCTTGCCCAAGGTAGGCAGGGGTAGACTAAATGATCTTTGAAGGTGCTTTCAACCCAGCCCATTCTATGATTCTGTGATTCTCTGCCACTTTTTGAAGAGGTTAACAACTTGTCTGATCCTCTGAGTGCTTACCACACCCTTTTACACCTCCATTCAATCCAAACAGTTCGTCAGGAATACTTTTGTAATTTTGGGGGGTTTCTTTACTGTAAAGTGTAGATTTGTTGGAAATGAAAGTTTGCTCATAATGTATGTTTAATTAAATAAATTTTTATTAGAAACCATTTCTGGGGTCCACAATGAAATTCATAATAGACAGGAGAGTTGTTGTCAAATGGCTCATTTCACCTGTGGTACATCCAATCAAAGCTTACCTGATTTCAGTTAATGACTTGAATCAGGATCTATTTGGTGTGGACATTCTCTACCAGGACTGTGGTTGCTGTAAAGTGGGATTCTCAAGTCCCCTGATTGCAGCTCTTCCACATTGCATAAATAAATGTTTATTGGAACATCAAATTGGACAAGAGCCTATCATACTCAGATCAAGTTTCTTAACCATAGCTCTTTTAAATAAAGTGAGGAGAATGTATGTTTCTTGGTCTTAGAACTTTCTGAATTGCATTTCTGTATTTCCAAAACGTTTTCAGTAAGTTGTTTCCAATTTATCACTACCTATTTTTCAGGGTATTACAATGCCATTTCAAATTCAAAATAGAAGAAAGTTGGAGACTGCAAAAATTCAGGGACAACTGTAGAGGAAACGATATTATGCCTAGTAGAAGCCCACTAAATCCCACTGATTTCTGCATCAAAGTTACATACATGATAAATGTTTCAACAGCATTGGTTCTTCATGGATATATCAGTAGTTTATTCCTCTGTACCCTAGTCTTAAGGAAATAGGGTAACACTTCACTGTTTTTAGTTTTAGCTGCCACAGATCAAGAAGGCTGAAGCTGAGTTAGAGATTATCTAGAAGACAGTAACAATAATAATCAGAAATATGGTGTAACTGTTAGTCTTATTCTTGTTCTCTTTTACATTTAACCACTCAAAAAATAGAAATGTCCTGGTTTGAGATAGAACAAAACCAATTTTCCTTTTCAGTAATTTTATGTTTCAGTTAAGTCTCTTCTAACTGAATCCACTCTCTGAAATTAACAGTATGTTTTCAGACATTGCCTGCTTCTAGCAGATGATGTCTGATGTTTATAGTTAATAGCAAGGAATGGTATGCAGAGACACTCTTGCTTATACCTATTGCTATAACAACCAAGTTCAGCTAATTTTTGTTATGTGCCAAGTTGGAGAGTTGGGAGCAGAAGAGTGTAAAGGGGTCACACCTGTGGGAAGGAGCAGACAGGACAGGTGACTCAGAACTGACCATTGGCTATTCCATCCCATCTGCATCATGCTCAATTTAAAAGCTGAGGGATCAAAGGGGTCACCCTCTTTCTTCAATGTCTGGCATCTGAGGAGGACTCTGTCCGTTCTTCTGCCTTTGATCCCATTCTGTATGTTCTTGAATCCAGTTCCCATCTGCCATTGAGTGCAGGCCAGTGAGGTGATCATCATCCTGGGAGCTCAATATTGGTTTTGCATATATTTGTGTATATTTCATTATTTTCTTAATAATATTATTATTTTTTCTTTTTATTGTTAATATTTCATTAAAGCTGTTTTTAGGTTTTTTCCAACCCATAACACTCCTTCTTTCCCTCCCTTATTCTCTCTCCCTTCCTGGAAGGGGTTAATTGAAAACATCTGTCATTCATTTAGCGGCTAGCCCAGCCTAAGCCTTGTCAGGAAGCAATAACTAAAAGATTTTCAAACAGTTAAATATTAATTGTATACATCACTAAAATTCATATGCAAATCTTGCACAGTATTTGTGCCAGGGTTACAAAACACACTCTGTCACATTTTTTCTTTTTTCTCATCTTCCCAACCAAAATAAAAATGCATCTTTTTCATCTTTTTATATGCCAATATGGCAACACCTTGTATTATTTAAGCTTGACCTCTCTTTTGATAGATTACTAGTATTAATGGACCTAAGAAAAGGTTCTTGCCAGAATTACCTTGACTATGATTTTTTATCTAAAATATGAAGCTATAAAAGTAGGAAATACAGAGGCCTTCTTGAGGGGCCATATAATAACACACTGGGAAGAAACATAAGGCCAAAGCACTATTAAGAAATGCATTTAAATGCCATTTTTCTTTATATGTACTTGATATTAATGCTTAATATTTAATGCCAGAAAAAATCTCATTAATATGTTTTGTAAGAGCCTACAAGTTTAGATGAGTATTAGAAGATAATGGGAATTTAACAGTATGACAGAGTTCCTTAAATCTAACACAATCTCAGAAAGGGGTACCTTATTTAGTCTTGACAACTTCATACTTAGGTCAATTTTATTTAAATGTATATAGGCCAAAATAGATATTACAAATCTTTAAAAATTTGTATCTTTCATATTTCTCATGACACATATTTTTTAACATTATACCACAGTGTTTTAAAGAGGCTATAGTCACAATAAAGGCAACTTAAAACTAAATATATAATCTAATCAGGATATGTAATAGAAATATTTCCTGTGAAAGACTTGAAGAAGAGGAGGAAAACACAAGGACATGAAATATTACGTGATGTCCAACACCCAAGCAATAGCATTGAAAAAAGAGCAATTTCTTGAATTGTTCCATTTTGCAATCATTCCATTTTGGAACTCATAAGTGCCTAGAGCAGTTACCATCAGTAATTCTGGTAAGGAAAATGTAGCACCAGCAGTCTCCAACACATGTCAAATTTAACATCAATTGCAAAAGGCAGCTGGTTTCACAAACTAGCTAAGATGCTGGAATATCTAAGTCATACAATTGTCATTAGTGGGTTAAGATTACTTATCTGTTTGCAGCTTTTTAACTGTTTTCCATTTTTTATAGTAAGCAATTTTTAAATGTTTAAAAATTTTGTCTGTTGGTAAAGGTGGCTCTTACTGATCTGGCATGTATTAGCCTTTTCATTTCTTTAAGTGTGGCACTCCCTAAAGTTAAGTCACCACAGCACTCTTGTACAGTTCCATATTTGATACAATATTCAGGAGACAGAGGAAGTTCACCCACTTCTATGCACAGAAACTTCTAGATTTGGTCATGGTCATTACCAGTTTGGAAGAGACATCTTCCTGTGAATAACATTAGTCACAGGCTCCTTAGCAGGCAGTAACATACAAGACCTTGTAACAACCTAGCATTTATATGTTGTCTGAACAAGAGACACATTTGTATGGAAAAAGAGGAAAAGTTCTTTCATTTCCTCTACAGGGAAAATCTTTACTGAGGTCTGAGTTCTCTTTGATTTTGTCTATTTCATCCCTTCCTCCACTCAAAAATAACCTGAACAAGATCATTAGTCTTAAGGATGTTTTTTTCAGCATTACTGACTGGATAATAATGGAAAAAGATTTCAGGCTGTGCTATGAATAGAATGAATCACAGCATCCTAGTATTTCAAGATGGAAAAGGCTTCTTAATTCATGTGCTCCATCCTTTTGATCAAGAGAAGACTCTTTGTAAAGCAGGGTCAAATTCTTGGATATTAAATTCAACTGATTAAACTGTAGTACTCACAATTTTTTTTCTCATTACTCAAATTAAAGAACCAAAGATTTCTTTTAAACATTATCTCCTAAGGCTTTATTTAGTCAAAAGTAAAAGGGAATCTTACTCTCAAAGATGACATTTATGCTATGTCAATAAATAAGAACCAGAATACTTATGCTACTAAGAGAAATGAAACATTTGTTTATCTACACACTCCTTTTGCTACACAATGCAAAACAATGCAAAAAGCTTATGCGTTAAACATAAAACAAAGCACATCTTTGTTTTTAAATTTGTTTTGTAGAACAGGAGGGAAAGGTCTCAAACCCTTGTGCTTTCAGTTCTGTTACGCAGATGTGTTCACTCATGATCTCCCACTTCAAAGATTTTTCCTACAATATTTATTTATATGAATCGCTGAAAGTTTTCTAGCTGCCGTGTACTTAGAGCTACTGCAAAATACATTTTTAAACATCATAGGAAAGATGAGATGAATCATTTTCATTTTCGCTAGTTCCAAAATATGTCATAATGACTTTAACAGTGCAAGAATCTCTGGATTACCTCTGGCAAGGGCAGGGGATGGAGGAGGGAAGATGCTGAGGTTTTTTCTCTGTTTCAACAACAGTGGAATCATCTGGAGTTCATCAAGTATAGGTCTGTTTCTAGTATCAGTATTTTGAAACATGCTTTATATATGGTATGAGGCTACTCAACTGGAGAAGCATTTTTTTCTCAGCTCGACCTCATTAACTGAATAAAATAGACTGCTAAGGCCTTCACAATTTTTTCCCCATGGCTGCCATGTCCACATGACTTTTCCATCCACAGATTCTTTTTTATGGCATCTGTCAGTATCAGTAGGCAACAGCATTTCAGATTTCATGAGATACTACTTGGCAAAGGAATGGGACAATATTGTCCATTGTTCAAAATTGATAAAATATGTTTGCCTCATAAAGCCATTCTGTTGTTCATATACATCAATTCATCCAAGAGAAATGCTGGTATAAAACATTTTCAGCCAAACTGTATCCCATTGTGTACAAAATAAAAATAAACTTGTGGTGGAACATAGCTAGTGCCATAGTGCTGGGAATCAGGATTATTAAATATTCCTCTAATCAGTTTGTCCTGTTAAAATGGTTGTGTTGGAAAAATATTGCAACTAAATGGAGGATTTTCAAGGCTGTCTTGAAATCCTGCAGATTGCACAGTACTTGAAGAAAGCAGATACTTTGCAGTGGTAGCCAGGGCCTTTCCACACTACTGACCCAGTAACATGGATCATTCTGAAGCTGTCCGCATTGCACACATCTGGCCTGAATTCTGATTTAGAGAAAACATTAAAACCAAAGAGAATCCTTACTCCCCACCACTCCATGAGGCTCAGAAGGTTTTTTCCCTCCCCTCCCCATCCATCAATATCCAATTTTCCCATCAGTTTCTTTCAGTACAATAGCCAGGTGATGTATTGAGGAAGTGTTTTGTCACCTTCTCCAATTAAAAACATGAAGAATCTGCCTCAGCAAACTCTTCTTTGTACATGTAGGTCCTGAAGAATTTCCATTAACTGACTATAAACTATGCTAATTTTTCTTGCCTTGAACACTAAGAAAGGAACAAAACTTTGGCTGCCATCATCAATGTCCTTTTCAAGGGCTGGGACTCACAGAATAGCTGAGGTGAGAAAGCACTTTTGGAGATCATCTAGTCCAGCCTTCCTGCTCAGATCAGCTAAAGCATATTGCATGGGACCATGTCCAGTCTGGTCATGAATTTCTGCAAGATGAAGACTCCACAAGCTCTCTGGGCAACCTTTTCCAGTGCTTAACTACTCTCGCAATTAAAAAAAATTCTTACATCTATACAGAATTTCCTGTATTTCCATTCATGCCCATTGCCTCGTTTCCTTTCACTGTGCAGCACTGAAAAGAGTCTGGCTCCACCTTCTTTACATCATCCCATCATACACACTGATAAGATCCCCCAGTGAGCCTTCTCTTCTCTGGGATGAACAAAACCAGCTCACTCAGCCTCTCCTCAAGTGCCCAGTGCTCCAGTCCCTAATAGTTTTTGTTCATCTTTGCTGGACTTGCTCCAGTATATCCATGTCTCTCTTTACTGGGGAGCACAGTACTGGAATCTGGACTCCAGATGTGTTTCACCAGTAGTGAGCAGAGAGGAAGGATCACCTCTCTCAACCTGCTGTCAATGATCTTCCTAACACAGTTTACCAAGGTCCCTTTTTGCAAATCTGCTTTCCAGATGGTTACTCATGTAGTCACGCTTGAAACAGTCAGGATCTCCCCTGGCAGTATCATTGGTGCCCATGTGGAAGAGCAGTAGGAGATAATAATCCAAGGGCTGTTCAAGCCTAGGCAGCCTCTGTACAATGTCCCAGATCTGAACTCTCAGTAACCAGCAAACCTTCCTAGACAGCAGGTCTGGTCATCAGATGGGGCCTCCAGCCCCTAAAGCGGGGAGCTGCCTGCTGCTATCGCTTGCTGCTTTCTCCTGGTGTTCCTGCGTGACTCAGGGTCATCAGACTTGGTTGCTTTGTTAGAGTGAGTTCCTAGTCCCTCACCTGATGCCAGGGCACTGAACATATTCTGTAGTTGCAGATCTGCAAGTGGAGCATAAGCTATCTTCCTGATGCCAGAAGTCCAACTTCTAGCCATCACCATCATGGGAGTCTCCGTTTCCCAACCTGATGAACACAGATTCTGCCTGTCCCTCCTTTAGTGTACCTGGTGGTTCAGTATATTGTCTTTGCAGAATCTTTGAGAAGATCTGATCAATCTCTTTCTCATCATCTCTGATGCTGTGCAGTCTGCTGACCTTCTCCCATGCTTCTTTTACCTGGGGACACAGCTCCTCCACCAGCGCACTGCTCCTGCAGGCAACAAGACCATCTCCCTCTGCCTCAGGAAGACTGGAGCTTCTGATTTCTGCCTCTTATATTTCACTTGAGGTAAAGAGGGGATATAACATGTCAGTTCAAGACAGCTATGTCCTGCAGAATATAAATCTGCTGATGGAGCTGCATATCAGTTAATGGTAACAGGATCTCCATGGTGTAGCAATTTCAATGCATGTGTTCACTCACAAGAGCAAAATGGTTATTAAACTCATCTTATCTAACAAGCAACACTGTCTGAACACATTGCCCCCAGTCACAAGCAGGCATCCCATGATCTAGTAAAAAATGCCAATCACATTTTTGTATTTTCCGTTTTTGTAAACCAGCTGCCTTGATTGCCTGCAGCCTTCCTCACAGATGTAGCTGTCACCTTCTCTGACCTCTGCTCTGTGGTCTTTCTCTGTTTATAGAGTCTAGGCACTGTGAATATGAGCATCTTCTTAGATGTTGTTTCATATAACTTTATTGCATCCACAGTCTCTTTATTTTTATGTCTCATTGATCCCTGATCATATTTCTAACCTTAGATGAAATCACATGTCTCATCTTAATTTCTGTTTCCCCAGACTAGCAGTTAAATAGGATTGGGGTGAGACTTTTTTCTGTGTTTTTAATTCTGTGAAGTATTTTAAGATATGGTTTGTGAGAAGGAAAAAACAGTATGTCAAATACATCTGTTCTCTATCCTTTGCACTCAGACTTGTAGTTTGAATGTAATCTTATATTTTGCTGATTATAAAACCCCATGATTTTATTAGTCATTGTAGTGCTGTTAACCTCAAGCACTCAAACAGTCTGAGTAAAACCCAGAAAGTCCTACAGTGAAGCTTAAAACCATGAAATCTAAAAATATAGACATGAGGACATTCCATTTCCTGGGTTAAAGCCTTTAGGGCATATTGAGGTCAAATTTTCAAACTTTTTGTGCAAACAGGAAGACTATAAATAAATCTCTTTTAACAAATTTTTATCTATCTCCTTCCTTTCAGGAGCATGGACAATGAGAATCATACTAGTCACAGTATCATAATAAAAGCTGGCAATATTGCCATTTTCTTGCTAGTAGGGTGAACAGTTTGCTATTTTTGCTGCATGCTGATTTTTTTTTTCCAAGCCAGGATTGGCAGATAACCAGGCTTTATTTATTTCAAGTGTGATGGACATTAGGTCATGTTCCGAAAGTGGAGAATAAACCTACAGCAAAAGTTGCTTCAGATAGAGAAGAAATAAAAAGAAATACCCTCTGTGGTGGTAGAGATATTTATCTACAAAAATGATGCTCAGCAGTACAGCCATTCAATGGCATAAAAGCTGAGACTGATAAGGCTTCTGGAGAAGCAAAAGTGGGAAAAAAGGACAGGGAGGGGAAAAACTAACATGAAGTAGCGGAGTGTCATTTTAGAAGGTATTACTAGTAGAAAATTGGGTCCACATTTCATTTTCCACCATCTCAAGCTCTAGCCATCATCATTTGTTAATATAATTGGATAGTCAAGTTACGTACTTGGATGTTTTTGGCAGTTCTGCTGTCTCAAATGCAGCTTTCACAAGCTTCATGGTCTCCCTGCACTTGAATGATGACTAACCAAATGGCTGTCATCCAGTCAAGGAGTGGAAATGATTCTGAATCGTTTTGGGATGTATACACACACATAAATGAAAGTTATGTTGCTTCTGTTGAGGCCAGACTCTCTTGAGTTACAGCAAAATCCCCCCTTTTATAAGGGAGAATAGAGTTACAGGTATACTTCAGTACTGTCATTCTGAATATGCAGTGATTGTTATACTCTATCCATACCTAAGCAAAGAAAATGGGTAACCAAAACCATAGATTCTTCAACACAAAGGCTCAAGCATTTGATGAAGATTCAGATGTGCAGAAAGTAGCTGGAAGATATGCCATCCTTCTGGATACCTTGGGTCTAATCTGAGCAAACACATATCTTAATTATAAGATATAAAATACTCTTGGACATCTTCATTCCTCTCAAATGCTACTTTGATTTAATCTGTTTTTAAGGGGTATCCTGCCCATGCCCATGCTGCTTCTCTTAAATAACATCCAACTCAGGGAATCATCAGGTATAAAGGAAAAAAAGTAGTCTATTTGAGCTAGAGCCACAAAATTATTTACGAGCTGCAATAATGAAGCATCATAAATCTAATTTTTTGGCCAAGCCACATTCACAACCCCGTATTAGGTGAACAGACTCTCAAAGTGATGCCAGGGAAGTATTAGACATCTCCAAATGAGATTCAAACAGTGAAGTCTCTGGGGAGGGAACCATCTAGAACTGAGCAAAACGGGATACCTAAGAACACAGCCTAAATTTTGCCTCTTTTTTAAACCTGCAGAAAAGTAACCCCTGAGTTAGGGAACATTTCCTGAATATAGGTATCTACTACCTCTCTTTCAAAAAGATGAGCAGAAATACTCTTTTCTTTTTGTGTCAAATGGGAGCAAGTTACCCCACCATTACTCCTCCCTCCACTTCATACTTTAAGCTCCAGTACAAATCTGATTAATCTCCCCAACCAAGATATGGAAGAGACAGGCTCAAATTTTCTTCTCTGTCTGAGGACATTTCAAACCACATCCTCCAACTTCTCTGGAGGGCATTTGCACACAAGGCAGTTATGAACCAGTTACATTCTCCATTCTCTGGTTGAAAATGCTCTGTTGCACGCAAATGAACAAACAAATCAAGGTGCATTGGAACAGCAAAAGCAAAAAGGAGTGATTCTTCATCCTGGTGTTCACGACCATTGGAGGAAGAGAACATTGTCAGGTTCCTATTTCCGTTCCAGTGTCAAAGTCTGCTTCTGCATTTTACTTAGTGCCTGCTTCAGGTAAAACATATTTACCATTATGAATTCACATTACATTTGCCATATGAACAAAGGATCCATTCAGTTTTCATTCTTTACTCATTTTCTATATAAGGAAACAGGCACAACTACAGCAATATGTCACTTCCTTGCAGAAATGAAATGGAAAAAGCACAGAATTCCTCTACATCTAACTCACTCTTGCTATCAGTGAGCCAATATTTGAAAATAGACAATAAAAATATCCATTAACAACTGACAGAATATAGCTCAGTTCTTACAACAAAGAACCCACACATGGTTTTAAGAGATTGCGCCCTTCTTTTTTAACCATCGCTTTGTAATACATACCAAGCTACCATACAACATAAAATTAGGCTTAAATACAATGGTTAAGAATAAGAAATTTGCAAAACACTAAAATTCAGGCACACATTTTACCAAAGTAGTTTTATCTTTTCTCTTTTAGTGTACTCAAGGATATTTTCATAAATGTAACTTAGGATTTTCAAAATCTAGGGATATATTGTGTTTTATTTCTAGTTCATACTTGAAATATAAAAAATCTAAGAACAAAAAATCTATTCAATTTTTTTCAGACTAAATAAAATCTTGAATTAGCTGATTAAAGCTGGAAACAGACATTCTGACCTCAGCATAATTAAAATACCCTGCAAGTTATATAGTGAAAGACTGCTGGCTCTAGGTAGTGCTTGTTAAAAGTGTTCTGTTCTTTCCATAAAAGCATAATTTAATTTTCTGTATATGGTTTCAATTTGTTCAACTGTCTGTATAAATTACCAGTATTATATTTCGTTTTTCCTGGGGAAAATATAGTTGAATTTCACATCAAGAAAAGTTGATTTTTTTTACTCTCTTCAATTCGTTACCCCACCCTGCTCAGCGGAGCTGCAGTTTTTCCTTTTGTATTTCCAAGTCAATGCCATCCAAATACAGGCTTCTCTTTGTTGCTATTTATATGTGTAGCAGTGTCTCCTAGGAGCATTAATAACCCTTGTTAGCCCTTGCACAACCCCTAATCAAAAGGAGCAAATTATTTAGGTTTATACTGCTTGGCTCTCACTGTTTTCCTCATAAAATTTCAGAATATCTCAAAGATCAGGAGGTGAGCAGGTCTTTGCTTATTAGTCTGCCCTTACTTCCTCACATCCTAATCTACTCCTTCAGGAGGATGCTGAGACTTCTGGTCCTAAACCCCTAAAATTCCTGAGTAAATCCATTGATATGAATGAGACTCCTGAGGTGCTAAAAGTTAAATATGTGCTTCAGTGCTTTGCTGGATAACAGGTGGAACATCCAGCACTACACAGGACTAAGATCTGTGTTATTTTCTATACTTTTTATACCTAGAGAAAAAGGCCTAATTACTTCATGTAACAACACAAGGATCAGTAGAAGCGCCTTCTGTCTGAATCAGGAAGTTTAAGAGGAAATGCTTGAAGAAGGAAATATGACCAGCTTTTTTCAAAAGTTGCTAACTTCAGAATTGAAAAAAAAAATAATGCATGTTGCTATGTTATGTCTAGCTAGTAATATGTCCAAATCAGAGACTTCTCATGATTTAAGGTCATGTTGGTTTAAACCATATAAGGAAATTAATACTAACTCCAAAGGTTTGTATAGAAATGCTCATGAAGTGAGAGGTTTAGTTTGGAAATATTCCCATGTTACACTCTTTCATTAAATAAATAAACACCTTTGATTTCAAAAATTTGCCTTAGTCAGTCCTCCAACTGTTGATTTTCACAGAATTGGATGTGATGTGTCAGCCTGTGGTCACAGGATACATTAAATAAAAGGTGCTGAAGATACAAATGCAAAGCTGTTAGACCACTAACCACCAGGTAAAAAGTGTTAGAGGATTGTCACTAGCATGAAGCCAGAAACTTTTAATTCAATTCACACTGATATCAACTATCTGTATCTTTGAATCAGTTTGCTGCTTTGTAAGAGAGGTATAGTAGTCCTGATACCTATCTCTATTCAGCATGGGATTTCAGGGCAAAAACGCTATAAAAAGGGGACCGACGGGAAAAGGAACAAGCCTTCCCGTAAACAAACTTAATTACCTGAGAAATATGGCAAGAAAAACTTGGCACATGAGCGAACAGCATCTAGAGACCTGATCCTGCCAACACGGAGGACCTGCTTTTCCACTTCCTTATGCTTTATAAAGTCATGCTTATGTGAAGAAACTAGAAATTGCTTTACTCATGCTGGTAGCATTTTGCACTCACTTTTCACAGAAGTAAATGATAGCTCATGGTTGAATGGAGAATGAGGTATGCATCCTTGGGCTTGTGCTTCTGCTTTGAAAAATAGACAGTGTTTGAAAATTTTCCTATCTCCCCAAGAGGCCAGGGCAATGGCTAAATATCTGTGTTCTTTATACCTTTCATGTAGGTACATAGATACATGTTTGAGAGTGTGTTCATGTGTATTTATGGAGAGATAAAGAAAAAACAGATTATTTCTGACCAAGGACTTCATCATTGGCCAAGTAGAAGAATACTCATTGACTGCAGCAGTGAAGTGTCAGGATCAAACTTTCTGACAACTGCATTTAGAATATGTTTTTTTAATAAATGGAAAATAATTTTACACACACGTCTGCTTTTGTAATACTGTAGTTCTTGCTGGTTTTTTTGTTTGACTATCATGACTAGCAACTTCTTTTGATGTTGTAGGTATTGAGACAGAATGCAAAGCTCAGTGACGTTTTCCAAGATGTTTCAAGGGCCTGTTCCTAAAAAAATATTAACATATCAGGGGAAGAGGAAAAAGCTCTTTCTGTGACAGACTTTCCCTTTAATAAACATGTAACACCCATTACAATCAGAAGAATTTTGTTTTCTAGTTGGTTTAGAGGTAAATCACAGAATCACAGAATCCATGTCTACAGCAATGCATTCATAGTACATATTGCTAGGAAGGTACAGAAATTTCTGCAGAAATTTTCTGAAATGACTGAGAAATTCCAGGCTGTTTTCTGCCTTGTGCTTTGTGTAGCCACTGTACTGAGTAGGCTGAAATGCTACTTCTTTTATTTGGCAGTGATTCAAAGCCAGGTTACACCATGCATGACCTCTTAAGTTTTGAAATGTCCCTTCGTAAGGTCTCTATAACTTGAGTCTCCAAACCTCTCTCAGCTAACCATTCTGCTAGGCATTTTGCAAATAATAACCTGACCAGCAGATCGTTGCAGAGGACAGTACTGAGACAGTCACATCTGTGGGTATTACAAAGTGAATCATTGAGGAACAAAGAAATGTTTGAGTCACGTTCAAAATTATTGTTAGCTGACCTATTTAAATCTTTGAAAATTCTCCCCTCTCATGGAATTTTTTTTCAATACAAAAGTAATTCAATATATATTTGCAATAGTATGATTACAGAAAGTAAATAAATAACTAATCTCTAACGGCCACTGCTGAAGTAATTCTCATCTGAACTGTTTTACTTCTTCCAAGCCAGCCTGCAGGTACCTTGACAAAATATTGGTTCTGCACTAACCAGCTTCTGCCTCTGGAGAGTAGTTCAGAAAAGAGAGTGCATTATTACAGCACAGGGAAACATTACAAACTAATGGAGATTCTTTATCCATAAATTAAATATTATGAGCCAATTCCATCCCTATTATAAACCCTTGAATGCTAGGATTAATTTGATCATGTGTTTATTTGTCAAGGAATCTAGGCAATAAGAAAAAAACAAGGTAATGCCAAACTTGCTGTCAATAGCATATCAGTTGTGCAGAATACTTTCTAGACATTGTCCACAACAGTTTACATTTAAGAAATTATTACCCCAGCAACTCTGCCAAGACTGAGCAGATTAGAGATTATGTGCTGCAGATGCATACATTATACTAAAGACTAGTAGGATTTAGGTCCCTGAGGTGCTACTTTTACACCTACTAGGACTATTGACTTCGGTGACAAGAATGTACTTTGTGCCCTAGTCACAAACTGGCCTTGTGCTGTTGTTCCAGAGGGCTCCTGTTGTCTCACCATGTAACTGTCCCCCTTTCAGCTAGCTGCTACAGCCCTCGCTCTGTGCTGGACAAGAGACCTGCACTACACTAAATTAACCCTCTGCTGATTACTGCGATGTTTTACACAAGTTGTATTGAGAAGGCATCAGACATTTCCCTTTCAGTTTATAACTTCTCAACATACAGATCATGTACAGGACTTTGTAAACACAGAAAGCAACTGTTGTTCAAATCTGATGGCTAATGACTTTCCCATCTGTTGGCTGGAAGTCAAGGGTAGTTTGTACAGAGTTTAGCACAACATGTAGAGAGCACAAACACCACCCAGAAACTGTCCCTGGTAACTTATCAAACAGTTTATCCAGATACACAGCTGCTTCAGAAAACCCAAGTTTGCAGAATGCTTGATTATATCGCTTGTAGCTTTCTCCATATATAAAAGTCTAACAGTTTAAGTCTTTAAGAAATTTAAAGGAATAGGCACTCAAGGACATAGCTTTCACGTCTCTCAGTTACCACTGAACTGCAGTTTATTTGTGAAACTCCCACAGCAAGTTCTTGTAACTGACAGCTGATAGAACTGTGGATTATCAAATACTGAGAAAAAGATTGCACAAGTCGAGGAAAATGTTACAGAGTTCAAGCCTGCAAAACACACCCCGCTTTTGCATCCATCTCGAAAACATGTATTTAGTGATAAAAAGCCTGAGAAGTACCACTGATGACTTCCTGAGCTCATAAAATTTGTTGCAAGATGGAGTGAACTGACAGAGTTCAATGTCATTGCAGGAAGCCAGAATCACTCACTGGCTTGGAGGTTATTGTAAATCCATACCCAAGATCCAGATGATGTGTTGGTGGAGTTTTCTTTGCTTCTCTATCTATAAATACAACATTTTGTGAACTGTCTGCTATGCAAAGCAGATATACATTTTCTCCTCAACTCTTTCTTCAAAGCATCAGACATTCTACAAGACATTTCAACTCTGTAACTCTGCGTTAAGCACCCATCTCCCAAAAAAGCAAACAAGAGGCTCAGAAACATTTTTTTTACTTTTAAAAGTTACTGTGCTATTTTTTCTAATGAGATCAACTTTTGCAATAAAAGGAACAGGAAGCGGGTGAGTAGAGGGGTTAGGAAGGTAAAAGTTGTGCATATTTGTTTCTAGTCAATGTTGTGAAACCTTTCCCCATCCCCTCCAAACTACCACAAATCAACTCTCAACAAATTGCACAAGAGTGCTTGTTTCAAACTGGAACAATCTCTTTCAGATGAGCAGAGAAAGGTACCAGAAGAGGTAAAACTAACCAAGACAAACAGAAATGGGGTCATATATGTCTAAGCAACCACAACCAAAGCTCTCACCCAATGTGCACAAGCTGGTGCTTAAGTGACAAAGGCAGGAATGAAAAGACAGCTTCCGTTTCATGCAGCAGTTTTGAGCATACGCTAGAAAAATCAGGGAATGTGCTAATAAAAGAGATCTTTTAGATCAATCTTGTAAAAGACAGACTACATTCAGAAAGTAGATATGCAAATCTTAAGTTCCTAACAATGAGTCGTGAGTGAAAAAGAGAAAAATGCAAACAAAATAAAAAGGCCAAAAAAATCCAAAGGAATCAGTTTAAATGAAAAAAAAAAAAGCAAAATAAAAATATTCCAATGTGTAAAAAAAGAGTGAGTTCAGAATAAAACTTAGTTGTTTGCATATTTTATTCCAAAATTTCTAGCTATCTCCACCCATGTACTAATGTGCTTTCCAGGTAAAATATATCTGCACAACAATACCTCTAATAGACTTCATGGAGCCAGCTGAACTCCATTCCCTGTCATAGGCACCACTAAAGTCAGAAATCTAGATGTGTAACTTATGGCCAGAAATTGGATTTTTCTGCTTCTTGGTGCCCAGGCAGATTAAGAGAAATAAAACAGGATATTAGATATTTTGACTTTCCATTTAAGATAAATTACCTTTATTTTTAAATAAGTTCTTTGGATTCTTTCAGGGACTAGTGTCATCAAATAGGGTAAAACAATGTTAGAAGAGCATTAACCACAACACAACCCCCCCAGAAAGACATCACAGAAATGACCATTTGGTGGTCCAGCCTCATTGACTAGAGTCATTGCCAGAACAAGCTGTGGTAGCCTGACAATTCATTTCACACAGTAAAAACCCCACACAATGATTCTCCCTCACAGTAAAACTTTTGTTCAAATTGAAGAATTATATTTTTCAGCATCAGTTATAAAAGGGGAAGATTCCAATCTTCCAAGCATGCGTTGATTATCATAGTAGCTTGAAAGGAAATGACCAAGCAAAGCAAAGAAACTCATTGAATTATTTCCTTCCCAATTTATTTTTAAGCAGATAAAGGTATTTGGTTATACCTGCCCTGTTAGCTGTAAGGCAGTAGGTGTAAGGGTGGCCTCAAAGCAAGGATCAAGGCCAACTACTACCAACATCCATATTATTTATGTATTTACATCTACATTAATACATTTTTATGCATGTTTGCATATGGCTAAAGTGTCCTCAGAGCCTAGTGCACCCAGGAAATTAAATTCAGATGCCTCGTATTTTAAGATGCTTTCAATTCTTACCTGCTCTGTCCTTGCTGGGTTTACATCCACAACTCCTGTTTGCCTTTGCAGGAATACCACCAGGAAGATCAGGGTGCCCAGCTTTAATCCAGGCTGCCTTCAAGGACAACACGTACATCTGCACCAGTGTCCTACAGTGCCTTGTGTGAGCACAATTATACCAGGTGTCATCCCCTCCACTCAACCGAGTCCTCCAACAGTATCCAGTCCACCTGCACACTGCTCCAACCACCCTCTGCACCCCTCTGAACCCCAGGTTTGGTGTCCAAACACAGCTCTAAGAACACAGATTTTTAATTATTCCCAGGCCAAACAAACTAAGATACAGCATAGAATTTCTTGCTATATGTACTGCCACTTTAGAAATTTCCAATTGAATAAAATTTTCAGCAAAGAAAACCAAAATAGGCTTGATAAATTTTAGTGATAAAATCTGGTATGTTAAAGCATCTTTGTATGCCAAACTTCATTAGGTTATACTTTGTTCCTTCTCCATTTCTGATATCCTGTAAGAAAGCACCCAAGTCTTTTTGTAACTCTTTCCTTGTTCCAAAAACTGTGACTAAAAATGAGGAAAAATTGTAAAATTGACAACTTTTCTTACTTGAAGTAAGTTTGACAATGGCAATGGATGGATCAGATAGATACAAATATAATTTCTGCAGAGCACAGCTGGAAGAGTAGAGACCTAAAACCACAGTGCAACAGAATCAGTGCAACAACAGCAGTAGTCTTTTTTAATCTCAGACATGTAATACAAGTTCATGGCAAGCAGCTAAGGTTCATATGACCCATTAGTCTTTGAATGATTTTATTTTTCTAGGCTTTTGAAGAGCTTCAATTCTTCGCTGTCTCCACAGCCAGTTTTTGTTGTTGTTGCTGGGGGCTTTTTTCAGTAAGAGCATCCCGTCATGAGCTCTTTGCTCATCTTATTGAAGGGTATTTTTTGTAGATCATCTCATGGAAAAACTCCATTTAATATTTTTAAATCATCCTTGGGAAGAATATCTTTTTCCCTGAGGACACATCACTGGAGTTAGGAAAAAGAGCTCCAGAGTTATAGCTACATCCAGAGTCCCACACAGTGCATTCTCCTATGGGGTCCACATTACAGAAACCACAGAACAGCCATTCACTGATATGTTTTTAATTATGTATATTTTTTACTTTACTTTGTGGTTTTCTTGTAGTTTTTACTTCTCTGACATCACTTTTTCTTTTTTACATTAAAAGCCAGGGACAGAAGGGGGAGCAGACCCAATCTGCCAGAAACATTGGGAAGGATTTTTCAGATTAAGACAAGAGTTTGCAACCTTTTTTCTATACAGTTTTTTCTACACAGTTCCTAATGATGAAATAAATTACTCCGCCTCCCTCCCAGACTTACGTCTCTTTGGACTGTGCATCCATACACCTCCCAGCACAGCCAGTTCTAATAGCATTAGACACGTTAACAAATAGACTGAATGAGGTGTTGTCTTTAGGAACTGAATATTTGATGCCTGAGAAAAAAGTGCTTTTAGGATGTTATGTTAAATTTTACTTGCAGAGTAACCCAAAGCAGAAATCCTACTTGTGAACTTTCTATTACTATATTTTTGCTGTGCAAAGGGAAGAAAACTCAGGATAGGTGGCATAGGAAGTACATCGCAGCGTCTTTACCCAGAGAGCTGCTCTTGCACTTATTCCTCCTTTTACCTGGCTTCTTGCTG
This sequence comes from Limosa lapponica baueri, assembly GCA_002844005.1. Lineage (NCBI taxonomy): Eukaryota > Metazoa > Chordata > Aves > Charadriiformes > Scolopacidae > Limosa > Limosa lapponica. Next base: position 729,542 of record KZ505648.1, on the reverse strand, counting down.
ACAAAGGAGTTTGTCAGACACGTTTGATTCACATGTAATAAAAGCACGAATAGTTGTGGTTGCAAGGAAATGTTAAAAGTCTGTAAATACCAAGTGTGGTTCCCATCACACATAAAAGAAAACAAACTGAACTCTATCTGGAAAATATCTTTCTCACTGTGCTTGAAAAAGGAACATCATGTCACAATGATTCACTGTTACATGCTGATTTTGAGTGAATACATGGAGAGTGCACAAGCAAAACCCTATTATCTACGTACCATAGCATTGAAAGGCGAGGGGCAGGCTATGCTATTAAGGCCCACATATGGTGCCCCAGGACCTACAAAGGGCGTTTCGGTCCACGCGCTGACTGCATGCCTTCCATTACACTTAGTGTGGGGCCCAGCATGTCCCCCAGCTATTTCATCATATCTGCCATTGCTAAGTTCTCTGAGCCAACAAACTCGGGTTTTTTCCTACTCTTTGTGATACAACATGAACTTTCCTTGTTTGGTTTGTGTTCCAAGAGACAAATGATGGGGAAAACATTTCTGAAGCTCTTTCATTTGTCAATGACAAATGCAGAGATTTATATGAAAGACCAGAAAAATGGAAATATTGACTCTGATCCTTGAGTTCAGATGAAAAGTGCTACCTAGGTGAAAAGTGTCATTATTGTTATGAATCAACTGCACACACGTCACAGACATAACAAAGTAATGTTTATTGCTGGTAACCTTTGTAATAATCATAGTTTCCAATGAGGACTCTTTAGTTAACGATCAAACTCTACGAGTGAGATTTCAGGAATTGCCTAAGTAAATTTGGTGCCAGGTCAGATGGAAAATTTCTGAGAAATGGGTGCCTAACTCCCACAGGGCCTTTGAAAAAAGGCTCATCTTGCGTTAATTGGAAGTGGGGAGGAAACAGAAATTCAATATAGTATCACAACAAGAGCATGAGAAAGAAAATGGCATATTGAGCAACTTTGAAAGAAAGGTTCTGTGTCACTGAAGGACAAATTATTGCAGAATCTTATTATTTACTGGCATTGTACTTTACTTCGCCGCCAGGAGACAGTAGAAATTAAAAAAGATGTCCTGCCATGTCTCAGATCCTTCCTTTCAGTTCTCCAGAGCCCTTAGTGGCAAACTCCATTCAACCACAATCCTATCTCCAGCATTATTCAACATCTGTAGAGAGTAAGGAGGAGACAGACAGATACCACGAGGATGGAAGCAGAAGGACAATGGTACACACTGCTGCTCGAGTTTCTCTCTGCCTCACATCACAATATCATTTTTCATATTTTTCAGTATATAACTGGAAGGAAAGCAGCTAAAACTGTTGACTATAGAGAAGATCATCTCATCAGATGCTGATGAGATACATTTCAAGCAAAACAAATACTTTCCACAGTATCACCTAATATTTAGACATCCATCCTCAGGTTGCTAAGTATCTCTTCAGGCTCTCTGTGCTCCTCATGCTTCTGGAATTTTATTTAATGACAGCATAAAACCCTGTGATTTGCATTTGAAATGGGATTGAATACTATAGGAGACCAGATACTGACCCGTGCTTAGTGAGGAAAGCTTTTTACTCCACCGTAAACTTTCCTATCATAGCTCTATCCCTAAAAATCTGTTGGCGTTTTTTTAAACAGCTGAGACGGCAGCAGATGTCACCACAGGAGCCTCATGAGGTTTCCATCCTCTGCACTTGCTCCCTGCACTGCACTGAATAGACTGAATATTATCTTGATGCTTAAAGTCCTCCCTGGGTTTCACTGTAATTAGCAGTTCTTTCCATCCCCACTAATGGCTGTCCAAGGACATCTACTTTTCTGTGAAAACACCAGTGAATCAGGGCACCACTTCCTAGGGAGGACTGGAAACTCTTCAGGGACTGTGCGCAGCTGGGAACTTACCCCAACAAGAACTCAAACAGCAACATAACTGTTAAAGCAACTGTGTTCCCTTGAGTAGATGAAGGGTTGAGTGAGAGTATTACTGCTCTATATAGTTTTGAAAACTGAGTGGGTCAGATGCCACAATGAAAGAGGATGCCCAAATAAGCAGGCTCTGGGACAGAATCTTTCATGTGACTGATTCATACTTACTTAATAAATGCGAAAAAACACTGGTAGCTGTTAGCCTATGGATAAGGGCCTGCATTTAGACCGTGCTTACTCTTAGTCAAAAATTCAGCTATGACAATGAGATACAGGCTCTTTATTCCGCTCCCAAGACCCTTTGCACTTCTGAGAAGAGTAAAGGGCCTGATATATAGTGAAAGTAAGCCCTGTAGTAGCAATTCAGACACCACTGTAACATTTTAGGTAATTTGCATTGCTTTTACCACTTTTCACAAGGTCCATAGTAAAATGCATCCTGAGTTCTTGTTCTGCATCCTTATGTTGCAAAAATATAAATTTATCATTAAAAAATATTTTTTAATGATTTAGTTTTCTCATCTTGCTGAGGTATTTCATAAGTCTCCAAATTAAATTTGTGGTAGAGCAGCGGGCTAACAAGGATTGCGCCCAGTTTATGTCAGGAAACAGCTGGCTCCAAGACAAAATATTTCATGGAACCTTTGTAACTCTGTGGGTGCCAACCCTCACAATTATTCCTGACCTTTCTCCTGCAAACAGCTCCTCAGCACACTCTAGCAAATGCTGCAGCTTTGCACAAGAAGAGCTGAAAAACCTAACAATGACCAACAGGCTTTACCGAGTGTGTTTTTTTCAGTACTTCTTTCACTTCAGCATCATTTGTTTCCTCCTATTTTAACTTGTTCTTGTTGAACTTCCAGTTTTTCCCCTCAGTAGGAACCTGCAGTGGAAGTGGTCTGGTGCCAGTGAGTGGCGAGATGATGACGTGCAGCACCTTCTTGAGACTGACAGACTGCAATTAAAAGAGAAAATCATTAGTTACCACAGAGTCCCAATCCTAGAATTTTAATTAGGGTAGAAAGATTCTTCTATTGCTGGAATTTAAAGAACAGGTAAATATCACTTGTTTTGCAACAGGGCTCCATTTTATCTTAAGAAAAAGTACTCAGTTAAGTTGAAGTGCTAGTCAAAGAAAAGTAGCCTCCCTTCCAAGTTCAGTATTAGGTTTTGACCCAGGTTTTGATTTACTGGTTACAAGAAGGTGGCAGAGGTGAAATGTGATGAAGGGTGGCAGCACTGCAAAACCAGAGAGCTGCTGTGGCAACTACATGATTTCCATTTTTTGATCCCTGCTCCAGTGATGTAATGACAACAAGGTGGAAAATGAGGCTTGACCTTGCTCTGAGTACAAGAAATCCCAGTGCTCATGGGCTGCTGCATCCTATGAAAAGGGGAATGTTACAGGCTTACAAGGAGACTATAACCATACTGGAAACCCCAGATGGCCTTATTTGGATTTCAGCTGGAAAATGAACCCTGTGAGTGTGAACCTGGAGCATTTGTGAACTACACCACACATAATGAATAGGGGACCCTAAAGGGACAACCCCTTCCCAAAATATTTCCAGTTTGAAAGAGGTATCTGGAAAGATCTCTGGTGTAAGAAGACAAACTTGGTCTGTGAGAAAGCAGCGGAAAAAACAAAGCTAAGGTGTTTTCTTTCTGTAGGAATATCAGGAGTCTCAAGAAACCTCAATCCACTGTCTGTGTTTTATTTTTGCTGCATCTACTGGTACATATTGACTGCACGGAACAATTTCTAAGCACCTTCCAAAAGTTTAAGTATCTATACATTTATACAGAATATACCAACATTCTGTAGTAAGGAAAGATTGGCAGCTAAGTTTGAAAGACTAGATCAAGGATTTGAGATCCAACATTTGCAACAATCTGACTGGGGCATTGAAAAAAAAAACCCAACTGTTTATTTTGCAAATAGTTCTTATTTCTAGAGCCAAAAACAACTGTAAAAGAATTAGATTCGTAACTAGGAGTCCAAACAAGCTTATTCAGCTTATTTTACTGCTTGTGTTGATGACACTCTCTTTTGTCTTTATCCAGTAGTGGGAAGCGCTTTATCATCTTCTGGTTTGGAAAAGGACCCAGGCAGCTAATGTAAAAAAAATATATTCTCCAGTAGCTGCAGCATGATTAATTTTCCACCCCACGAGATCACTGTGAGTTTGAAAGCACCCTAGAGCTTTATTTGCTACATTATAGTCATCAAGGATCATAAAGCATCTTCTTCCTTCCGCACCGCTAGCACTTCAGAGAGCCAGTATGGTTGAGTGGAATGAGCAAAGGATTGAAAAACAGAAATTTTTTATTATAAACCTAAAACAGCTTGTGAATTCTCTTTGGCCTTGGTTAAATAATGCTGGACTCAGTTCTCTGAAGTAATACAGTGCTCTAATCCAGCTAAAGAAATTATAGACTCTAGCACATATGACACCCAGACATTGATATCTGCATTATAAAACGGGGATAATAATACCGATGTTTTTTCATCAGGTACTTTGGGGTTTATTGGTGAAGAGCAGAAGGTAACAGCACAAGATTTTAATTAATTTCTCATTTTCAAAGGAGAAATTACTTATAGTTATTCCACATCATTCCCCCGGATAAGCACATGGAGGAAATCCTGCACGTTACATTTCCCTGCTGCTATACAGAAAGCTGACTTGGTGACTTCTCCCTTTTCCACATCATTAGGAGAGTCCAATCCCAGCAGAAGTGAATGAGAAAAACTGGGGTGTAGGCTGGCCCCCAAACCTCCTGCAGTGGTAACCCTCCATACCTTACAGGTATGGTGGTGCCTTAGAGAAATGGTGGTACTTAGAGATACCTAAGCTCCCCAAATCGCTGTAAAAGTTTATAAGCTTACCCAAAAGAAGTTCAGCTCTTCCATCTGCAATTCTTCATCTCCTATGGCGTAAAGGCAGCTGGCCAAATGGAAACACACCGTGGGCCAGACTGTCCCCTGGGACAGAGAAGGAAAGGCTGAGGGAGGATAGGTAGGACCATGCACATTACCTTTACTATTGCCACGATGGAAATAAGCCAGAGAAAAGACTATGTGTCCAGATTGCATCACCATAATGGTACTACTCTTGAGCAGACTCCCAACGATGATCCTTAGAGAAAAAGTTCTACTGGGGAATGTATAAGAGGGGAACATCAGAGAGAACAATGTACAGGGTCTATACACAGAGCTACTGTTTGGTGGATCCTTGCAACTTTCATATGTATTTAGAGAGGTGCAATTTGGAGCAAGACAACAGATTTACTGCCCTCCACCACTGTGGACACAGTCACACAGAAGCCATCAGAACTACTCACAAAAGCAAAAATTAGACAAGACTTTTCAATCTCATGATCCCAGCATTGACCTGGATAAGTTGTGTTAGAAAAAAACAGATACACAAATATATTCAGGACATGACCTTCAGCATTACTTTTAAGAAAATGTGTTTCTCTTTAGCATCTTCTGGTTCTGCATTTAATTAATTATATTTTAGACATTCTGTCAGGTGACACCTAAAAAAAAATTGTACAAATAATTATCTTCATGTTTTCCAGGGTGGTTTTGTTTAAATGAATAAATTCATTAATTAAAAAGTGTGCCATCTGAAGTTAAGGTTCATCTGCATCTTTTTAAAATGCCATTATACAGAATTTTTCCCTATTTATTTTTACTCACATAATTTTTCCCATCCTATCCTTCCAGCTCCTTGCTTCTCCACACGAACCTTCTAGATGCCAGCAGAGATCTGTTTGGCTGCATGATTTTCAGTGAAAATGCAAAATAAAAACCATTAGTGTATGGAATATAAAGCACAATTTTAGCAGTGAGAATTTCTGAGGTATATTTCTCCCAGTACTTTCATATCAAAAATATTTAGTTGGGTTAAATGGAACATTAACCTTCATTTCACATACTGGATGCATCTTGCTGATGGCCTATAGTTGCATAGCTCCCTGCTATACAAAGTCATCCCTTCAATTTACTTTTTGTTCACTTTGTTCAGTTTCTGAGGTGATGAATTTAACACCTCGTACCATTTTCCTCATGCCTCTTGTTGTACTCTTAAGGATACCAATGCAAGCCACAACCCGTGAGTGTTTATGTTCAGCGTCAATCCAGCACTGCCAGCTGAAGACAGCATTGCACCATTTAAATAGATTAATTTTCTTGAGACAGACTTTGCTACTAGTCTCTTTTCCAGCTGGACAGAATAATCAGGTTGTCTCACCCCAGCCAACAGAGAGTTTAATCCTCAAGCCCTCGATCTTCCATAAATCTGTCTGCAGAGAGCCACTGCTAGAAATTCTTTGTCGTTTATGTCATATCTTGTAAAATCTGTTGAGCCTACTTCGAGCATGTGTCTGGTTTGACTTTTCCTGAAGAACAGTCTCTCTCTAGAGGGAAAGTCTGAAGCGTAGCATTTATCTTTCCGTGTACTCAGATAGGCAGTTATGAAAGTCTCTTTCTCATGGGGACATTTTCCAATGAGTCACACTTGCTTTCTCTGGATTGACAAGTTCTGACAGCAAAGTATTAATACTATCTCGCAATATTAGCCAACAGGACTCCAGCTGAGAGCTGAACAAAAAGACAGACCTTCATCCTGAAGCTGATTCCCAAGGAAGACTCCCATTAAAGAAAAACAGGACCTTTTCCTGAGTAATCAAGAGGGACTACGGAGACCAGGCAGGATTTCAGATGTCTTTGAGTACATAGGAACTGGCAGCTGGGCCCCAAAAGTTTCTCTATAAAATAACCCTAAAATTTATTTGTGTTTAAAATATACTACAAGAAACAGCACAAATGCACTCTGTTTGAAAACCCTGAGCAGTCAAAAACCCCAATAATTTATTCCACTTCATAATGAAAGGCAGTTCAGAACAAAAAGAGTTGGCAAAAAAAAAAACCTGAAACATCCTTTTCCTTATTTTTATCATTGCAGCACAACACAAATAAATAAACCGCTGAGCTAAAAGCTATAAAAGCAGCATTTCCTTCAGACTGAAAATTGAAGAGGAAAACACAATAAATTATTTTAATTGCTAATCCCCATTCATGCTGGATCTTTACCAGGTCCATACTAATGTCTTCTTGTTCTAAATAATTTCTGTCTTTCCTATCAAACTTCTTCCTTTCTGAGAACTTTCAGCATCTATGCATATGTCATATGCACTTCCGCATTTCAGATGTGGTTCTGGTATTTAAATAGGAAAATACAGTGTCTGTTTATTCAAAAAAACCAATTCTTAGAATCACAAAATGTCCATTAAGTATTACAGCCCTTGTTTCTCACTAGAAGAACTGGAGCTTCATTAAACAGAATCAATAAATGAATTCTTCAAATCCAAGAGCAAGTTTATTCTT